>CM031237.1:563715160-564163130 GCA_018340775.1 Taxus wallichiana var. yunnanensis
CATTTCCCATCTAGCACGTCATGAAATACTTAACTTTCATAAGACGGTCAACTTGATTGAGTCGTTTCACAACTAGCACCTAGCAACATCCTTTACTTTCATATGACTCTTAGCTTGTTTGAGACATTTCCCATCTAGAACCTCATGTCCTACTTTACTTTCACATGATTGTTTTCTTAGCTAGCACGTCACAACATACTCTACTTTCACAGGATAATTAATCTGGTTAAAACGTTTCTTAACTTGCATCTCATGACATAATAACACCTCACAACCTACGCTTCTTAGTTTTGACACCTTATTATCACATCTTTTGATCTTACTTTCTCTACCTAAAAATCTTATATCATCCTAAAATTCTATATAATCTAATTATTGCGAGAGGTTGGTTAGTTCTGTGCTCATGTTTTATTAACTAAGCTATAAATTTGAAACTAATATCTACATAGCTTCAAAAACAAATGTTAATTAAACACTGAACCATCAAGATAAGAGCTTAAAAGAAATGTTTCTTCAATGCATAAATGAAGCTACATGCTAAGCTATTTCCTACTCTCTATGATTGTTAAATTAACTTATGAACCTATGAAGAACATAAGCAATCAAAGTGGATTGTTACTTGATCTCAAAGATTGAGAATGAAATCTCACCAAGAATGGCTACAAGGCCATTTTGGATCTTCCCATATTACTCAATTTTGAGTGAAAGGATGCAAGATGGATAAACTATTTCCAACAATAGAGAATGACTTAAGATTAAAATGCTTATAGTCTTTCACTATTCAAAGCATGGTGTAAGAAGAAAGGTAAGGAGGGTTTTTAATATAGCTTTCTTAAAGAGGCAAGGTTATCAAATTGATGAATGTGGAATAAAGATAAAATAAGATTATGAATGGATAATGTTGCTTTATAAAAGGTAGTATTGGTTTATAAGAGTTTAATTTGTCATTAGTAAGTCATGAGAGTTGGGATGTTTTAATTAATCAAAGATGATTAATTAATAAATAGAGGTAAGCTTATAGAAGCTAATTAGAGGAAAATTAGTATGATTTACGGGATGTAAGAGAGGAATTTAATCCAATAAATGGTAATTTATTGATTTAGAGTTGTGAGTGTAATTAATTAATAATAATTAATTAACCCAAGTAGAAGTGGATATTAATTAACGAAATGTCGTTAATTGACATCTTTAATGATAGGGATGCGAATTAATTGTGAAAGGTCGTTAATTAATGAATATGAAGAGGAATGTTAGCTAATTAGCGGAAAAGTGCTAATTATTATGGAAATGACGAGAAAGAGGATAATTAGTGCAATCTTAGCATTAAAGGTTGCGTAAGCGGATTTTAGGTGTTTACATTTGCCCCTCTTTGGGGTGGCGTAAGTGACGCCACTTCAAAGATAGTAGACAAATACAAACAATTTTTTTTGAAGAGAAAAAAATTAATAGAATGAAGGATGCCCCCTCGAGTGTCGATGGGGTGATGAAAGAGGGTGATTGACGATCGAAAAGATGAAAGAACAAAATAGAAGTAGAATAATTGACCGCTATTGCACCAAGTTACTTTTGAAGAAAAGTGTTGATAGAAGGAGAGTGATATGAAAGAAAAATGAAGATGAAAAGAGATGGATATAGCTATCATCTTACGATGTAAAAACCAACTTTATTTCATCATTTTGCTTATGATCGACATCATCGGTCCTTATTAAAAAGAATGAACAAGTGTAGTATGACATGAAAAGCCATATACAAATAAATGTCCATAGCTAAAAACACCAACTCCATGCAACATACAAAATGCAATGCAATACGAGAAAGTAAAAGATGCCTAACTCCCTACAACATACATAATGCAATGCAATACGAGAAAGTAAACAAGATAACCTGACAAAGAAACATAATACAATGTTTTTGTTATCAAGCTTTGATTCGACCTGTGTAAATTAATGACAAGGGTTAAAAGATGGTGCCCCAAGAAAGGATACATGTAAGGGGAATAACGAAGGACACTTGGGTCCTATGAAAAATAGTGCACTATGAAACAGATACCAGGCAACTCATTGTGCCCTAGAGTACAGACATAGTAAGCAAATCAACTTTGTTAATGGAGGTAGATCAAGATGATCCATGAGAGTCGCACACAAGAACAAACAAGAACCAAAGAGAGATTTGCAGAATGATTTTTATTATTTTTAATTTTTAGAAACATATTTGAATGTTTTTTATTTTGAAAGTTTTTGAAACTATGTACAAGAAGACAAAGAAACGTGGATTCCCTAGTGATAGATGGGATGTACAAGGGAAGAATGCCACGCGTATGCGCAAGAAAGTGAAGATGCGAAAATGCCCCAGTGATTAGGTGGGAGTATGCAAAGGAAAACTCTTCACGTAGAAGGGGGATCAAGGCCAATATAAAATAGGTTCAATCATGAGGGAACAAGGATGCCCCCAACATAAGCTGGCCAAGAAACACATGAGAGAAAGGAAGTAGAAAATTTTCTTATTAAAAGGGGACAAAAGTGCTGCAAACATGGCAAAAAGGACATCGATACACATGGATGTTCTAAACGATTTTCGAAGAAAAAGGATGCTATGAAAATATTTAGATGACGGTTGATGAAAAAGTGATTAGCCCAAGGCACAAATCATGAGACAAGACATGCGCTAAAGCAAGAGTTTGAACAAGGTCCAAAAAGTAACACTTGGTAACATACTAATCCTGTTTACTCATCGAGATCCCATGTGTGTGCACATGGAAATGAATTACCTCTTGAAGGAAAGAGTTGATAGACAATAAGTGAAGACACTAGCCAATGTGTAGGAATGATTTAGTTTGAAAGGTGATGTGTGAATGGATTGTGGAAGGAGAGCCGTACATTGCTCACTGCCAATCAGTCGTCCATAGCCTGACGGAGATGCATTTGATTCTAATCACAACATTGCTCTACTACCAGTCAGGTATCCATAGCCTTGATAGAGATTATTGGAAATACCCCAAGAGAGAGTTATATATCAATTTGCTTTTGCTTTTTGATTGATTGATTTTGATTCTTTTGCTTTCTGAAAACTTATTTCAGCTCTCTTGTTTGACAAGGGGTTAAGAACCACTGATGGCTTGATGGAAGGATGTGGAAGTGATTGTGATGATGACATTGGATAGTGTCAACAAATACACCCAAAAGTTCTTCACAACAAGTTTATTAGATGAGAATTGTGATAGGATCTCTAAGAGGTAGTCGTTCTTTAATTTACCAAGGTTATGAAAGACCAAGGTCAAACGGATACCATAGATATAAATGTCACAAAATGTGTGCGAATAAGCTAACCACAATAACATCGAAGGGATGAAAATGGTGGATGACTTGCAGAGGAATATGAAAGAAAGGGAGGAAAGAACATCCATGCGTATGTAATACCTGATTGCAATGTTTGATCTTTGTACCTTTGATTTTGTTTTTGTAATGTTTTAATGTTTTCTCATTTTGTTTGTATTTTTGAACTATTTTATGATTTTTTTGAAAGTTGGGACCAACAATGTCAATCTGCATGATAGGATCCAACAATGATGTGTGTGACTTCCTTGATAAGGGAGACTAAGCGCGTTTGTTTATCAAGAGTGATATTATCCCCGATCTCGATGATCGTGGTGAGTTCACACTCAACAAATGACTGTGATTTGTCTTGAAACATGGGTTTCGTATGTGGGAGTTTGAGTTCCCTATCCATAGGTTTTTGCACTTTGCGCCATACTTGATGGGTACGTTGGTGTGCATTCTGGAATCATGTTTGATTTTGAATTTTATAATCGTTTGATTTGTTGGGATATTTGGAGCTCTTCGGAGTTTTGATCTTAGCTTTATAAAGAACATGTCTAGATTTCTTATAAGCTAATGCTTGACTTGTCTGATCCCGAGAATTGAGAGAAGAACGTGGATGTTTAGAATTGATGAGAGGAAAGGCGGTGGGCTTGCCACAATCTTTGGTAGAAGAATAATGTGATGGATGAAAAGGATATGGTCCAAGGATTGAAGAAGATGGGCTACGAGAGGTGAGCCATAGACAAAAGACGAAGGGCTACTAGGATGTGGCCCAAGAATAGAAGAAGAAGGGCTGCTAGGATGTGACCCATAGATGTAAGATGATGGGCTACTAGGATGTGGCCCAAGAATAGAAGATGATGGACTACCAGAGGGTGATCCATACATAGAAGACAAGGGGCTAGTGGGACATGTCCCAAGAATAGAAGATAGTGGACTACTTGAAAATGTCCCACAAATAAAGAGAGGGAGGGCTACTAGAAGGTGACCCACACCTAGACGAAGATGAAGGGATACTTGGTGTTGACCCCATAAGAGATTTTGATTGAGGAATTATGATAGACAAAGAGTGATTGGGTGATGAGAAGATAGGCCATGGATCAATGCAAGACCTAGGAGTTTCCTCACGTAATGAAGAATGTGAAGATGGAAGAATAAGAGGAGGATCAAGTTGCATGATTTGAGGTTCTTCCTCTGTTTCTTAATAAAAGGAATCAACCTTTTCCTCACAATATGCGGGTGCATTGAAGTCTAAGAGAATCCTTTCTCATAATTTGTTAAAGAGATATCTTCGTGTGCCCCTATAAAGGCCATAATTGTTTCTTCATTCTGAAAGAGATCAATCAAGTATGAGTTGTTGATCGACCACTAGGGGTTGATTGAAAGAAAGAGTTCACTTGGTGTGGAAGACTTAGAAGATGTTTGATGATGATTGATAGAAGAAGATGATGTGAGGGACGAAGAAGATGTGGAGCTAGATGTCTCGGGAGTAGAAGAAGGTGGTGTGGACCTACCTATACTGATGGTATATCGTCTATAAACTAGTAGGATTAAGTCCAAAGTCTGTAGATTGCGACACATGGGTCGATTTGACGTTTGACTAGAAGGACTTTGAGTCACACGAATCTTCAAAGAAGGAAGACTTAGTGGGGGTGATTGATGAAGAAGGTCCTTGCGAAGAAGGGGAGGACCGTGATTCAAGAATTGCATTGGATGAATAATAACAAGGGTCCTGCAAAGAAAGAGAGGACCGCGATTCAAGAATTGTATTAGATGTTTGATTGGAGGGATTTGGAGTCGCATGTATCTTCAAAGGAAGAAGATGTCGTTGAGGCGATTGATAAAAGGGGTCCTGCGAAGAAAGGGAGGACCGCGATGTAGGAGTCATATTAAATGTATGATGAAAAAGGGTCCTGCGAAGATAAGGAGGACCATGACATAGAGTCATATTAGATGACTTAGGAGTCGAATTAGATGAATCTAAATAGTAGTTTGGATCCGAATCATCAGAAGAGTCAAAGGAAATATTTGGATTGGAATCCTCAGAAGAAGAGGAAATGTTTGGATTAGAATTAAAAGAAGAGTGGGGGAACTCGAATAATAATTTGGATCAGAAGTGTCCAAATCATACCATCGACTATGAGATGAAGGTGGGGAACGAGTTACCCGAATGGGTTCTCTAGCACAAAGAACCAATCGAGGTTTGGTCATGATGGGCGTATTTTGATGTGAACACCGAAACTTTGATTCCTTATTATCGTATGTATAAGGGACCTTATGATAATTAGTCATTGTTGGCGCGTGTTGGGTTCAAAGGTCTAAACCTAGATTGTATGATCAAAATTTTTCAAAGTGAAGAAGGTTTCATGTTGATTTGGGCAACATAACGACAACCAACTAGACATTTCATAAATATGGGGATGCTTGTGTGATTTTCCAAAAGGGAAGCTAAGGAAAACATACATCATGATGACTCAAGATTGATAATCCAACAAGGGATGAAGGCATAAATGTCAAAGGATTGATCAAAATTTTAGCAACATAAAGGATACAAAGGAAAGATTTCCAATGTTCGATTGATGCAAAAGTTGCTTGAATATTTTTGCCAAGGTTTGAAAGATGTGTTAAAAATGATCATGAACTTAGATAAAAACAAGATATAAGGAGGATCAAAGACCCAAAGGATTGTCCTATAAACGAGTTTATAAGGATGGATAAACAAAAGGACAATCACGCAAGTTCAAAACACAAAGTCCAATTAATGACCAAAGAATAATGAATGATAAAGAATCAATGGATCAAAGTGATTGTCTAAATGGATAAGTCGATGTGAAAAATGAGACACAATCACACAAATTCATTGGTAAACCAATTAGTCAAATGGAGTACTTCCTAAATCTGCTTTCAAAAAGGTAGGTGGTGTCGTATGATGATTAACAAAATGTCCCTACTTATGTCGAGTTCAAAGAAATGAACAAGGCGTAAGTAATAACAATAAGTTAATGTGACCTCCAAACAAAGTATACTAGAAGCAAGCCCAAATTCAATCAAGACCTATATCCCAAAAGGTGTCAGTTACGATTGTGAGTGACACAATGATTTCACTAGGATATGTTAACCAAACTTTACGAGAAAGTAAGGTATTAATATCAAGATGATATTGATATAACACGCACAAGTGGTAACACTTAACACTCTTCAGAATCAAGGTAATAATTGAAATCAAACTAAAGCAATAGTATACCTAGGAATTGTTAAAGTGTATATAGCGTAACCTTACAATATAGATATTTAGGTCAAGTTTACAAGAAACAAGACGTAAATACCAAAATTGTAGTAACATGATATAAACAAGATAATCGTCAAAGGAGAATCAAAGTGATGAACCAAGCCTAACTACGATGATGATCTTGACTTGGGTATCAAGATCAAAAAGACTACCAATGATATAAAAACGTCTCCACTCACTTTAGATGTTTAACAACCCAGCCGTAAACATGGATGGGCATAAACAGAACAAAAAGTGGAGAAACAATCAATTGATAACGCAAAGGTAGTCACTCTTCTTTTGATCAACAAAGTGTCAAAAGAAAGTGAAGGAAGTAGATCAATTGGGGTTGAAAAATGTTGGCCTTACTTCGGAAGAGTTTCGCCTTGCCTTAGGGCAAGTGAAAAACTAAGCAAAAGTAACGCTTCACACGTTTCGTGATGAACAATAACTATCAACTCAAAATTGGATTTGATGTGGTCCAAGTGGGCTCCTGGTCAAAGATAGCTTCCTGGGTGGTTCTCTCAACTAGGTGTTACAAAGTTGTCTTAAGCGAGCTCGATTTACCCAAAAAGTCACAATGACTAATTTGAGAGTATCTCGGCTTTACTTTACCCCCTTCAAGCACAATGGGCAACTAGTGCGTCCACGTGTACTATCATTTGGGATCGCCATACGAAAAATGGTAATGCTAACTCACAAGGAACAACTAATCAAGTAGGTTGTGCGGAGCACTTCCCATTTCGTCCAAAGGGTTCCCTCTTACGTGGACTACTTTGGGGTTCCTAGACCACCCCATTGTTGTAGCTTAAGGCTTATGCCAAAGGGGTTATGTCCTAGTTTTAAGCGGACGGGACGTACCCTTATCCAAACCTGCAAATACAATGTTTTGAATGTGGTGTGTTTTTTATCTTGTTTGATTTGGTGTGGTTTACTTGAACACCTTTTGGCAACTCCGCACGAAAACTGTATTAGTAATTTAATTTTGTTTGAACTCCTTTTTTGATAAACATTTTAGGTTCGCACTCGAGCGTTAGTAGTTCTCCAAGCAAATCACATTATTTAAAAAAGGATTAAGAGTTGATTTTGATTCTCAAGATCATCCAAGGATGCAAGAGAAGAGCATACATAACAAATAATCCAACTAAAAAGTAAAGAAAAACTTTTCAATCAATAAACCATACAAAAAGCTTTATAAATGTTCATTTGTTAAACCAAAAGTGAAAGATGGAGTTTCCAATCTACCAAATGTTATAAAATAAAAACTAAAGTTGCTTTTGATTCTCAAGATCATCCTAAGGTGCAAGAGAAGAGCATACACAAACTTTATCTCAACTACATAGAAATAGAAAACTTCAAATCAAAGGACCATTGAAAAATACTTTGTAAAAGGTTCATTCTCTTAAGCAAAATGAATAATCAAATTTCTAAGTTTAATCCCAATGTAAAAGATAGAGATCAAAGTTGTTTTTGATTCTCAAGATCACCAAAAGGTTCAAGAGAAGAACATACACACGCTTTGGTCTAAATCAAGTAAAACATGGAAATACAACATTCATCAAAACATTAGACATGTTAGAAAATGACCTGTTTTAAAATAAATTGAAAACTGCAATTTTTGTAAGTATAAATCTCAAATTTATGTTTTCATTGCATAGTTAACTTCAATACCTTTTCAACGTAAAAAATGGAGTCATTTCGAGTTTGGGGAAAAATTTATGGCTTTCGGAAGATGGGTTACGCATATGTTCTTATGCTCACGGGTATGCACTTGACATATACTCAAAAAATGTAAAAAAATATCCCTTAATCTGCAAAATGGTCAAATTTTTCCAACCAAGATTGATTTTGACAACAACCCATCACACTAATATGTAAATACAAGACTCAATGCTATCAAACATTAACATACATGCACAAGAATTTAAAATTTTCAAGAAATTAACAAAACTAGCATGCAAAATGATGAAAAAGTAAGCTCTAAAAATGAAAACATGATGAAATCTTGAAATTTCTCACCAAGATGTAATTTTGACAAAGCAACCCACCACATTAATATGTAAATATAAAACTCAACACTATCAAACACTAACCTACATGTTCAAGAATTTAAGATTTTCAAGAAATTGACAAAACTAGCATGTATAATGTTGAAAAAACAATCTAAAAATGAAAACATGGAGTAATCTTGAAATTTTCTCATCAATTCCAATTTTGACAACACTTCACCTCCTTTATACCAACAAGGAAGACTCAACACATTCAAAATCAACAAAATAAATTAAGAAAAAAACAAGTTATGTCAATATGTGTATAAAAAAGATTAGTAATCAAAAATTAAACTTAACTACAAAAACTTGAAATTAAGTGCAAAGGACAATGGAGTAAGTCCCACTGGTGTGCCAAATGTGCTCATGTTTTATTAACTAAGCTATAAATTGAAACTAATATCTACATAGCTTCAAAAGCAAATGCTAATTAAACAATGAACCATCAAGATAAGAGCTTAAAGGAAATGCTTCTTCAATGCATAAATGAAACTACATGCTAAGCTATTTCCTACTCTCTATGATTGCTAAATTAAACTATGAACCTATGAAGAACATAAAAAATCAAAGTGGATTGTTACTTGATCTCAAAGATTGAGAATGAAATCTCACCAAGAATGGCTACAAGGCCATTTTGGATCTTCCTATATTACTCAATTTTGAGTGAAAGGATGCAAGATGGAATAGCTATTTCCAACAATGGAGAATGACTCAAGATCAAAATGCTTATAGTCTTTCACTATTCAAAGCATGGTGCAAGAAGAAATGTAAGAAAGATGGTTTTTATATAGCTTTCCTAAAGAGGCAAGGCTAACAAATTGATGAATGTGGGATAAAGGTAAAATAAGATTAAGAATGGATAAGGTTGCTTTATAAAAGGTAATCTTGATTTAGAAGAGTTTAATTTGTCATTAGTAAGTCATGGGAGTTGGGGGATGTTTTAATTAATCAAAGGTGATTAATTAATAGGTAGAGGTAAGCTTATAGAAGCTAATTAGAGGAAAATTAGTATGATTTGTGGGATGTAAGAGAGAAATTTGATCCAATAAATGATAATTTATTGATTTAGAGTTACGAGTGTAATTAATTAATAATAATTAATTAACCCAAGTAGAAGTGGATATTAATTAACGAAAGGTCGTTAATTGACATCTTTAATGATAGGAAGGCTAATTAATTAACGAAAGGTTGTTAATTAATGAATATGAAGAGGAATGTTAGCTAATTAGCGGAAAAACACTAATTATTATGGAAATGACGAGAAAGAGGATAATTAGTGCAATCTTAGCATTAAAGGTTGCGTAAGCGGATTTTAGGTGTCTACAAGTTCACCTATTTTGACTACCCCTTTACACCCTAGTTACAACTTATATACTCCTTGTGACATCCTTTGGACTTACTTTTACCATTTGTGTCTTCCTTAATCTTTTAGTACATTGTTTGTTCATGATTTATGTACTCCTTGCGACATCCTTTAGATTTACTTTTACTATTTATATCTTTCTTGATCTTTTAGTTTTGCTCATGCTTTACAACTCCTAACGACTTTCTTTGGGTTTATTTTGGCCACTTGTTTCCTACTTGATCTTTTGATATGTTATTTACTCATCTTACCATCTTATATTTCACTTAGATATTATCACTTTTTATGCTTGTGCTAGACCTATCATAGGTTTACACTTATATCTCTTGCCATCACTAGTAGTCTATATTTCTTATACTTGCTAGTTGGGCACTTCTTAGCCTTCATCCCATATGAAGCATCCTTTCTAGCACTTTATGATCAACGATTAACTTTATCAATCAACTGTATCACTCTTCTAGCATTGCAATTTTCAATTATCTTGCTCCTCTCACTTGAGAGACATTTAGGTCGAGATGAGATTGCACTCTCTCCTTAGGGAAGGTCTAGAGGGATTTGAGCATCATGGTTTTTAGGTTCTCCTTTTTAGTGATGATGTGTAAGCTCTCTTGTGGTAGTCATCTTTTACACCTATTGGATCAACTTTCCAAATCATGACAGAGAATGAACAATAAAAACCAAAAGAAAAAATTTAAAAGCCATGTTATCAAAGAATAATCAAGCAAAAGACAACAAAAAATACAACTCTTACAAACATAAAATCAATTACAAACAAAAAAGATGTGATAAAATCATATTTGTTACATCTCCTATCTTGGTTGAAAGGTCAAACGCTAGAATTGGCCCTTAAGGTCCTTCGGGGCATGGTAGGTTTTTTCGATAGGTGTAGGTATCATATTTATGATCTAGTGCCCTTGTCTTCATGCCAATACCTAATATTTGGATTATACCTATAACTTCTCAAGTGAGGTTTTGGGAATCAGGGAAAACGTCGTGGGAAGGTAAGATACATCATTTACTATTATTTATTATCATAACCAATGGAGATAATTTTTATACTTCATTAGTTGGCTTAAGCCAAACTCATCTACTTGGGTTCCTTTTCATCTAGATGACAAAAAAATTTAGTTATATCCTATTGATTAGATCGTCTCATCTCTGCTAAGGATCTTGTATTGTCGATATTGTGCAAGGTCCCTTTCTAGGGTTGAACCACACAAACAAAGAATTCACACAAACCCAATTGGAAGTAAACTCAATTTTTACACCAGCAAACTGAAAAATGGAACAACAATGTACAACAGTCTATTTTTTAGGACAACTTGCAAAGAGTATTAATTCAACCAAATATCTCCATAAAAATCATCTACAACATATATAAACACTTTAGGAACATTTTAGGGCAATTTTCACCATGAAACTCAACCACAAACCCAACTGGAAATTTATTTAACAACAGAAGTACAACCAATAGAAGTGACTGAAAATGAGGTCTCCAAACCCCAACAAATGACAAATATGCAATATATCAGCCTTATAAATATGTAGAAGTCTGAATATCAATTCAAAATGCTAAAGGCACCCAATTGCACTCCTATCCAAGTCGCTCCCTAGGAGGGGGCTAAAATGATGCCAAAACTCTTGATATTCCTTCTTCTCAAAGCCCTAGCTGCAAACCAACAAGATAGTCTTCAAAGAATGTCTTCAATACCACCAAATTGGAGAGTTTTCGTTCTCCAACCTTCAAAAAGGAAGAGGTTTGTCCTCCTTGCTTGCCTCACTAATGGATTTTCTTCCCCAATTGATTGGAATAGAGCAACCAACTCTAGAACCAAGTAAATAAAAGTATATAAGCCAAAAGATTCCCAAAATGAGCCTATGCGACCCCTTAAATACCCTTATGGTGGTGCTTAAAGGGCATAGGGGAGGAATTGGAATTGGAATTGGAATTGGAATTGCTTGAAAATCTAGAATCCTAAAGTGCATTGATCGAGAATTCACACTTGCTTTGCACCTTTAAAAATCCGGCGTAGACCTTCTTAAGGTTTTTTTCTTATCGAACAACCTGCAAATCCCAAAAAACACCAAGAAAGGTTTAGGAAATCTTTAGAACCTCAAAAGATCCAAAAGGAACAATTTGGGTATTTTCACTTGCTATACAACCTCAAAACCTAAAACACATTAGATGGGATTTTTATCTTGTCAAGTAGTTCAAAAATCCCGATGTTGACTTTGTTTGGGTTCTTGTCTTGCTGTTTGTCAAATCAAAATTATTGACAAACACTTGGAATTTGATTTTTATCAATTCAAATATTTTCTCATGAAAAATAGTCATTTAAATAAGGGAAAAACACCAAGTTAAATCCTTAGAACAATAAGAAAAACTTGGAAGGGGAAGAAAAACCATGGTTTATGACAACTAAAGAACACTACGCCAAAATCAAACATAAAATGTGCTCAAATATAAAAAAATAAAGGAAGTGTAGAAATCACCAATTTGAACAATGGGTTGGAAGAATTTTCTCGAAAAGATGCACGAAAGTAAAGAAAACCCAATCGAGTTTTGGATACCGTACATACAAGCCAAAGTAAAATAAAATTTTACACGAGGTGAAAATGATGCGAGAAAAATTTGAGTTTATATTAAAATTGCATGAATTACATGTCGGCGACACGTGTGGAGGTCAAATTTGCTTGGCACTAAATGTATTAACTTGGGGATCGAGAATTTGACCGCATATGACATGACTTGCTTATGTACACATGAACCTGGCCCGACCAACAAAGGCTCTTTGTATTTCAGGGGTTCATGGATTGGGTAACATTAAACATGTTTTGATGTTGGGGTGTTCTTATGTCCTAAACCCTTGAAATCATGAAATAATTTGTTAGTGCATTTTGAGTTGCAAGGTTCGGGAAACGTCTTGCACATTGCATGTTTTCATGCTTAAATTTCTCGATGCCCTAAAATCCCGAAAAACACTAAGTGTATTTTGAGGTTCGGGGTTTAGGAAACAAATTACATCTAACATGTCTAAGTGTAGGTAAAACTTGAAAACCTGAAAAATAAAGGAAATTCACAACTTAGATCAAATTTCTTGATATTTTGGAAAAAAAGACTAACTCCAAACTTCCCAAAGACAAATTTGGTAGGTTGTCCCAAAATTATCATGAAACTCAATTTTGGGATAACAACAATATGTGTCATCTCTAATGGATGGCTAGACATGTTGCCAAGTGTTAATTGTACCCTCATTGCCCATTGCTCAACCGTTACATACACTATTTTGAACTTGCCAATTATACCCTCATTACTATTGCTATTATGGACTTCTAATTTCATCGAAAATTAATAAAACCTCTTACACTGCAAATGTTAACATTTCAATAATTTTAATATTATATACTAAAACTTATATATTACTTTGAAGAGTGTATTTTGTAAGTTTAAGTTTTCATTGTTTATAAATATACATTGAAAAATTAAAATGAAACTTAAACATCATTGTAATTTGTTTTTGTTTGAAACTTGATAGGGTCATAGACCACCATATCCCACGGTTGAGGTAGGCAAACTTCTTCAGCTAAGCGGCCAAGGCCTAAGGGGTTTCCTCATCCCTTATTATAGTATTTCCTAGCTTTGCTATCAGCGAGAATTGAACCCTGGTGGACTCTTTAAGAGCCAAACATCTTTCACCATTGAGTCAAACACCATTTGATATCATTGTAAATTTTTAAATTTAGAATGAAATTTAAAGTTAAATACAAAATTACAAAACTAAACACAAATGTAAAAAACATATCGTTATACACATAATAAACAATTGTAAAAACAAAGACGTGTAATATTTAACAAATTAACAATCGGTAATATAAATGTCAAATATATACATTCGTAACATACTCAAGGTAGGGAGGAGTGAGGCTAGATGGAAAATGAGTCTCAAACATGAAATCCTAATTTAATTTAGACATCCTTCCTCCTCTAAATATTCCCAATACACGTTAAGACTTAATAAATTTAGGAAGAAAGGATGCAAAGATCTAATTGTCTATCCATCAACAAATGTGAATCGCAATGGATGCCTACAATGTGAAAACAAGATTGTGAGTCAATTGGGAAAACAAAAATACAAGCGAGAAGTGCCGCTTTGCCAAGAACTAACCATTAACCGCAAAATGCAATGCCAAAATATTTGTGCAACATTCCCGGATTCATGTTCCTCTATTTTGAAGGGTTGTCTCTCTCTTTTTTTTTTCCTCATCCGGGGTTTCCAAATAAAGGAGAATATATTTAATGTCACGAATGTATTGTATCTATATTGTTTTAGTTTTATGTTTTGGATGCTTTTGGTTGAAATTAATAATTTAACATTTTTTAACTTTTTAATAAAAGTAAAAAAATTAAAATAGTCTAACTTTACTTAAATTGTCAACTAGAAATATTTGGTTCAAACAAATATCATTTCTATTCGAATGAACATGAAAAAATGCTAATTGCAACCTATTCTCCCCTCTTTACTGGGAAGTATAATATCATCCTTCTATGAGTGCCCCCTAGCCTTGGGTTTATTGCTTATTGATCTATTCTATCTTCTAGTGTTTCTTTCTACTTATGTATTACTTGGGTTCTCATAACAAGTCTTTCTAAACTATTGACCTTAAGCCTTGACACTAGTGTGAGAGTTAAGTAGTTCATCTTCTTATTAGGGACATACCAGGGGATAGAGCTTAAATTGTAATATAAACTTGAATGTAACAGATAATAACATCACACATTACACTAACATCTTACTTTATTTACTTAGTAGAACAATTACATATTCATGATATATATTTCTCATACATTTTCTCTATCTACTACATCATACATTCATCTCTTGTCTATTTCCCCTACTCATTCTATGCTCTCTCTATTTCCATTTATCTCCATACATCTCAAATAATTACATTCAATTACAATGAGTATATTTCATGTACAATTATCCAAAAGTCACTTCCTTCGGTTGCGACTTTGTATGGTTTAACCCGAACTCTGTCTCGAATTCTCGTATCTGTCTCTTTGTTATGCGGCCTCATGTAGTCTTTTGCAACTTCGTTAGTCTTTCGTAGATTTCTTAGTCTTCTACGACTTTGTGAGTCTTTCGTGGATTTCTTAGTCTTACTGTGGATTTGTTAGTCTTTCGGATTTCCTATTCTTCAGAAGATTTCTTCTATTTATGCCTTAGTGTATAAAATCAATGAAGAACCTTGTCAACATCATCCCAGATTTCAAAACGTTGTCTTGTCCTTGAGACAACTAATTGAGTGAAGAACACTGTCAACTACCTTTTCCCACTTATATGTACTCCACCTCTCTTATTGTACAATTAATAAATCCGCCTTACGGTTTCATCGAGATCCTTTTGCCAAAAGTGAGCATTACGTGCATAGTCTTAATATCACGCAAAAATTAGGAACCCCAAAGCATGAACTTACCAAAACTTAGGCGTTTGGCATAAGGAAATGTTCCCTCACTTGAATTGTCTAATTTGGATTTACAGGACATGATGGGTTCCAAATAAATAAAATAATTTGAGCTATGGGGCCATGTTTGGGACATATTTGGCGTATTTTTTATTATCTAAACCTCAAATGCATGCTAAGAAGACAAGTGTTCTTGAATTTCCTCCACCTAAACTTGTAACTTTGTATTTTCTTGGATGAAAAGACTTACTTCTAATGGTGTTTTCTTATTTTGAATATGTGTATATCGTTTTCATGCATTGGCTAGATCCTACTACATCCGCCTGATTTCTCTATCCATGGTTGTGCTATATTCCTCCATATCCGCAATCTTCTCTCTCGCACACCGTTGTTTTCATGCGTGACATCTATTGACCAATTCTTCCAATTTTTGTCTCTTTATCCCATCCACATCTTTTCAAACATCATATTCTCGTAAATTCTTTATTTAATTCTGCCTCTATTTTATCTAGTTCCATCTTCTATGTTGAGTGATTCCTGGCCAACCCATAACATATGCATAGTAGGTGGCCATATTAGCTATTTCCGATTCCAATAAGGTGAGTGTGTTTTCTATTTCCATGTTCCACTACTTGTTCTGTGGTTTGGTGTTGTGTGATTTGTTCCTTATACTCCTCCACAACTTCATTGCGAATATGTTTCTTTTTGTCCTCATTGTCCATAGTGCTATCAACTAATATGTCATTCAAAGATTTTTCAAATCTCTTCTCGATTGGAATGGTGAGATCTATTATAAGGTGAGGTATAGCCACCTTCATTGATGCAAACATCTGTTCCATCATTTCTTAGAGATTTGTGAATCTCTTCATCTAGTCATGTCTTGAGATTTCCTCCAAAATTGTGCTACAAGTATATTTTTGCATAGGAGTTACTTTATCTAGGTGCAAATGTACCCTTCCTTCGGTTGTTCTATGACTCCATGTCTTTGTAGCTGGAATATCCAAGCCTCTTTTTTTTCTTTGTGCCAATGCCTTTTTGATAAGTGCTAAAGAGTCCCGCGAAGGCCCAATATGGGCAAATATGTGAGATCTCGACATTATATCCTCACTTGGAGTACTCAACGTTGTGCTTTGTGTGGATGAAGGTGGTATTTGTGTCTTTTGTTGTCTCTTCTTCCTTCTCTATTTTCTCCTTCTCCTCTTCATTCTCTTTCTTCTCTGCCTCCTTTTCTGTCTTTCCTCCTCCTCCTCTCTCTCTATCTTTCCTCCTCTTTTTTCTTCTCCTTCTCTTCTTCTTTCCTTATCTTTTTTGTTCCTCTTGCGTCTTCTTTTCCTCCTCTTTCTACTTTTCCTCCTCTTCTTTGTTCTACTTCTCTTCCTCTTTTTTCTTTTGCTCCTCTTTCTTCTTGTCTCTCTTACTCCTCTTTTGCTTCTTATCCGCTGCTCTTTCCTCTTCTTTTATTCCTCCTTTTTCCTTCTTCCCCTCTTCTTTTTATGTCTCTTCTCCTCCTCTTTTTCCTTCTATGCCTCATGCTCCTTTTGCTTATTTTTATTTTCTTCCCACACTCTTCTCTCAATCTCTTCATTTTTTTCCTTGTCTGTCCCTCGTGCTTATTTCTCTTTTTCTTCCCTTGCTTATTTTTCTTCTTCTCATGTATTCTCTTTTGTTTCTTTATTTTTTCTTGTTTTTACTCCACAAATTTATTAAGGACTTCACTATCTCCTATATATCCTCTCTCTCTCCTTGGTGATTTTTTCTTTTTGTCTTGTAATTCTTTTAGTTTTTCCTTGCATTCTTCTATTATAATATCTTCTTCTAATTTGATTTGGTCTTCAATTGCTTTGAGTAATGAATGCGGTAATAGATGTACTATATCCTCTAATACCAATGAAAATAGTGGAGGAGGGCATCAACAGTGGCTATTTGTTCACTACTTACCTCATATTATTGTGCCCTACTGAGACACCGCTGTGATTTAGACATTCTTTATAAACTTTGTAGGCAAATGGTGTGATCTTGGAATCTTCCAAAGACTCTATGACACACGTAAATAAAAAGTTTCTTTCTTCCGTATGCTCTTCTGGCTTGTGAGGAGTAGAAGTGTCAACTTCTATCGTCGGATCACTATCTTCCTCTATAAATGGCATTGAATCTTCACCTAAGAGTTCTAGCTCCGCCCTTTCTTCTAGCAGAGTATGTCTATATTTATACGTTCTTGGTTTCTTCTGCAGGGCCAATAGAGGTTTTTGTTCCCATTCTTTTGGTAGTTTTCTCTTATATACCTTTGGAGACACATTCTCTTGAGTTTTCTTCTTTATTTTTTTTGTGAGATTTAGGTGGATTGTTTGAGGGTCTCTGAGACGCAACTAACTCTACGAGAGCATCCAAGAACTCCACGGGATGCGTTTTTGGAACTCAATAAATGTTTCTTCAATTACCTTATATATATTTGGTGGAACTGGCTTTGTCCTATCCATTGGTAAACTCCTTATTTATTCCACTGAAGTTACTACGGATTTATCTGATGCGTTGTATGGTAAGGGGCTATGTGTGCAATCCACAGAGTGAAAGGACATAGGAAAGTGTAGTCAATATCTGTAATGAATACTAATTTTATCTCATATTTTTCTACTACCTTCTCGGATATCCTTATGTTATTGGAAAAACTCTGCGGATATTCTCTATCCATCCAATGAATGCTGTCACTTGTTCTTTTGCGGAGAGGGTGTCCATGTGTTCCAGGATTTGTGTTACAATTGTTGTATTTTTATCCCAAAGTATTCTTGTTGTCTTTCATGGTAGTGTATGAGTGAAATACATTGTTAAGCACATGAGTACTGACCCATAACAGAATGTGTGCTTACCTTCCTTTATTTTCCTTGTGTCCTCATGGAATTCAGCATTTACCACTTTACACAAATAATATTTTTAACTGCTCATCACCATCTCCATGGCTACATTTGCGCTTGTAGCGTGTGCGCCATCCTATATATTTTTGTGATATTATATCTTCAAACATATGGCTTTGGTAACATATACGAGGACATCATTCCTTATTTCTCCAATTTTAACCCCTCTTTTTGTTGTTGTTATGCCCCTTAAACCTAGCCATCTGCTGCATCCCTATTTTTTTATTTTTTATTTTTATTTTTCTTAGCTTTGGTGTCGAGTGCCCTTTTCCCATAACATTGTTACTCTTTCCATCACTGCTAGAGTTATGTTGTATGGGTAACATAGTTACCTAAGTCTCGAAGATGGGGGACAAGGAGATGGAGGGATGAGATTTCAGGGACGAGAATTTTTTCCAAATTTTGGGGACGGGAAGGAGACAACTATTAAAATAATATATAAAATTATTAAAATATTAATATCTGAATATTTTAACTTTATTGAATGAAATTTAAGGATTTAAACTCTATTTAGGTGCTTTCAAGATTATAATTTAATGTTCTTTGTAAAAATAAAAAACATCAGAATTTTTTTGAAAGATTTTTAAAAATAGGGACGCCCTTCAAGTCCTCAAGTCCCGAAGCGTTCGGGACGTCCGAGACGTCACCAAAATCTAGGGGCGCGTCCCTGCGTAAACGATGGGTAATCAAAATATAATATGTCATTATGTATTTGATTGAGGATATCTTGAATGACATTCTCTATCATGAAAAAGTAAGGGATTCAGATCCACTCATCTAACATCAGAGCCTCAATAACTTGTGCATTTTTCTTGTAATGTCCTCCAGCTGCATCCTCTCCGACTCGGAATATCAATTTTAGATCAATTTCCAACTGAGTGTGGTCATAATCTGCTATGTTAAAATGTATATATTTTTGCGTATCTCTTGCATGAGAGACCTTGAACAGAACATGGGAGAAAGATCCCTTTAGCTATGGATTTGAGTATTATCTTTTGGAATTTTGGTTTGGGAAGCTCAGATTGTGGAACTATTATGGGGATTGCCATTGTTTGCTTTCTTTGTTTTACCTTTGACGTTATGCCGCTTCTTATTTGTTTCTATGATTTCACAAATATGACTTTTTACCTCCTCTTTTTACCTCCTCTTTAATCTGACTTACCACATTGATTTTTTTCCTATGGTTGTACCTTTTATTTTATTTGTCTGTGGTTATTCTTTTTTCTGCCTTCGTATTTCACGGATTCTTTGTGTTTCACGGATTTCTATTTTATTCCTTCCTTCTGCAGATTTTCCTTCCTTCCCTTTATTCCGCGGTTTTTGGCTTCTTTTACTTTGTCTCTCAGCTTCATCTTCTTTTCTTTGTTCCGTGGGTATATTTTGTTTTCCTTCCTTCATTTATTTCTGTTTTCCTTTGTGTGGCGGATATGCCTTATTATATTTCTATATTACTTCTTCCTTTCTCTTGTCTTGCGGTTACTGTTGCACTTTGTTGTCTACTTTTGTTTACTCTTTTCCTTATCCTTCTTGTTGATTTTAAAGACAAAGCACCTTTATGAATTTTCATTTTTCTCCTCACCAACTCTGCTGTATTGCTAGTTTTTAAAGAGGATAGAAGTTGTTTCTCTCTCACACATAAAATTATCTTTGTTTTTCTTCATTCCCGGTGTGATATTTCTTCACTTGCACGCCATTGACATGTCTTGATAATTATTTCTCTTGTAATGTTTTTAATTTCACTACTCTTGATGGTAAGATGTGATGTATAAGGTATGGCCTCAACCATCTAATTTTTAATTTTCTTAGATTCCTGTATTTGCTATCATATAATAGCATGCTATCTCTCACATCAAATTGCATATGCTTGTAATCAGTCATGTTTATCATGCTAAGCTTTTGTCTTTGTTTCTCCTATATTTGGTTGTATGCGGTTAAGAATCATTTTTCATTGAATTTTTCTAAGGTGATCAACCTCTCATGTATTGACCGTTCTTTGTTTATGTGGAATGCTATTGCGACTCTTAGGTTGGGGAAGATGAATTCCATGGGCACTACAACTTCTATCCCATACACCGATTGAAATGGAGAATATTTTTTCAATGGTTTGTAAGTTGTGTGGTATCCCCATAATGTCGCGGGTATCTTGAGATCCCATTCCACTTTTTGTAGGGAGTAAATCTTAGTCAATACTTTTTATAACCCCGATTGAAAGATTCAATTGTACCATTTTCTTGTGGGTGGTAAGGTTTGCTCATGTTATCATTGATCATAAAATGCCCGAGAAATCCTAAATTTTTCATTGACAAATTGCTTTCTTCGATCACTTGTAATGCTTAGCGAACATCCAAATCTTGTAATAATGTTTTCATAAATAAAATTTTCCATGGTTTTCGGTAGTGTAATATTTTGTTAGTATAGACTCCACCCATCTTGTTAAATATTTAGTCCCTATTATTATGAATCTTTCTTGGGAGTGTTGTGTTGTGGGTTTAATGGGCCTGATGAATTCCATCACCCATTTTTCAAATGGTGCTAATGCTAGAATTGGCCTTAATGGCATCTCATCCCGCACATTTGGTTTTCCTACATGTTGACATATGTCACATGCTCTTGCATGCTTATGAGCGTCTCTGAATAAAGTATGCCCCCATAATCCTTCCATTATAACCTTAATAGGTTTTTTGTAATTGCTGTTATGTTGACATGTTATTCCTTCATGAGATTCACTCAAAATATTCTTTCTTTCATGTTCTAGGACTACTCGAAAAATAATATCATCTTGTCCACATTTTTTATAGTTTTACTTGAATGAGGTGAATGGGAATGCCTAAGTCAATAATCTATGATTTTGTTGTTTTGTGTATTCCAAAAGGAACTCACCGGTGGCTATTAGTTGTGCTACTTCTTCTAGTTCTTTGGGTATTGCCTCTATGCGAAAGATATGTGCCCATATGAATTCATCATTAATGGGGCTTTGGTATTCCCTGTCTCGATCTACTACGATAAGTAATCTGGACCATTATTGAGATTTCCTAGTTTTATTGATATTGTGAAATCAAATTCTTAGAATAAAATTAACCACCTACATACTCTCCTGTAGCACTTGGTCTTTTGATCAAGTATTTCAAAGGTTCGTGATTTGTGTAAAATACAAATGGTGTTTCCAATAAGTAGTGTCTAATTTTTCACAGAGCATACACCATAGCCAATGCTTCTCATTCTTCGTGGTTGAATAATTTTTCTCAAGCTTGGGAAATTTGGGGTTGCAAAGGCGATTGGATGATCCATTTTTTCCCGCACGGCCGTTTCAAATCTGTGCCTATTGATATGCATGAAGCATCTACATGTACATGAAATGACACTTTCAAATCTTGGTAAATCATGATTGGGTGGTGTTGGTGCTCAAATTTGTCTCACCCCATTGGCTTTCAAAACCCCTCGTTTTGCGGCCTCGTTATGTTTTCTTCTCTCCTCCGGCTCAAATGGTGGCCCTCTTGCATTTTACGGTTTGACGGGTGTAATTTCCTGGTCAAAATTACTTCTGGCATCAGTTGAAAAGTGGCCCTTTTTGGTTGGATGCGGCTCTGCGGGGCACTTTAAAAATTCTAAGGCTCACTTCAACCTAAAACATGTCCACGTGGAGGCTTCACTGGGCCTTCCCGTACTTAGAATTTTCAAGCAACTTCCTAAAGGGGCCTAGGACACGTGGAGGGACCGCGCATGTTTGGGGACCGGCCCTTGAGTTTTATTTTGAAGAAGCACCAGGAGGACACTTGGAGACTCTGCCGGATTGAGACATGTGTTGGGCCCGCACTTGTTTGGGGTCTCTACTTTTCGGGACCATCTCAAAACGCACCATTGAGACACGTAGCAGGTGGGGAAATGGAGGTGTGGGCACTTCGTGGGATGTCTATACTTGCTGGGAAAATATGGAACTTTTTCCTTTTTGGAAAATAGGGATAAAATTTGTAAGTTGAAGCGCAGTCCACTGGGACCCACATTAGGACACGTGTCAAGCCTATTTTTTGAGGGCGGAGGGGCGGAGAAAAATGTTAACATTTTACTTTTTCCAAAAATTATAAAATGTCAAAAGGTGCCCCTAGACTCCATTTCAATCGCATTTTGCCATGTGGAGGGCTTAGATTAAAAGTTGAAACGTAGGATCAACGGTAGTTGTGCATTTCATTTGATTTTGCCACTATTGAAGCTCCAGGATGTTTGGAGATGCATTTTTACATCATTCTTCATCAAAATTTTGGCAAATTTGTGTCATTTGGGTCTGCAAAGTTTAATTGGATCAATTTGGAGCTCAATTTGTAGATCTGAAGTACTCTTGAAGTGGATTTTTTGCTTGGGCTCATGCAAAAATGTAAGATGCCATATCTAGAAGTCATAGAGTAAAATTTCAGAGGGAAAAATGATGAAATGATTAAAGGTACATGCACAAAAGGTGAAAAGGACGTTGCCTTGAGAGCAAAAGGGATGACCTGTTAAAGTCCAGCTATGCAGAGGCTCAAAAAATGATTAAAAAGGGGATTTCTCACATGATAGAATCAGAATGATTAAAGGGACTCCCGAAAAGTTGTGGTATGGTATCCTAGTCATTAGTCGAAGGCCCAAGAAATGTGATCTTTTCACAGTTGGTCCACCGAAGATTTCGGATATGAATTTGTTAAATGTCTCTTGTCTGAAACAAATTGGTAAAAACAAAGGTCCCTCGAATATTCTTCTCTTTTGAGGGGAAAAGGTGTTGTAGGCACCAAGGGTGAAGAATATGCCTCCAGTTAGAACAATGATGCAAATATTTGCAATGATTCACCTTTTTTGAAAACACCTGACAACCTTTTTGTGAATATGTTGAATGTCACTTTCTGCAAATCATGATCCGATATGTGAAACAAAGGTGCTTCGAATATTCCTCTTTTGGGGGAAAATTGGATGTAAAGGGTGTATTATAAATGCAATGATACGACTCTTGCAAATGGTGGGAGTTCATTTTCATGAGAAAATTTTGAGAAAATCTCATCCTCTAAGAAAACTTTATGAGAAACCAGGTTAACTTCCTCTGTGTTAGATTTTCATTCATGTTGAGTTGGTTACAAGTGTATAGCCATCAACAAGCTCTAAGATTGTTTAAACAACTCTCCTCATTGATGAATCGATAAATTTTGAGTTAATTTGTGTCAAATATCTGGAAATTTTTGTGTATATTTCACTTTCGAATGTCCAGTAAGTAGTTTTTCTTGTTCCTATTGCAATCTTGCATCAAAATCTCTTTCAATCACACTTGTGATAGTTTAGTGGCATCTGCAATTTCATTTTTCATAAGAGCTTTCATCTGGGAATGAAATAAATGATTTAAAATCACTTTTCTTTCATCTATTGACAGAGATTGTTTGTAAGCCTTTGGGTGTACCTCAGGCATGACTAATCTTAGATTTTGATGTTTTATTGGGTCTTCTAACTCGAGCCTTCATGCTAGAATCTCAAATATTGTGTGAAAAAGTGCATGTCTGGGCCTCCATTGATGCACACCTTTTGGTTGAAGGAATGTTTTAACTATTTTTGAAGCTTTTTGTTATTGAGTTCTCCATTTGTTGTGAAGTTTCTCAAGGATATGGAAAATTCCAATCTATCTTGTTGATCTCCCACCAAAAAATTATTCAAATAACCAATCCTACCCTAAACTACCCCTGTTTTGCTCTATATATCCATAGAAGAACAAAATCCATTTGCTAAAGTATGCAAAACAGATCAAGATTCCAAATGTCTTCAGTAACCTTAGCCTTGTGTTGAAAATATCTCCATAATATGGAAGTGACAACTCGTGAGAGTCATATTTGGTGTGTTGATCATATTTTCCCAAGGTCTTCTCTATAAAATTTGTGCAAAAGAAGGATTTACCAACATTATTCAATAACAAAGGTTACAAAATAGGTTCTCTTACCTTGGTTGAAAGGCACAACCTAAAATAGTTAGGATAAGATCACATCCTTTTAAGGTGCTACCCACTTCTTCAAATCCTGAGTGCAAAAAAGTGGATAGATTTCTTCCCTAGATACAAAATGACATACATAATTATCTATCTACCTTTTTAGTGTCTTGTCGAATCCATGATGTTGCTCGGTTTGTGAAGAAGAGTAAATCCAGTACCAACATGGGGCATGTAAAATATTGTCTTTAGTATTTAAAAGGCATCCACACAATTATTTTTCCACTCTATTTGCTTGTTTGATTTGTTTTTCGGTCACTCTTCTAGTGGTGCACTTATAGCCACATAATTCCTTATAAATTTTCTATGATATCCCATGAATCCTAGGATTGTTTGCAAATCTTTTTGTGTTTTAAGTGGTGGTAATGTGATGATGACATATGTCTTTAAGCGGTCTTTTAACAATATTTTCTACAAGTGATCCATCCTAACAATGTTCTAAAGGGTGTAAGGAAGATGTAAGATGTACTTTTAAGGTTTAGCTATATCTAAAATTCATGACATCTTTGGAAAATCAATCATAATACTTGAATGTGAACTCTTAATAATCCATGACAATCCAATCATCTAGATACACCTCCAAGAAATCATGAATGAACTATTTAAATGCATTCACCATTATCCCATTGAATGTCGCAGATGTGTTCTTCAATCCAAATGGCATGCATATTTACTTAAAATATCTCAATTTAGTGGAAAAATTGGTTTTGGGTTGATATTCAGGGGCTATCTAGACATGATGGTAACAAAAATCCATTAGTAAAAGAATAAGATTCTCTTCTAGCCACATTATCTAGAACTTCCTTTGTGAATGGAGTAGGGAATGGGTCATGTACACAAAATTTATTTAACTCTCTATAGTAAACAAAAATACTTATATCATCTAATTTCTTATATTTTACTATCGTGGGGCTAATCCATTCGCTTCATTGACATGTTAACTATCCCAAAATTCAACATTTTGATAATCTATGATTTGAATTTTACTTTAAGATTGGGGTTCAATTTTAATGATATTTTCTTTAGTGTATTTAGCCCCTCTTTAATTTGGATTTTCATAGTGCCTACTTCCTCCTTATTTTTGTGAAGTTATTTAAAATCCTTAGGAAATATGTCCTAAAATTTTGTAAGGAGTTCTACTATTTTGGCTACTTGTTCTTCTCCCCAATAATCTCCATTTTTTCCAATTTTTCTCTCTCTCTCTACCACAATGTTTTCTTCCCTCATCTTTCTACTCTGAATTATAGAAATATTGATATTCTTCTATTTTTCTTCTACTACCTTGTATTCCCCCTCATCGGTATTGTATTTTAAATTTTGTGGTTGTTATTCTCTTTCTTGTTTTCTGTAGTGAAGAAAAGGCCATTTCTTTTATTTTTTCATGTGGTTGTGCACTATGTTTCTTTTGTTTATATTTTATAATTGGGATGCTTCTTATGAATTGAGAAATAACATATTCCATAGGTATAAGTAGGAAAGTGTGAATATTATGAAGTTCTCAGCGAAAGCGTATTTAAGTCTACTTCCCGAAGTTAAAGGTGTGAAAAATATATTACCACACGAGCCCAATTTCTTGTATATATTGATTCGTTGGTAAATTGATTCTTGGTAAATGTACCAAGACCTAGACAAAAAAATGTAGACCGGTCCCCAATGTACAAAATAATAGTTGGATCCAAAATTTTGACAGGATGTTTCTATACAATCATGTCACACAATTTACTTTCCAATGTTTCAGGAACTGATTTGATATGTTGCCGAGGGTGCTTCTTCACTTGTTATAACATTGTGTATGCTTGGAACATTGTTGTGAATGTTTTTTTGCTAGATTATGGAGAGCATGGTCATCAGGGATAGCTATTTACTATCCTTTTATGGTTGAAGGACCCCTCACTCATTTTTCCGAATTGGAGTCTTGTCATAGTATCTACAAAATCTGTGAGCCCTTGTATTGAGGCCCTTATCTTGTAAGAGGCAGGTTGTTGCATCTAATTTTAGCGATAAAATACAAAGTTTGTGGATGTATCTTCCCTGCTTGTGTTTTCTTGCATTCTTCTTGTAGGAGGAATTTACATAACAATTACCACTAATGTTACCACTAATGCTTATCCAATGAGTGATATTAGGTTTGTGCATTTCCCACCAATGAGTGATGTTAATTGTTAGTGTATCATCCAGGACTTCCATCTAGGCTACTGTATTTTTTGGGAACACCAATGAGTGATTTACCATTTGATCTTAAGTAGCTTTCTAAGTCCCCAAATGTAGATAACTTTGGTAATGTGTGGTGGGAATATCCATAGATTAATCTATACACCCACTTAACTATCCATTATGGTTGTTCTTATTGTTCCTTATGGTGGGGTTCCTTATTGTGTTTTGCGGTTACCCTATTTATGCCTTTCCTTATTTCTACTTGTAAGTGTTCTGCTGGCTATATGCATTCTTATACGGAGTAATAATATTGTTCCTCTTCATGAAAATATTCTTCCGTTGGACAATGCATATGTTTCTTCCTCATCCTCCGCAGAGCAGTATTGGTTATTTTCTGAAGTGATTATATCATATGCTTCTATCTTCCTTACATATAGTAGTTTTTGTACTATTGTTTCAGGGAATCCATGCAGACATGCTTCTACTATATGTTCCAAACTTTCATCGATGATTGCACTATCTATTGATATTTCCCCTTCTGAGTTTGGTTCAAAATCCTTATCGAAATTTTCTATCTTATTGAGAGTGTACATTCCTTGAGTTTCATTGAATTCTTCTTCTTCCGTGTCAATCCATACTTATTTGGACCATACCATAATCATGCCTCTTTAGAGTGGGAGATGTATTTGGATGCCATCTAATTCCATAGTAAAATCTATTCTTCCGAGCCTAGTGTACTATTACAATCCATGAACCATTCAAGTGCTAAGATGACACTGTATGTAGGTTTCTTAGCAAATTTTCTATAACTCCAAATTCCACAACTTTCTTTATCCCCATAAAATTGAATTCTACATTCCGCAATACCCCAACTGAAGATTTCTTTGAGCCATCGGCTAGGCCTATGACATATGTTCGGATTCCAAGCAGGGTATTCTAAGTTTTTTCCCATGTATCCTTTGAAATTATATTAACACCTGCTCCTAGATTGAGTAATACATTTGAAAATTTTGTGTCAAAAATCTCAATAACTAAGTATATTACAAATTTCTGCCATGTTCTTTGTGTGTGGAAGATATTTTTCTTCTTCTTTTATGCGTGGCCTTGATTTGTTGAACATTTAAGCTTTGTTCTTATTTATTCTAGTATTTAAAATTATCTTAATTTATCTACTAGCCCACATTAGATGGTTAGTCTTGCTATCTCTTTAAGAGCATTCATCTCTTCCTCCCCCAAAATTTATTTTGCTAATTAAGTTTTTGGGATTTTTTTATAACTTCTTTACTTTTGGTCACTTATTTATCATCCAACTCTAAGTTAAACCACTTTGAGTTTCATTATTCTTCACTAGAGGTGTCTTCTTCGAGAGGTGACCGAATTATTTTTCTTATTCCTTTGTTTTGTTATTTCTTGTGTCCACTTCTAGTGGTTACCGTGACTCAGCGTCATGTCTCATAGTTTTCATTTTCATCCGTTTTGTTGCTCTTTCTCTTTTGATAATTTTCTATAGCCTCTTATTTTCCTTTGATTTTTTCTATTTTAATTTTCCTAGAACTAGGTGCTTTTCCATTACTCTGTGTTTCTCTTGATTCATCCGATATTTCTTCGTCCCTTGACATCCTAGTCAAGTGTTGAAAATTATTTTGAGCATCTTTCCTTAATGATTTTGATTTTTACCTCCATTTCTATAGAACTATCCATATTTAGGACAACCAAATGAGTCATGTGTTCCTATTTCATGGTAAAACATATTGGGATATAGTTTAATGCACTTCCTTGCTACATGCCCATCTATTCCACTTTTGTAGTAGTTTATTGGTCTTCTTTCATGTGGCCCGCTTCTAATCTCCACCTTGGTAACCATGATATACCCTACCTCATGGTAACCATGATATCCCATACCTCCTTGGTAATTATTATATCGTCCCCTATAGCCACCCTAATAACCTTCTCTATATTTACCTCTGTACCCTCACCATAACTTTGGTAGTTAGGATTGTAATCACTTCCTTGATAACCTCCTCCATATTCGGTGAACCGCCTTGATAACCTTGATATTGTGGCGGTGCATTTATTTTTTGTAATTGTAAACCGAAAGGTTACTTATCTTGGTATGTTAGGGGTAGGTTGTTATACCGGTGGCATAGGTAATGGATTTTTTCTTGTGCCATTACTCTTCGGGAATTATATTATTTCAAGTCTTCCATGAAATCCACCACAGGACAAGTTTTGTGGTAATGGTTAAAAGATCCGCATGTTGTGAAATAGGTTAGATGATTTGTGGGTGGGGCTACTTACATGAAGGGACAAGTTTCTTGTGTATGTTGATCCCATAGTTTTCATATTCTCCACCGGGATCTTTCGGATGTGGGGTATTCTTTGGAAGATGCATTTTTAGATGAATGTTGTCTTATTGCCACTCCCTACTTAGATTTTTCCAAATAAGGGAACTTTCTATGGAATTTTATGCAACATAATGTACAATTTTTTTGGTTGTGTGGTTTTCCGGGAGGTGAATTAGTTCTTACTTCTTCTTTTCTTTGTATTTCTGTTGTAATTTAAGCCTTACTAATTATAATTATACTTTTTCTAATTTTTTTGGTCAAAATTTTCCTTCCCTTCTCCAAGGTGAGCTTATAATATTGTGTCCATTTCAATGCTTCCCAAAATTTATTAACGTTTTCCCATGTAATGAAGCTCTCAAGGAGGGTAACAACCTGAAATAAACCGTTCAATTCTATAATTATGTGTTAAAGGTTATTCTAGAATTCTAGCTACGTTCTTGAATTTGTAATCAAATCTCTCTGACTGTTTCTCCTTCCTTTTTATTAAGTCTCTCATTTTATTTACACTTTCGGTTGAGTGCTTCGGATAATGAAAATTCACCTTAAACTCCTTTTCTATAGTATCCCAATCCTTAGTGTGTTGGGGATCTGTCTTCATATATCACCGTAGAGTATCATCTTTTACTTGTCCCAATAAAATCATATAAATTAGTTGTGTTTTTGTGATGCCATTGATTCTCAATAATGATTCCAAAATAAATAGATGTTCTTATGCATCCTTGGTATCTTTTCCAAATAGTGCTAACTTAATTTTCTAGTCCATCCTCTTAATGAATTGTGTGTTCATAGGAGTTTGAACTGTATCTATTGTACTTTTGGTGTTTTTGTCTTCTTTTTGTTGTGGTTGATTACCTTATGGTGTGATATTTTCTTCCTTTATCCATTTATATTTATATATTATAGTATAGTTATCCTAATAACTCTTTGAATTATCTTACTATCTCTTCTTTTTTCTTACTCTCTTCTTGTAATTTGTTGTATCTTTCCTCCAAACTTTCTCCTACTTGTATTTTTTCAATCGGTGTGTAAAGTGGAACATGGGATGGTGAACGATCTAAGGGGTCATGTCCATTGGATTTTTTTATGGTTGGGGGACACATATTTTATTGGTGTCTCTTCATAACTATCTTCTTCCAAAAATAACTTCCTACCTTTAACATCTCTTAATCTATAATTTTATTCTAAATCTATGTATCCTTCCTCACTTCTTCTTTTCTTGTTTTTCATTTCCATTTTTTTGTATATTGTTCTTTAAACCTAAATATTTTTTCCCTGTATCTTCTTCCATGTTCTCATCTTGGTTTAATTCCTTAACTAAACTTTCCTTTATTTTAGTAACTTATTCTTCTTCACCTTTTTCTGTTATCATTAATGTGGCTTCTTTCTTGTATTTTTCCCATTATTCCATTCCTAAAATTATTTTGGTATTTGGTTCTATTTTGTCCACTATTTCTTGTAATTATCTCATTAATCTAGCATGTTACGATATTGAGTATTGCAGTCTCACTGTCTAGTGGACCTTATCCTACAAAGACTCTCTATCTTATGGGTAACCAATATTTCTCACTATTCGCATCTTTGCAGGAATTATAACAAGACTATACATATTCCTTCCTTTCCGGGGTAGCCATATACGCTGGAATCCACTTGAAGTGGGTTCATTCTCTCGTATTGATTTATAATTTCTAACTACCTTTTCCTTCCTTTCATTTAATTTCTTTACTTTCCTTCTCTTGTTATTATTTATCCATCTATCCTTTTCTAATTCCTTGTTCTTTACGAATAATCTAGCTTTTTCCTAATCTCTCCTTATTTTTCCTTTGTCTACTTTTGTCCTATTCTTAACTCCCCTAATATTTATTACTGATTATGTAATCTTTATTGTTTTTGTTTTTTCTCTTTCTTCCTATTCTCCTATTTATTTTTCCCCAACCATCACCCCATAATATTTTAATGGTTATGTGATTAAGATAAATGTGGATTTTATGCCTAATTTGATGCTATTGTAGTAGTAAATAAATATGCAATTAAGTATAGAAACAATACTCAAGAAAACTAAGCAATAAATTATGAAACCCTAGTTGTAAGGAGGAGAAGAAGGTAATTAGTTGATTCACAATAAATTCTTTATTGTATTGAAGTGCTGAATAGGTGAATAGAGTATGAGCGTCACACGAGAGACTATAAAAATGTAGATATAGAGAAGTATGATGGACTGGGGTGCTAGAGAGGGACAGGGGCACCCACGGGTGCCCTAGGACTAATTATGGGTGCATGGGTCTGTAGAAAAGTGTAGGAAACCTCCTCTTAGTGGTCATAAGATGTTTGCTATTAGTCTCCTTTGTCACTCGAGGTTGCACAAAGATCGCCGAGGTTTTGGAAACCTACAATAAAGTATGAACATGTAAAACCCTCAAATAGACATCAAATCCTAAAAAGAAAGATGTTGAATGAGGGGTTAGAATTTCTCGGTGTCATAGTGGTGAACTTATGACTGAGTGCTGCACTACATCTCAGACCCAATGTAGTTCTATGTGTGTGTGTAGAATCATGCCCTAGGTGGCTCTTGTGCGAGTCACACTTGATAGCGAGAAAATAAGCTAGATGTAAATAAATGTAATAGATGTGTGCATGGAATAGAATGAACTTCCCTCCTATGAAGTGTATGCGCAGAATAACTAGCCCTTGTGTCCCTTGCGATGGTGTTAGACAAGTGTAATGAATCTCTTAGATGCTTGATGGATGCAACCTTAGGTGGTGATAACTAATGCTTAGTGCTTGGTCCTTATTATGATCACATAACTTTATATTTATATGATTCCCTTGCTTGAATTTTGTAATTAACCCCAAAAAGGTGACTACCAAAAAGATAAGATGCTCAAACAACTAGAAAGGACCTAAAAAGTGTGAGTAAAGTAAAAGGGGTCGAGGAGGAGGGTGCACGACACCGGTGTCATGGGCTGGGTGCTTTGGTGTCAAGATGATAAAATACAAAGTATAATAAGGAAAACTAAGCAAGTAAAGGTGCAAGACTGAAAGGAACAACAAAAGACAAAGAAAGATGGCCAAAGACATGGGTTAGTTAGTACTTTTCTTACTTAGGAATCATATGAATAGTAGTATGTAATAGGACTAGATAATTACCCAAAGTGCATGATTTTGTGTCTACATTTGCCCCCACTTTATGTTGGTGAGCGAAAATCTCACGGTAACATAAAGTAGATAGAGATGCATACCTGATAACCATGTAGATCGATGATAAAAGCATGCCGAGGGACTAGAAAAAGTGTGGAGTGATAAAAATGTGAAGTGTGGATGCTAAGGAGGAGAAATTGTAAAAAGTGATGATGAAAATGAACCTAGGGTGGAAACACATGTGTAGATGTCATGATGTACCTATTGTTAATGACATTTTCGTTGTTGTTGTTGTGATGATGTTGATGATGTTGATACCACTTCCCATATGGATAGACCTGCAAAATATAATAACAAACAAGTAGTCAAATACACATGTATATATGTAAAAAGTATGTAAAAATGTTGAAAATGTGAAAAAGGAACATGTGCACCTGATCCATGACAAGAAAAGAGTGTAGAAAGGATCCTAAAGATGTTGATGAAGGGAAAGTTTTTTGGGTGATCTCACGCCATGATAGAAGAAGTATAGGGAGGAAAGTCTAGTGTCATCCTCCAACCTTTAACCACTTCCCAAAGTTATAGAGCACTTTGAAATGTTGGTTTTGGTTGATCCTATGCCATGGAAAATTAGTGTAGAGAGTAAAGTTTGGTGTCATCCTCTAACCTTTAATTACTCCTCAAAAAAAAAACCACTACATATGGTGTGTTCTTTCCCAATGTAAATGTCACAAAGTGCGAAAGGACTCTCTTCCTGTCGAAATCCTATGTGACATGCCGAAAAATTATCTTTGAACTAAAAATGTCTGAAGATTTTCCCTTAGTTATGAAATCTAGGAAGGACATATCTATGCTAAGGACCCAAGTATGATTGTGATCCCTATCTCTGAAATAGAAAACTATGTTGTATCAATACCATTTTGTGCTATGTATAACATTATATGGGTTTATTGATTCACCCATATGATACCCCTCGTTTGAGGTGTATGATATCTTCTTTGAAGGAGTATGCGGCCTAAAAGAGGATCGAATGCTATGCTAAAAATGTTCCCTATAGGGGAAGGGAATGTTCTTGGTAGAACCAAAGCACACACAAATAAAGTGGCTAGGAGCCAAGTGTTAGTACAAGCAAAAACACACACACATGAATAAAATGAAATGTAAGCTAAGAAGACAATGTATAATCTAAAACACAAGTAAACATGTAATCGTGACAATGTAGAACGAAAAGTGGTTTACAAACATGGGTATCACTCACGGTATCATAAGAAAAACAAGGCCGTAGTTGCCACAAGTAGACAAGTGTCTACACAAGACAAAGGGAAAAGCTCGTAAACAATGGCAAACAATGACAAACAATGTAACAAAAAAATATGGAAGAAAATAGTGTTGCATAACAAATGTTGCACATGAAGCACCCATTTCAAAGTGTGTATAATCTCATAATGTAATGTGCTATGAAAAAAATGAAACAATAACACTGTAGTGTACAAAAGTGGATGCCTCAAGGAGTCATTTTGGGACTGGTAATAGTTATTGTGCCAAAATCCATGCTATGTGTAATAGATCTGTAGAATATGCAATCACAACTAGCAAGTAAGTGAACACACATGTGTGTATGATAAAAAAATGACATTCAAGATATCTATCTAGCATGTGTAATAAAGTGAAAATGTAAGCATAAGTAAGCTAGAGTAAATACAACCAAGATGGAGTATGCATGGATGAGACATAATGGAATGCAATGTTAATGATGGGATCCACGTGCCCCTCGAGTTGATGTGTATTTATTAAATAAGGTTCATTTGTATATGCCCCATGAGAAGTCAAGAATGAACCATAAACAAGAGTGCATAATCAAATGGTTTAAATTGTGTGTACACAAAAAGATGTGATTGTCAAAGTGCAAAGTGTAGAGTTTATGTAACATCCCTATTTAGTGATTACAAAAGAAAGGGATTTTTTTAATACATTAATGTTCACTGTTCTAAATTCAGCATTTAGAACCACATTAAACCTATTAATCAATCCTACAATAGTAACCATATGTAGCTGTTATGACTTGGTGTACAACTGATCTCTCATATTTCATTTAATAGTATACTCGGTATACTTTTAGTTTCCCTTTTTCATTCAAGGGCTCATCAAGTGCAACTGACCAAGGGATTATCTAGGTACTTGTTACGAATACCCATCCTATATCCCACACCTTGGTCTGGTGAATTTAAGACAACACAACCAACAACTTGTGATACTTTGGCCAAAGTTTTAGACATGTTTTCCATGCCTATATTCTAAGACGACATACTCGTCATGAAGGAATATGTCTTTCACCACACTCAAAACTATTATCTTGATTAGAATTTCTTGACTCCTATCAATCCTTCTCATTTTCGTGTTAGACACTAGGAAGAGATAACCCACATGGGATAGGGTAGATGATCTACTTATGGTGATTAAGGATCATCAAGTGTATTGAAATTGACCCATTTTGTTTCAAGTACACTTCATCACCCATAGTCAACGCAAGCCAACATCGACCATAGACCATGGAATCATCACTACCTAGTGTTTAATAATGAATTGAGATCCCATTCCGATACGGTCTCAATTAGTGGAGCTGAATGTATTATTACGCCATAACAAATACTCCACAATAACCACCCAATGAACCCCGTCATTGGATGGGTATTGTACATAACAATGGTTATGCTTTGGAACAACCCATTACGTTAAAGGAATCTAAACCTCCTTCCTTAACAAGTTCATTAATCCCTTTAATTCGCAACTTGTTAATCCCACCCTAGTTATTTTCAGCCTTTAGGTGTCATTCCTAAGGACTAACTCGGGTCCTATCAATTGTTCCATCAAGAAATGTTATGTTTCTACTTAGGTTAACTAGAAGGATATGCAGGTTCATTCCTACTCATTACTTATTCTCTTAAGTAAGAAACCTTCATTAGTTTACTTTTATACCTTTAGAACATCATGCAAGTATGTTGTAGGGAAATAGCCTCATACATCCAATTATACCTTAAGGAGCATTCAAGTTCATTTTAATGACTCATAATCAGGTCTTATGTATTCGACCCGTAATAATCTCATGACTTACATTTACTTCCTTTAAGTCATTCAACTTATTCAAACCGTAATTACTTAGTTAAACTTAATCCCTTAAGTGTAACTCATCTATGGTAGAAGGACATCTTATGTCCAACTCATAGTTTATTCGAAGGGTTCATTTTGTCAGCCCATAGTGAATAGTCCCTTGAATAAAATTTTCATAATATAATTGCTTCATGCGTACAAATTAAATGTGTATCATACTTATAACTTCATTATTATAGAAAGAAGAACCATGATCTTAATGACTTAAGGTTATTCCAACCCCATTATCATTTCTATCCTTCATTAACACAATTCCATTTCATCGATGTACCTCATCGTCAATTTAGATGGATAGAATTCATTACGGTATAATCACTTAGACCCCTTTCCCAAAGTGGATTCCTATATGTACTTAATAAGATTAAGTACTTGTGTGATTATTCCTATGGTCCGAAAACCATTATTACAATCATGTATCCCTTTATAGTTCATAGTGTTCCTCATAAAATAGTCATGATTGTGTTGTTTCATAAAGATATAATTAGACACTAGTCATTCATGATTTAGATTCCTTAACATATGACTTGCTAAGTATAACTTACTCTTTATTTGTCTTAATCAAATGAATTCAGAAAATAAAAGTTACAACAACCAACAGTCATTTCATTCAAGTCACTTGCAAGGTAAAGATCCCTATTTATTCCCTTTTGCAATCCAGAGATCAACATTAATATTCCTTTCTACATAATAACAATGTAAGTAAGTGACATTTCCCTTAACTTTCCCAAGGTTATAAATTAATTCCAAGAAGTGAAGAAATGTAAATCAACAGATTACCAACAAGCTCACTTTTCAAGTAAAAGAACTATTTCATTGAAGACACCATTTCCTTTAGCTAATCCAATCAAGAAAGAATGATTCAAGCAACAACCTTCATCATTTCCAATTTAAGACAACATTTCAAGATGACAAGAAATAATCAAGTTCTTTCCATAGTTTACAAAATTGGCCTTAGGCCCTAGGCACTTATTCCCAAGAATAGTTCAACAAATGAAACATAATCATTTCATCAAACTACATTTCCTCAAGCAATAGAATAAATGCAACTTTCCATAAGTCTTCTTCTTTCCTTTTTATTTTTCACAAAACTTATCTGCAAAAGTGTTAGCATCTGTTAGTTCATTTGAACTGAGCATGATAGAAAATAAATCCTTGGAACCATATGTTCTATCTAACAACTTCGAGAAGGAACATTTCTTATTAATAGAAATCAGTCAAGGGTTAAGAAAAATATTTTCTGTTTGAACAATTTAGCAACATCATACTCAAGCGGATCACAACCCTATAATGTTAGCATATAAAAATCCAAAACAAGTATGATTTCTATCAACTAGAAGACTTATTCACAAATCAGTTCAGTAATCATCCAAGTTTAGTCAACAAGTAATCCATAAACATGCAAGTATACATTCTCACTTACGCAATATCACACTAATGATGCAAAGCCAAGTATACCGATAGTAGATAACAAACATGAGTAGAAATTCCTTAATCATGCAACCCATACTACATGATTAAAACATTTCTCTCAAGTCCAATCAGTTACATTCAAAATTGAATTCATTTCAAACATTCCAATGTTCTAAAGGTTGGATAAGATCTATACAACTGGTTATAGAAATAACAACAATGAGATCTCAAGGCCCAATTCCGTTTTAGCCTATCAAAAAGAAACTAAACAGAATAAATTTGCTTCAAATAAATTTATAGTGTATGATGATTGAATATATATATATATATATATATATATATATATATATATATATATATATATATATATATATATATATATATATAACATAATAAATCAAGGAGATAGTAAGAAATGTAAGTATTCCATACAAGTCAGATAAAGAATCATATCAATTCGAGTACATCATTTAGATTTAGAACAAGTGATTGAACTAAGGCAGAGAAGACTCACAACCAACATTCTAGAAAATCAATTAATGATATTTATGATCATCTTCGTATGATCAAGTATCAAGAGGAGTTAGCTTTATCAACACTCAAAGGCAAGTATGATAAATCATCTAACTGGTACATGCCGAGACCCCAACCTTAATTGTTTAAGGTAAGAAGAGAACAATGAACAAACTTAAACATATTCAAATATATAACAGTCAACATATTATCAAACTAGAAGTCTACCTAAGACTCAAATAGTTCGTAAAAGGAATCACAATAATCTGGTAGCCATTAACTACCCTAGCTCAAATAGTCACTACTACGACCAAACCAAACTATACCACCTCCTACTCATTCACACAACAATATTCCCAAACATTCTTATGACCTGGGCAACAAAATATCCCATCCATGGTGTAAGGAATTCAAACTGACTGGTTGAGTCGAATAATAGTCCTAAGATTTACTCAACACCTAGGGTGAACATGTTAAGTCATGGTGGGTGAAAATATTACCCCAAAATCCTAGTTGCACTCCAACTCGACTTGGGTTGTCAAACTCAACAACTTTCCTCAAAATGAACATTGAAAAGGAGATAACCAAAATCCAGACCCGATTGGGTTTAAATAACCATTCCTTCCAAACGAGGGTGTTCAAATCATTTACCTTGAATCCACAAGTTACAAGATTGAAGGGTCCGATCATTCTAAATAAAATAAAACAAAACCTCACCAAAAACTTTGGAACAAAAACAATACAATCTTATTTGAACCAAAATAAAACTAAACCAAGCCAAACAACCTTAGCATGAAACGATATAGTCTTATTTTACGAGAAATAAAATTAAAGTTCAACCAAAAACACGTGGTCGTCGTTTCCAAAAAGATAAGAAAATATCATACCATAGCCATAGAAATAATAATATAGAGGTCGATATAAACATTAAAACCATGATTTAAGAGTATCCACACATGCAATTGGAAAATAAATTTCTATCCTTCAATTCTGAGTCAAGGAATTATTTACAAACATTCCAAAATAGACATGTGAATAAAACCAACTTCATCACCATGATAAGGCAAAAATACAATGGCATGATCAAAAACTAGTTCCAACAACTACTTACCAAGCAACAAGTTCCATTTTACCATGCAATAGTAAAAACCCAGAACCCCAAAATGCTTTCTATAATAAGCAAAGTTCTTTTATGAATCAATTAGATAGAACAATTTTTGTAAGGGATTAGAGCCTATCATTCCTGGTAGAGCTTCCCGAAGTCTTCTTCCAACTCCCAGGATCCTTCTCCCAATTCCATGATAGCTTCCACAGTTGAAGTAGTTCATCAAAAAAAATTTCTCCTCTTTTCCACTTAGAATCCTCTCAAATAGTCTCTCCATGAACTAGAGGAGTAGAGATTCCAATAAAAAAACAATAACCAGATCAAAACTCAAAACCTTCATTCGCAGAGTGAGAGAGAAGCAAAATGAACAAATGGAAACCCAAAACAACAACACAACCTTCATCGAATCCGTGTGTTTTCCTTAGGTAGTTTGGTGCATTTTTCCAAATCATCAATGCCTACTAGGAAATGCCAACTTTCTCTCCCAACAAATTCCTCTATCTCCATTTTGGCTTGCTACTAACTACCCAGCCAACCCCATGATCACATTTAGCACCACTTTTAGTAACTTTCCATTTTAATTTTTACATTCTACAAAGGTATGCCAATGGCCTACCATAAATGAAATTGAATTCAAACTCCAGTACATGCAAGGGTGGCGAAACCACTAACCCCAATTAAACATGCATCCATACTTAATGCCACTTGAATTATTATTTGAGTTAAAATTTATAGTCTAAGTCCCCCTTCACCATTATAGGTTAGGGCTCAGGTTAGCTTAGTGACATAAAATTAGGCATAGATCAATTTAGGTTAGGTTCCCAAGCAACCAAAATAATCTACATGCCTTAGGTCTTAGGTTAGGTCATTAGAACCTTTAACGTTATTAGAATAATAGTAGTAGTGTAAGCTTAATAATTGTCACAACCAATTCTTACTAGCAGAGTGATGTTTCCAAATGGGGTAGTACCACCTAAGCCAGCTCTTGGCACTTTCCAACCCTGATTACGGGATTGAATCGTAGGAAAAATGGAACAAGTCACTAGGATCAATTAGTGCAACATAGATAATCCAAAAACAATGAACAACTACAATTTCTAGAGTTAATCAAATTACAGATCGAATTAAGGGAATGCCTCGGATCAATGAAACTGATCTAAGGTATGCTCTTAATCGATTCCCAATAATAATGAAAATCAATCGTCATTGACTTAAAATAATTTTCCAATTTACCAATTCACCAATTGGTCCCAAGAATAGAAATTAAACTTTCCACAACTGCAAACATCATGTTCATTTCACGAACCAATTAAATAAAACATCACAATTCAAGAGTACTTTACAATTTAATGGATGATTAGTTACACAAATCTCAACTGAGATAAACTTCAATCTAGCAACATGATTTAATCAGTTCAACAGAGCAACAACTCAAGAAAAATCACATGTCAACGTTGCAATCCACATTCCAATGAGAAAGTACAATTGAAAGGATGGCAGGGGCGTTACATTCTTCCCCTCTAAAAGTATCATCGTCTCGATGATTTCCTTGAATTCAAACAATTTATCAAGAAAATCAAGTCTAATAAAATTTATGTAACCTTAAGATTTCTTGACAGTAAACAAAATTTAATCAAAAATTCAGTTTTCCAATTGTATAACAACATCGATGGCTGCAATAATACTCGATAAGGGTATTTTTCTCAAAATAACAAACCCATAATCAATTATAAGCCAAAATGATTCAAGTTTTGGAAGAGAAATGAAATTTTTCCACTAAAACAAGTGGGGAAAACAACTTTGATGTCCTAAATTTTTTCTAGGTTGCACTTTCTTCGTTAAACTGATCCCATTAGACCTTAGATTTTCTAATTTCATGATTACGTAAGTAAAACTTGTGGGTTTCAAACACTCTAACTAGTTCCACCATGATTACCCCTAGTCTTGGACCTGCAATGCATTCAGTTTAAAACATGTGATAAATTTGAAACGTATTTCTTAAGTAAAGAAATATGAAAAACATCATGCATCCATGCCAATGAGGGAGGCAATGCAAGTCGGTAGGCCACAGGACTGATTATTTCCACAATTTCAAAGGGGCCTACATAATGAGGTGATAGTTTGGCTGACTTGCCAAAGGTAATCAAGCTCTTTTTAGGCTTGACCCTCAGAAAAACCTTATCACCAAGTTCAAATTTCCTTTTACCCTTTTCAGGTCTGCATAGCTTTTCTATCTATCAACAACCTCTTTTAATCTTTCTTGGATTAACTTAACCTACTGTTCCATTTCAGAAAGCATTTCTGGTCCAATTACTTCTCTATCCTCCACGTTATCCCAACTAACAGGAGTCCTACACCTTCGTCCATACAAAGCCTTGAAGGGTGCCATTTTTAGAGAAGAATGGTAAGTGTTATTGTATGCAAACTCAACCAAGGGAAGTTATTCTTCCCATTTGTATTGTTGGTCCATGCAGTACATCTTAAGCATATCCTCAAGGACCTGATTTAACCTTTCTATTTGCCCATCCATTTCCGGATGATAAGTAGAGATAAAGTTCATCTTTGTTCCCAAATCTGCATTAAGAGTTTGCCAAAATCGAGAAGTCATTTTTAGGTCCTTATCGATATTATCAAGTTGGAATGCCATGAAATATGAATATTTATTAAACAAACCTTTTTGTAAGCACAGGTGAGTCATCTTTCATATTTCCAACAATGAAATGAGCTACTTTAGTTAGTTTATTAATCACAACAAAAATAACATCATGCTTATTCCTTGACATAGGTAGTCCTTGAAAAACTACATTTTTATAACCTACCATTTAAACTGTGGGTATGCTATGAGGGTATAACAAACCAGCTGGGTGCATATGCTCAACTTTCATGCACTAGCATTCCAAGTAGTGAGATATGTAATCCAAGATATCTCTCTTCATTCCCTTCCAAAAATATTGTTGTTTAACATCAACAAGCATTTTTGTCACTTTGGGATGCCCAGAGTAAGGTGCATTGTGAAATTCAGCCATCACATTTTTCCTTAACTCATTTCCTAGTGGTACATACACTCTATCCTCATACCTTAGAATTCCCTCACCATCTAACCGAAATCCTTTGTACCTCATGTCCTTTGGATTCGCAACAAGCGTTGTTTTTACCTATTGAAAGTATGGATCAATCATTAAGGTATCTCTGACCTCATCCTTAAATTGAGTTCTCAAGGTCACAAGTGCAGAAATATATTTCCTACGACTTAGTGCATCTGCTACTCTATTTTCTTTCCCTTTTATGTAGTTGATGTCAAAATCATATTGAGATAATAACTCCAACCATCTTCGCTGCCTTACATTTAAGTTAGGCTGAGTGAAGATATATTTCAGCCCAAGATGATCAATTTTCAACTCAAAGGGCTTCCCTAAGAGGTAATGTCTCCAAACTTGTAGTGCATGTACTATTGCAGCAAGCTCTAAATCATGAGGCACATAATTTTTTCATGCACTTTAAGCTTCCTACTTTCATATGCTATCACATGATCATTTTGCAACAATACACCCCCTAACCCTTCCCGAAAGCATCTGTTACCATAGTAAAACTCCCATTTGGATCAAGGACAATCAAAATAGGGGCTGAAGTTAGCTTTTATTTCAATGATTTAAATGTAGCCTCACATTTTTCACTCCATACGAAATTTTTATATTTCTTTTGCAATGAAGTTATTGGGGCAACAACCCTTGAGAAGTCCTTTACAATTTTTCGTAGTAACCAGCAAGTCCCATGAAGATTCTAACTTCATGTACATTCTTAGGTGCTGGCCATTCAATTATGGATGATATCTTTGAGGGATCAACTAAGATTCCATCCTTATTTATTATATGTCCCAAGTATTGTACCTCAGTTTCATAAAAGGAACACTTGGATAATTTTTCTGCATACAATTTTCTCTTTCTTAGAACCTCAAGCACAATCCTTAAGTGCTCATTATGCTCCTCTAAGCTCTGTGAATAGATGAGAATGTCATCCAAGAATACAAGCACAAACTTGTCCAAGTATTCTTGAAAGATATTGTTCATCAAATTCATGAAGGTTGCAGGGGCATTAGTTAACCCAAAAGGTAAAATAGTGAACTCATAATGTCCATATCTCGTTCTAAAAGAAGTCTTATGAATATATTCTTCCTTGATTCTTAATTGATGATATCCAAAACGTAGATCTATTTTAGAGTAAACTAATGCTCCACGCATCTGATCAAAAAGATCATCTATCCTTGGAAGAGGATATCTATTCTTTATAGTTGCCTTGTTCAACATCCTATAGTCAATGCAAAGTCTTAAGGTTCCATCTTTATTTTTGACAAAGATCACTTGGTGTTCCCAAGGTGAGACACTCAACCTTATTAACCCTTTAGACAATAATTCATGTAATTGTGCCTTTAACTCTACCAATTCAAGTGGTAGTCATCCTATAAGGTGCCTTAGAAATAGGTTATGTTCCTAGTTTGATTTCAATAGTGAAGTCAAACTCTCTTTCGGTGGAAGGCCTGACAACTCTTCTGGAAACACATCACTGAAATTTCGTAAAAGTGGGTATTTCTCTAAAAAGTTACCTTCTTCTTCAGCCGAATCTGAAATTTTTATTGCATAAAGCATACAACCTTTATTTTTGGCCTTTTCAGTTGCATAGCTGATATTTCTCTAACTTTTATGCTTCTTTTTATTCCTTGAATGTCTGCTGATTTCTGTAGGTCATCCAAACACCTTATGTGTTTCCAAAAATAGTCCATAAGTGCCTTATGATCAGCCAACCAATTCACACCAATAATTATGTCATAAGACCCTAGAGGTGCAACACTGGTCTACCTTAGTTGTGAAGCTCAACAATAATAAGGCCGCGCCAAAAAGGCACTTAATGACCATATGGACAACATTATTTCCTTAATTAACGAGTCCATTATTTTTCCATAAAACCAACCTTATGTTTTAATTTAGTGACCAACTTATTAGAAATAAAACATTTAGAAGCACCAATATCAAAAAGTATAGTTACAGGCAGGCCATACAACTTACTTAGTACTTCTATGGGTGTAGCCTACTTTTCAACTTGTTTTTCGGCCACCGCAACATGTATCTTATGTTGTTGATTGCTGTCTTTTTCTTTAAAGGAAAATGAATTACATAGTGGTCTCCTCCACAATTAAAACAACCTCCAACGGGTCCTTTCTTAGGCTCATATTTATTCTCAGCCTTGAAAGTACTATTTGGCCCATGATTTCCCTTCTGGCCATTGTTCCTATTATTTGTTACAGACTTTACCTGCTGTTGTTTTCTTTTCATTTGCAGCCAAAGGCTTACTTTTTTTCCAAATTTCTTCCATGTACCCTTCTTGGGTGGAAAAGATGAAGAAGCATTTCCATTTTTCTTATGTTTCTCCTCCTTATGTGTAGAAATTGCTTTCAGTTTTTGCTCCTGCTATTGAATGGATTTTTCTACCACCTCTTCCATGGTGGTGGGGCTATGTACATCAACCTCACCACCTATGATAGGTACAACCCCATGATGAACTTCCTTATTTGGAATTTCTCATCGGTTTGATACTATGACCAATATTTTAGAAATTTGGTAATCTTATCCCAATATTCATCATCGACGATTTACCTTGAGTTAGAGTTTGGAACTTTGTCATTTTCTAGTCATAGTAGAGTTGGGGTAGCCAACACTTCCTAAAATGACCCTTGAACTGATCCCACATGATGTTTATTTCATCAACATTTAGCTCAACCTTACGGTTGTCCCACCATGAAGATGCTTTATGGGAGAGCTGATAAGCTCCCCATACCACTTTGGTTTCCTCGGAGAAATTTCTTATTGCGAAATATTTCTCCATCTCACTGAGCCAATTCTCCACCCCATATCTTTGGGTGGTTCCATCGAATTTAGGTGGGATTATCCTCTTTATATTGTTGGTCAATTCCACTGCCAATCTTGCCCTACTATTCTTAGGTTGATTGGGTACAGGTTTGTTACCAATATTTTCAACATTAATTACAATGTTATCATTCACAACATTGAGATCCTCAACATCATTGTTGCTCTCATCATGTGGTTTCCCCTGAGACTGCTCACTTTTAGTCTCAATGTTATTTCCAACCACTTGTTGTTCAAGAACAAAAATCCTATTCCTTGTGTCCTACAGGGCAATAAGGATTTCATCTAGCTTTTGAGTTGTAGCTGCTTCACCACCCGGAGGTGGGTTATTTGCAACATGTCCCCTTGTTCTTACCATTTCTATAATCAAGAAGTTTAGTTTTATTAGAAGTGGACTCAAATAGGTCCAAGAGCTACAACCTTCAACTCTGATACCAAGATGTAACATCCCTATTTCATGATTACAAAAGTAAGGGAATTTTTTTATACATTAATGTTCACTATTCTAAATTCAACATTTAGAACCACATTAAACCTACTAATCAATCCCAAATCAAGTAACCATATTTAGTCATGTTATGACTAAGTGTACAACCAATCTCTCATATTTAATTTAATATTATATTCAATATACTTTTAGTTTCTCTTTTTCATTCAAGAGCTCATCAAGTACATCGACTAAGGGATTATCTAGGTACTTGTTACAAATACCCATCCTATATCTCGTACCTTAGTCCGGTGAATTTAAGACAACACAAATAGTAGTTTGCGATACATTGGAAAAAGTTTGAGACATGTTTGGCATGCTTATATTCCGAGATGACATATTCATCATGAAGGACTATGTCTTTCACCACACTCAAAATTGTTATCTTGATTAGAATTTCTTGACTCCTGTCAATCCTTATCATTTTCGTGTTAGACGCTAGGAAGAGATAACCACATGGGATAGGGTAGATGATCTTCTTATGGTGATTAAGGATCATCAATTGTATTCAAATCAACCCTGTCATTTCAAGTACACTTCATCACCCATAGTCAACGTAAGCCATAATCAACCAGTAGACCATGGACTCATCACTACCTAGTGTTTAACAATGAATTGAGATCCCATTTCGATATGGTCTTGATTAGTGGAGATGAATGGATTATTACGCCATAACGACTACTCCACAAGTAACCACCCAATGAACCATGTCATTGGATGGGTACTGCAACAATGATTATGTTGTAACAACCCATTAAGTTCCGAATCTAAACCTCCTTCCTTAACAAGTTCATTAATCCCTTTAATTCACAACTTTTTAATCCCACCCTAGTTATTTTTAGCCTTTAGGTGTCATTCCTAAGGACTAAGTTGGATCCTATCAATCATTCCATCAAGAAACGTTATGTTTCTATTTAGGCTAACTAGAAGGATATCCGGGTTCATTCTTGTTTGCTAATTATTCTCGTAAGCAATAAACCCTTATTAGTTTACTTTTATACCTTTAGAATGCCATGAAAGTATGTTGTAGGGAAATAACCTCATACATCCAATTATACCTTAAGGAACATTCAAGTTCATTTTAATGACTAATAATCAGGTCTTATGTATTCAACCCATAATAATCTCATGACTTACATTTACTTCATTTAAGTATTTCAGCTTATTCAAACCGTAATTACTTAATTAAACTTAATCCATTAAGTGTAACTCATATATGGTAGAAGGAAATTTTATGCCCAACTCATAGTTTATTCGAAGGATTCATTCTGTCACCCAATAGTGAACAATCCCTTGAATCTAGTTCTCATAGTATAATTGTTTCATGCATACAAATCAAATGTGTATCATACTTATAACTTAATTATTACAACAAGAAGAACCATGCTCTTAATTCCTTAAGGTTAGGTTCATTATAATTCTAACCCCATTATCATTTCTATCCTTCATTAACACAATTCCATTTCATCGATGTACCTCATCATCAATTTAGATGGACAAATTCATTACGATATAATCACTTAGACCCTTTTCTCAAATTGAATTCCTATATTTACTTAATAAGATTAAGTAATCATGTGATTATTCCTATGGTCTGAAAACCATTATTACAATCATGTATTCCTTAGGAGTTTATAATGTTCCTCATAAAATAGTCATGATTGTGTTGTTTCATAATGATATAATGAGACAATAGTCATTCATGATTTAGATTCCTTAATTAATAGATGACTTACTAAGTACAACTTACTCTTTATTTTCTTAATCAAATGAATTTAGAAAATAAAAGTTACAACAACCAACAATCATTTCATTCAAGTCACTTACAAGGTAAAGATCCCTATTTATTCCCTTTTGCATATCCAGAGATCAACATTAATATTCCTTGCTACATAATAACAATGTAAGTAAGTGACATTTCCCTTAACTTTCCCAAGGTTATAAATTAATGCCAAGAAGTGAAGAAATGTAAATCAACAGATTACCAACAAGTTCACTTTTCAAGTAAAAGAACTATTTCATTGAAGACACCATTTCCTTTAGCTAATCCAATCAAGAAAGAATGATTCAAGCAACAACCTTCATCATTTCCAATTTAAGACAACATTTCAAGATGACAAGAAATAATCAAGTTCTTTCCACAATTTTAAAATTGGCCTTAGGCCCTAGGCACTTATTACAAGAATAGTTCAAAAAATGAAACATAATCACTTCATCAAATTACATAACCTCAAGCAATAAAATAAATGCAACTTTTCATAAGTCTTCCTCTTTCCCTTTTTATTTTTCATAAAAATTATCTGTAAAAGCATTAGCATCTGTTAGTTCATTTGAACTGAGCATGATAGAAACTAAATCCTTGGAACCATATGTTCTATCTAACAACTTTGAGAAGGAACACTGCTTATTAATAGAAATCAGTCAAGGGTTTAGAAAAATATTTTCCTATTTGAACAATTCAGCAACATCATACTCAAGTGGATCACAACCATGCAATGTTAGAATATAACAATCCAAAACAAGTATGATTTCTATCAATTAGAATACTTATTCACAAATTAGTTCAGTAATCATCCAAGTTCAGTCAAAAAGTAATCCATAAACATGCAAGTATACATTCTCACTTACGTAATATCACACTGATGATGCAAAGCCAAGTATACCCGATAGTAGATAGCAAACATGAGTAGAAATGCCTTAATTATGCAGCCCATACTACATGATTAAAACATTTCTCTCGAGTCCAATTAGTTACATTCAAAATTGAATTCAGTCCAAATGTTCCAATGTTCTAAAGGTTGGACAAGATCTATACAATTGGTTATAGAAATAACAACAACGAGCTCTCAAGGCCCAATTCTATTTTATCCTATCAAACAAGCAACTAAACTAGAATAACTTGGCTTTAACCAAATTTAGAGTGCATGAGATGCATTGAATATATACAACATATATATAAATCATCAAGGAGATAGTGCAAGAAATGTAAGTATTCCATACAAGTCAGATAAAGAATCATATCAGTTCGAGTACATCATTTGATTTAGAACAAGTTATTTAACTAAGGCATAGAAGACTCATGACCAATATTCTAGAAAATCAATTAATGATATTTATGATCATATTTATATGATCAAGTATCGAGAGGAGTTAGCTTTATCAACACTCAAAGGCAAGTCTGATAAATCATCTAAATGGTACATGCCGAGATCCCAACCTTAATTGTTTAAGGTAAGAAGATAACAATGAACAAACTTAAACATATTTAAAGATATAACAGTCAACATACTATTATCAAACTAGAAGTCTACCTAAGACCCAAACAGTTTGTAAAAGGAATCACAATAATCTCGGTAGCCATTAACTACCTTGGTTCAAATAGTCACTACTACGGCCAAACCAAACCAGACCACCTCCTACTCATTCACACAACAATATTCCCAAACATTCTTACGACCTAGGCAAAAAAATATCCCATCCATGGTGCAAGGAATTTGAACCAAATGGTTAAGTCGAATAACAGTCCCAAGATTTACTCAACACCTAGGGTGAACATGTTAAGTCATGGTGGGTGAAAAATACTACCCCAAAATCCCAGTTGCACTCCAACTCAACCTAGGTTGTCAAACTCAACAACCTTCCTAAAAAAAAAAAATTGAAAAGGAGATAACCAAAAGCCAGACCCAACTAGGTTCAAACAACCATTCCTTCCAAATGAGGGTTTTCAAATCATTTACCTTGAATCCACAAGTTACAAGATTGAAGGGTTTGATCATTCGAACCAAAATAAAACACAACCTAGCCAAAAAAATTTGGCACAAAAATGATACAGTCTTATTCAAACCAAAATAAAACTCAACCAAGCCAAACAACCTTAACATGAAATGATATAGTCTTATTCAACTGAGAAATCAAATTCAAGTTCGACCCACAACACAGGGTCATTGTTTCCCAAAAAGATAAGAAAATTCCATACCATAGCCATAGAAATAATAATATAGAGGTCGATAGCAACATTACAACCCTGATTTAAGAGTATCCACACATGCAACTGGAAAACAACATTTTATCCTTCCATTACAGTCAAGGAATTATTTACAAACATTCCAAAATAGACATGTGAAGAAAACCAACTTTGTCACCATGATAAGGCCAAAATACAATGGCATGATCAAAAACTAGTTCCAACAACTACTTACCAAGCAACAAGTTCCATTTTACCATGCAATAGTAAAAATCAGAACCCCAAAATGCTTTCTATAATAAGCAGAGTTCTTTTTATGAATCAATTAGATAGAATAAGTTTTTGCAAGGGATTAGAGCCTATCATTCTTGGTAGAGCTTCCCGAAGTTTTCTTCCTGTTCGAGGATCCTTCTCAGATTCCATGATATTTTCCACAATCGAAGTACTTCTCCATGTTTCACCAATAAGTGTTGTACATATGAGAAAAATAAATAAGGTAAAGTTGAGGATGAATGCCATGAAATGAAGGTGGAAGGTAGAGTGCACACATTCTGATTTCCCAATCTAGTGCTTGATTGCGAGAACTTCCTTTTTGCTAGGAGAAACTACTTGTGAATGCAAAAAAGACCACAAGAAGAATATTAAACAATATATGTCAGTGGACTTCCTAGCGTGTGCTAGATCCAAGAAGTGTGATACTTCCTAGATTCTTTGTCAATCCACTGTTTAATATGATTTAATGCAAGAAATAATGTAAAAAATAGCATCCTATTGTAGTTGATATGATTTAGGTATCTCATTTAAATACAATAAGAAAATATAATCTAACAGGTTGGGTTATGATCAGATCTGGAGGTTGGGCAGGTAGCCAAGGTGATTAGAATAGGTCAGGATCAAATTTTGGATGGTTTTGGGCTATTTGGGTGAAGGTTATTAGGTTGTTGTTACGGGAAGGATTACATTTACTGAGAGGAGACCGATTATGACCGAAGTTAAGAGGAAAACCAAAAACAATTTAGGTTAACCGACGCGTCGGTGAGGCGGGAATGGTAGAAACTCAATAAAATTTGGTTTTGGAGATTCTCTGTGATTGCATAGAGAATAGAAGAAGGGTGGATAGGTTGGTAAAGATGTTGAGAATGCTCGAGAGATGTCGGGGGTTGAATATGGGGAGTAAAAGGTTATGGGTGGATTGAAAGGAAGGTGAGAATGATAGGATGCAAAAGAGAATAGGATCATATTTTGGATGGATTTGGGCTATTTGGGTGAAGGTTATTAGGTTGGTGTTACGGGAAGGATTCTTGTTCTGAGAGACCGGCGTCGTTAGGTATGACCGATGCCGGTTAAGAGGAAAACCAAAAACAATTTAGGAGAAGCGTCGGTAGAGGAGAATGGTAGAAACTCAATAAAATTTTGTTTTGGAGATTCTTTGTGATTGTATAGAGAATAGAAGAAGGGTGGATAGGTTGGTAAAGATCTTTGAGAATGCTCGAGAGATGTCAGGGGGTTGAATATGGGGAGCCAAAAGGTTATGGGTGGATTGATAGGAAGGTGAGAATGATAGGATGCAAAAGAGAATAGGATTTAAAGGAGAAAGCTAAAGAAATGATGATCTAAATAAGTATAGATTGATATGGATCAAAAAGCACTTACTTGTATTTGCATACTTAGTGGTTGGATGAAGGTTATGTGGCGGTGGTCGGTTCCATGGAAATGCTTTCCGAAATGCTACTGTGAATACTAATCTCTTAAGATCAGTCTTGGTGTTGGCTAGGGTGTGTCTGGATGTGTGAGAGGGATCTGGTTCATGCTTGCATGCAGATCTCTCTCCAAACTTGAATAATTCTTCAACCCTCTAGAACAAGGTTACCAAAGGGAATATATGGTAACCAACGATGGTTTAGGTTAACCGGTGTCGGTTTAGGGTTAACCGACGTCGGTTACGGTGGGAAATCCTAGGTTTGCCAAAATAGCAAATCTTGGCTATCATTTGGCCAATTCTTCTGTTGGTCCCGGGTCTAAAATGGTATTTTCCACTTAACTAAGTGGGCATGCTATTAGAGAAAGAATAGGCATCTAATTTTAGGGTTAGACTAAGTCTCAGTGAGTTATGGTAAGTGGATATTGAGTCTTAGTTAAAAGAAACATGCTAAGAATAGGTCCATGAAGAGGTGTCAGGCGATGTGGCTAGGTGAGGTGGTCAAGTGAGATATTTATTAAATTAATTGGAATAATTAATTCAATTGATCATGTGTACTATGGGATATGAATATTTAAGGTGTGGATAATTTTGTTAACGGGGATATAAGGGTGGTATGATCTAATTTTTTCTACATTTTGCCCCTTTTTTGTGTAGCTTGTATTGGTAAACGATGATGAAAAAAATAGGAAGTGATTGGCCCATGTGTGGGTGAGAACGGGGTTTCCCAAGTGTGGGTGAAGATGATCCCCTCAAACCGTAAACCGATGAGGTGTTATACAAAATCGTTGAGTGGTTTGATAATTGTGTAGTTGGTATGAGTTAAGGTAGGTGGCGAAGAGTATGGGTGCTTTGGGAAAGGTAAGGGTCAACTCGGGTAATAGGTAATGTGCCACGATCAAATTGGGTAATAGGTAATGGCAATCGGATGCACACACATGTATAGGCTGTGACACATGATACTAGGTTGAAGATCTTGCAAAATCTAAATCGTCTAAATTCAAGACGTTTATCCTAACAAAGTTAAAGTGATTCAAGTATCCAAGGTATCGAGATATAGTCTAGAAACACAACGTAGGTCGGTTGCGGGAACATTTAGGTATGTTCCATTACACTAAAGGTTGGAGTCAAGATAAATGACATGAAAATAGGAAAGGTAAGGTCATTAGGCCAAACAACATGGGTAACGACATCAAAAGTATAAGTGAGTACACAAAGTCAATGTTCACACAAAGTAGGTCAGGTCTAGGTAAATAGGTCATGGCATGGGTAAGGCCAAGGTATAGGTAAAATAACAAATCCCTAGACATAACTAAGGAAATGTAGGGGTAGTTTGGGCTTGTAGGTAGGTTGCAATAAGTGTGGGTAAGGTCAAAGGGTATTGAGAAATAATGAGTTGAGGTCAAAATGGGAAAAATGGGGTGAAAATGGTAATAGTAGGTGATTGATGCCAGTTATAAAGTAACCGATATTGGTTTGGAATGACCAAAATTGGTCATGTCAGGTTAGGGTTAATAAAATGAAAAATCCATATTTTATGAATTCATTTTAACGCATTGTCATTGGGAAAACAAGCGAGTGGTAGAGGAAGAGTGGAAAGAAATGGTACAAGGTGTTGGAGCTGAATTGGTGAGTGAAAAATGTGTGATTGGCATTAGGTGGCGAGTCCATGAGATTTATTGGAGCTATTTGATTGGTAACATGGCGAGAAGTTGATTTGTGGCATGGAAGAGGCAGAAGAGGGTTCAGGTGGGCCACAAAAGTGCAGAGGCCACATGTACCATAGTGAAGAGCGACACCAAGATGAGGTAGGATTTAATCCGCAATACGTGGGTTGAAAATAATGTGTTAAAATTAGTTTGGTTAAAAGGGTTTTGGTTGGGAGTTTTATTTTGAATTTTTGTGTAAAATGAAGTAAATGAAGGAGGGAGAAGGTCTAATGTAGCTTAAATATGGTTGAGAATGAATTTAGGTTAGGTTTGGGTATGGTAGAGTAGGTGTGGAGGTCGTTTTAGGCATTTTGGTAGACGGGAGGGATTTTCAATTTGGGCACCGTGACAAAGACCAAGGTCGGTCTAAGGGTGGCCGACGTTGGGTTTATTTAGTGGCGTCAGTGCAGTCTTGTTGGTCGTCAAATAGGACTTTTAAGAAGAGCAACAGTCAGGGGACAAGAAGTCCCTCCTCTTTAATGGGAGAGGTTCCCTTATTCAGAAACGAACCTATTTACAAATGTACAAGACATGATTTGTTGGTTAAACTTGGATATTACGAAAGTGTTTTCTATGAAGATCATCAATTACAAAAAGGACTGAGGAAATGAGAGTACGGGAAAGAGCAGAAAGGCAACATGCAGAATTATAGATATCAGAGTAATTCTTTATGTATGCGAAGTCACAGTGAATTGAAACAAGATCATTTGTATCGGATAAATAAGATGGAATTCAAAGACACAAAGTTCTATAAATAACATCTGCTAGAACACAAAGTTTCTTAACATAACACAGATTCATTAATCAAGGACACAAAGTTCCTTCTTGGTTATACAAGATCACCATGCTTGCAAAGTCGAAGAGTATGCAATCGGCAAGACTAATAAACTTGAGACAAATGATCTTCACAAAGAAAATAAATGAAAGCTTAGGAATAACAGAGATCAGATAGACAAAGAATGGAAAGTCCTTCTGTATTGATTTCTTTATGATCTATTTACACTTTCAGAAAATATGCCAAGTTCTTCCTCCTTTAGAATGGCGTAAAGAAGGCCATTATATAGCTTACAAATCAGTTACTCTTCGTAACCGTTTCTTTTAACTAAAGAATAGTTAAGGACCACCAATCGCAGTACCTCAACCTATTACAAAGAAAACGGAAAAGAAAGGGAAGAAGAGAAAAGAATGGGGAAGAAGACAGGTGGCGATCCGAGAAGGACCCACCGACTTAAGAATCCATTGCTTGAATTTCTTTAACGCCTCGGCTATGTCTCGCCACGGGGGTGATGTGTTGGCCGTGGCCGAGTCCAAAATCGAAGACATTTCTCCATCTCTTTATCAAACTCGACACGAGTATGATAATCTTTATTTACTTCTCGATGGCAGATTGAAGAGAGAGATTTCCTTCATTTTTCTTTGGAGATGGAGCTTTCCTTGAATAAATTATCTTTTACAAAAGCTATGGCCGAGCTTTGATTTCTTGCAAGAAGGAAACACCGAGAATTTTCATCCTGAAGATGACAGTGTATATCTTTGAAAGCAGAGACAACCAGTGTCTTGAAAGCTTCACCCTTCTGCCAACTGTTCTTTAGTTCTCCCAAAGCCTCCTCCAGGACTTTGATCTTCATATTGATAGTATCGGAGCCGCATGACCTAAATTTGGGGAGGAATTACGAGAGAAAAGGGACACGCGCGAGGGGAATTAGGTTGCGAGGGTTCGAGCAAGGGTAGCATGGAAACAAGGTAAGAATTTAAAGGTGGCTTGCTCGTTCTATAGCCGTTGAGGAGAGAGAAGGGTGATCAATGCGCATTAAATTCATATCTATCAGTTTGAAAAACAACATATTCGGGTAGAGCGGGAAAAACTAAGTATGAATGGCATTTGGTTCGCTTGGGACATGTGAGCGCGAATGCGTGAAAACGCATGGGAATAGGTCGGGTGAAAGCAGGAGAAGACACACAAATGCATTTTGGGACATCTGGGATGAAAAGCGCGAAGGACGCGGTTGAGGCGAATCGAAAATGGAACAACTTACCTGCAATCGACTTGGGACATTTGGGACATGAAAGAGTGAAGTCGTGGTTCGGGTGTTTAGTGAAAATGGAACAACTTGCACTTTTTGACTTGGGACATTTGGGACAAAAAAGTTAAATCTGCGACTTGGGCGTTTAGTAGAAAAGGTGACAATGAGTGCGGAAAAGTTTGGGACATTTGGAGCGAGAGTATGCGAATCTGTGGTTCGAGCGTTTCGGCCGAACATGGACAACTTGCACGAAATTAACTTTGGGACATTTGGAACATGAAAGTGTGAAGTCGTGGTTCGGGTGAAGCAGCTGAAAATGGAACAACTTGCATAATTCCATTTGGGACACTTGGGGACGAAAAGTTCAACAGGCCGAAAATGGAACAACTTGAGGATTTCGTACGATCGGGAGAGCAGACGCACTTTGGAACTTGGGACACGCGGGGAAAAAAATGTCAGCGGGCCGAAATACATACAAAATGACCCAAAACGTAGATTTTCTCAATTTCACGACTTTGGTACATTAGAGAAAACACTTAAACTCAAAAATTTGAATTTTTACTTTCATCAGAGCGAGGAATTTTGAGTGGAAACAGGTTGGATCCATACAGGGATGACTTGGCATGAATTCAAGGATTGAGATAAAGGCAAGAACTTAGACAAACTCGGGGGAAGCAGACCGAGTACCTTATCCATTGGGCAACGAGTCAAAAGCAGATCAATACGAGAGGACAACACACCACGAACAAAAAAAAAGGAAAGAAAAAAAAAAGCATGCAAAATATCTACAAGGACCCCTAATCACCTAGGACTTGAAAAACTTGAGGTACGCCACTATAAGGAAGTGGGAGAGGAGAACCATCCATGTAATCAAGGTAGAAAGAATTCTTACCAGCAAAGTGTCTGATCTTGAAAGGTCTGAGCCAAAGGGAATCAAACTTTCCATGGCTGCCACGAGGTTCATGCCTTTTATCCCATAACAAGCACAGTATCTCAACTTGGAAATCCACGAACCTAGCTTTCTTATCAAATAGGACCTTTACCTTCTTTGGTGAATGGATCCTATCGGCAACCACTAATCATCCTCATTTAGTTTGTGAAGGTACATAATTCTCTTATCAAGCATCTCTGAAACTAGTATCTTGATGGCCTTCATTAGTGCAAGTGGCGGTTCCTTATTCTTGGCAGTTGAGCTTCTACTCCATATACCACTTGAAAAGGAGACATTCCAATAGCTCTCTTTGGTGTAATCCTGTCTGCCCAAAGAGCATCATAGAGCTTCTTGTGCCAGTTTCGTTGAGACTCATTTACTAACTTCCTTATAATAGTCACCAGATTTTTGTTAGTGGATTCTGCTTGCCCATTTCCCTGAGGGTAATAATCTGAAGAATGAGCCAGGGAGATGCCATACCCATAGCAAAAATCCATTATCTCAGTTGAAGAGAAATTCGAAGCATTATCTGTTACAATCTTATTAGGTACACCATACCTTACCAAGATGTTCTCTTTAATGAAGCTGCACACCACTTCAGAAGTAGTACTCTTGACTGGAATAGCTTCTACCCATTTGGTGAAATAGTCAGTGGCAGTTAGCACATGAGTGTGACCAGCACTAGAAGCAGGATTAAGTGTTCCAATGAAGTCAAACCCCACTTTGTTGAAATGGTTCTCAATCAATCTGGCGGCTTGAGAGGCAAAGAAGCCAATTTAGGTCTTCCCATGAAGGTCGACAAGCCTCACATTTATCCACCCATCTTGGATGCATCTTTACGAGCAGAGGAAGGCGGTAATATCCTCCATGAAGTATCTTGTGAGTGTGGCAGTTGATGAATAGTTCCCTCCACATGCTTGATCATGAAAAGATGAGAAGCAACTTTCTCTCTTGTTCCTTGTCCACACATTTCAAAAATCTCCCATCTAAGCCACGCTTGAACAAGCATTTTCCCTGATACATATTACAGACCTCAATTTAACAGTCCTCTTTTCTTTGGTAGTTAAATGAGAGGGGCATTCCCATAGGTGAGAAAATGGGTGATGTCGGCATACCATTCATCAAGCGAGGCCGAGAGCAGAATGGTAGGAATGTCAAACTTTCTCCTCCAAGCAACTCATGTTTGGCTCCTTGGCAATGAGCTCACAAAGGCCTTTTCCACGAACCGCTTGCAGTGGTTTGATGTCAATGTCATACTCTTGGACCTTAGCAACCCCAGTTCCCTCTCTTGGATCCAAATTCTTGTTGTGTGAGGATCGACTTGTGATTGTATACAGGACCAATACCATGGAATGAGAGTTGAGGATGTAAAAGTGAAAGCGCTTGACACAACTTTAACCCTTTGCAAAAGCATGTTTCTCCATCATGGTGTATTTCAACTCGTGATCTTTCAGAATATAGCTCATGAACGCAATCGGGAGCTCATGCTCGTCAGAGTCTTCTTGAGTCAAAACAGCATTGACTAAGGTATTATACGTGGCATAGCGATAGATAATAAAATCTTTCTTTGAAATCGGATTAAAAGCTAAAATAGGAGTTTTAGCGATAGCTCTCTTGATACCTTCAAAGGATTCCTTTCCTTCAGAAGACCAACCAAATGTTTTCTTCCCTTTCATCATCTGAGAAATATTCAAAGTTAACTCTGCAAAATCAGGAATGAATCTTCTCAAAAAATTGATCTTGCCAAAGAAGGAGTGCACGCCCTTTTTGCTGGTTGGGAGAGGAATTTGTTGGATAGCTTGTACTCGTTCAGGATCAATCTTAATACCATCTTTGGAAACGATGTGCCCTAATAATTTTCCCTCTGTGACACAGAAAACAGACTTTTTAGGATTCAAAGAAATTCCATGCTCTCTGCATCTTAGCAGAACTGTCTCTAGGTGATCAAAATGATCCGCTCTTGTCTTGGAAAATACTGTCAGGTCATCAAGATATATGACAATACACTTCCCTTTCAAACTTCCAAAAGCAGATCCATAGCTCTCTGGAAAGTGGCACCAACATTAATAAGCCCAAAAGGCATTCTCTTGTAAGGCAAAGGTACCCCAAGGAGTAGTGAAAGCTGTTTTGTGTTGATCTGCAATATCAACCTCTACTGATTATATCCGAGAATCCATCAAGCATAGATAACATTTCGGATCCTGTTCTTTGCTTGCAATACTTGATTCATCATAGGCAAAGGATAATTATCTTTTAGAAGCTTTGATTGAGTTCTGAAATCAACACGAATGCGGATCTCACCATTTTCTTCCTACTTGAGGCACAATATTTACAATCCATGTTGAATGGTGAATGGGAAAAATGATTTTAGCCTTCAACAACTTCTGTATTTCCTGAAAGATGGTGTCAGCTATTTTGGGGTTGTATTGCCTCTGTTTCTACTTGAAAGGCTTAATTCCTGGTTTGAGAGGAATAGAATGCTGCATATCTTTTGGCTTGAAGGCTTTTAGATCCTCATAAGAATAAGCAAGAACATCCTTATACCTCTTTAAAAGAGCAATTGCTTTCTTCCTCTCATCTGCTGTGCAACATTTTCCAATGTTCATGAGCTTAGGGTCAGTAGAACTCCCAATATTGATCTTGTCATACTCAGCTGATTGTTGAAGTCCAGTAGAAGCTCTAGATTTCACATACCTGTCATGTTTATCAAATAGTTCCTCTAAGCTTACCAATCCTTTAGGAATCTTATTCCCCTTGAGTTTAATGCACCCTTCCTGATCTGTTTCTTCCCCTTGGGCGACCGCTTTGTCAAAGGGCACACTCTCACGAGGCAGGTTGTCACTTCCCTCAAAATACAATTGTTCGAAATTACCCTTGAGTTCCAGGAAGGAAAGCAAATGATGATCATCATTGAAAACTTGCCAGTTATTGGTATTATCAGGTACACTAGGCCGATGGACCATCTCAATGGTGAACTTGTCTTGAGAGAAATCAGGATGAGGAATCAGTAGTGACCCTGAGACAGCTAGTGAATCAGCCCTGCTGTTCTTTTCCCTAGGTATTGCTTCGATAGAGAAAGCATCAAGGAATTCAATGGAATCCCAAACCTGATTCCGGTAATGTTTCAGCCTTCCATTTTTACTTGAAAAAGGTTTCTGACCTGCTTTACAATCAACTCTGCATCACCACGAGCCAGAAGATTCTTTACACCTTGTTCTTTGGCCACTTGCAATCCGAGAATGAGAGCCTCGTACTCTGCTGTGTTATTAGTATTCTCGAACTGCAACTTAAATGAAAAGGGGTGTAGACTTCCTTGAGTGACACCGGCGAGACACGGCTCCGAGAGCAGTGAGGAACAACTTCCATCAAACTCTAAAATCCAAACCCCGTTAGGATCTTTAGGTGACACTCTGGGAAGTTGGATTTCATCAGGGGACATAATCATGTAGTTACCATGCCCCATATCCTCGTAGAGTATTTGTGCTTTAGGATCATCCGTTTTCTGCACAATATACTCAGACTGCTTCTCAGGCAGCAACTTCTTCATTTGTCCATTGACAGGCACGAGTGCATGTGACCAGTCCATTTGGATTTCTCCACCTACGTCCTTACAAAAGTTCCTACTTAACAACATCCCGTATGAAGGAGGAATATCTGCAACTAAGATGGTAGCCAAAACTCTCTTTTCAGGAAAAGCAGCAAAAGCCACTTGTGCATCCTTAATTCTTCCGACCAGGGGCACTTCTTTACTCTCCATAGAGTAACAAGATCCATAAGTGCGTGTGAGAGTTAGGCCTAAAGCATGAGCTACTTTAGCAGGCATCACATTATCTGAGGCTCCAGAATCTATGACACAATTACTGAGCCTATGGCCAGCTATAAGGAGTGTTACATAAAAAGGCTTGATTTTGTCATTAGGCGAGGTGACAGCGGCTACCAGACTAGGCTGTGGCGCAGAAGGAGTAGGTAAAAGACCTTTAGAGGTGGTTTTGGAATGGGAATTAACAAATTGAATCATTTTGGCAAAAGCTTTGGGATGAGTTTGATAATACTCGGCCTCTGAGATTTGAACCTTAGTCTTTTTCAGATGATCAATAATATCAAAAGACCCAGAAGTGGACGGGCCATCATCATTTGAAATTCTAGGCTTATCAACTTTAGGAGAAAAAGAAGAAGCAATTTTAGTAGTAGGATTAATAGGACTCACCTTTGGTGTAGATGAGGTAGGGATAGGAGATCCTCTTTTTGCAATCACGGGAATAGTTGTCGACTGCTCTTTAGATTTCTTGATGGGCTGTGTCACTTTCTCCCTCGACTTATGCTGCTCTCAAGTCATGACAGCGAATGATTCGCTATTCATGTCTGCTTACTTCATCATAATCATCTCCATCATGAATGCCTTCGATGGTAAAGAAATTAACTCGAGATCCTCAAGTTCATCGCTTCATCATCAAATTATTCCACAAACTCTCGCAAGCTTCATTATCTTCATCATCATCATCGGCTCTTCAACTTCACGGAGTTGCATACGATAGGAACCTTAACGGGGAGGTCCTTCAATCACTAATCTTGTTTGAGAAGCGGGAAAAGCGATTTACGGGCTGAAAATTCCTCCTTGGAAGCATCTGCATAAGGAGTGTCTTGAGCTAATTGTTTCTTTATAGCAATGAGGATCATTGCAAGTTTTTGAACTAATGGATCGATGTTAGGTCGAGGGTGGAAGAGGAAGAAGCTTGCAGACTTAGATTTGGAAGGGTCTCTTTTCAACTTCCACGACATGATCAAGTCATCCTCGATACTGCTAACAACGAGGATTTGATCCTCGACAATGTTGCGAGATTAGCCCTTCTTAGTGCATAACTAACTTTGGGCGATTGAGCATTTAGGAAGAAACATTTTTGAATTTGATCAACAGGTCGGGTAAGCTGCGGAATTTTATTGATCAATTTATTGAATCGGGCCACAAATTCTCTCATGGGCTCTTGTGAATCTTTCTTTATCGAGAGATTTGAGCTAGCAAGAGGCATGTACATCTTTCCCGGTTTGAAGCGGTTTCGAACTAAGTTCTCATTGTGTCCCGATCGGTGATAGCGCAGTGGAAGGTGGTAGAACCAATCAGCAGCATTATCTTGTAACGTCTCAATGAACAGCCTTACGGAGACGTCTTCATGTTCGACTCCCAGAACTCCACATGCAACAATGAAGGCTGCGATGTGTTCATCAGGATGCACTTTGCCATCGCCTTTGAATTTAGGGAAGTTCTTCCGGTTACCTCTGGGTAACTCATGCAAAGGCTGAGTAAGGGCCAGGGGCCCGACACGATGACCCCATGGTAATGGCGCCACCATTCTTGGAAAAATGGCTTGGAGAGGGACTGCAACACCAGCAAGAATCAAAGCTTGAAGATTAGGGCTAGCTGGCTCTGAAGAAAAACCACCCGTGGGAATTCTGTCTTGAACAGGTGGAGTGCTTGTCGAACGAGTCCTTCTATTTGTTGAAGGGAAAGGAAAACCTTGCTGCTCCAAAAGCTGAAACTGAGAATCTTCAACACCGAGGGCCCTCCTCCCTCGAGTAAAACGCGGAGTCGCCAGATCAAAGGATGATCAAAAATTATAGAACTGGAATGCGATTTTCCCCAGCGGAGTCGCCAAAAACTGTTGGTCGTCAAATAGGACTTTTAAGAAGAGCAACAGTCAGGGGACAAGAAGTCCCTCCTCTTTAATGGGAGAGGTTCCCTTATTCAGAAATGAACCTATTTACAAATGTACAAGAGGCGTGATTTGTTGGTTAAACTTGGATATTACGAAAGTGTTTTCTATGAAGATCATCAATTATAAAAAGGACTCGAGGAAATGAGAGTACGGGAAAGAAAGCGAGAAAAGGCAACATGCAGAATTATAGATATCAGAGTAATTCTTTATGTATGCAAAGTCACAGTGAATTGAAACAAGATCATTTGTATCGGATAAATAAGATGGAATTCAAAGACACAAAGTTTTGTAAATAACATCTGCTAGAACACAAAGTTTCTTAACATAACACAGATTCATTAATCAAGGACACAAAGTTCCTTCTTGGTTATACAAGATCACCATGCTTGCAAAGTCGAAGAGTATGCAATCGGCAAGACTAATAAACTTGAGACAAATGATCTTCACAAAGAAAATAAATGAAAGCTTAGGAATAACAGAGATCAGATAGACAAAGAATGGAAAGTCCTTCTGTATTGATTTCTTTATGATCTATTTACACTTTTCAGAAAATAAGCCAAGTTCTTCCTCCTTTAGAATGGCGTAAAGAAGGCCATTATATAGCTTACAATTCAGTTACTCTTCGTAACCGTTTCTTTTAACTAAAGAATAGTTAAGGACCGCCAATCGCAGTACCTCAACCTATTACAAAGAAAATGGAAAAGAAAGGGAAGAAGAGAAAAGAATGGGGAAGAAGGCGGTGGCGATTCTTTGAGAGGACCCACCGACTTGAAATCCATTTGCCTAAATTTCTTTAACACCTCAGCTATGTCTCGCCACGAGGTGATGTGTTGGCCGTAGGCGAGTCAAAATCCAAGACATTTCTCCATCTCTTTATCAAACTCGACATGAGTATGATAATCTTTATTTGCTTCTCCAATGGCAGATTGAAGAGAGCAGATTTCCTTCATTTTTTCTTTGGAGATGGAGCTTTCCTTGAATAAATTATCTTTTACAAAAGCTCTGAACTGAGCTTTGATTTCTTGCAAGGAAAGGGAAACACCAGAATTTTCATCCTGAAGATGACAGTGTATATCTTTGAAAGCAGAGACAACCAGTGTCTTGAAAGCTTCGCCCTTCTGCCAACTATTCTTTAGTTCTCCCAAAGCCTCCTCCAGGACTTTGATCTTCATATTGATAGTATCAGAGCCGCAACCTAAATTCGGGGAGGAATTACAGAGAAAAGGGACACACGCGCGGGGGAATTAGGTTAAGGGTTCGAGCAAGGGTAGCGTGGAAACAAGGTAAGAATTACAAAGGTGGCTTGCTCGTTATACATAGCCATTGAGGAGAGAGAAGGGTGATCAATGCACATTAAATTCATATCTATAGTTTGAAAAACAACATATTCGGGTAGAGCGGGAAAAACTAAGTATGAATGGCATTTGGTTCACTTTGGATATGTGAGATGCGAATGCGTGAAACACGTGGCTCACGGCCGATCTTGGGTGAAAGCAGGAGAAGATGCACAAATGCATTTTGGGACATCCGGGTCAAAACTTTGTCCTTAGCAAAAGGACGCGGTTGAGGCGAATCGGAAAATGGAACAACTTGCACACTGTCCGAGTTTGGGACATTTGGGACATGAAAGAGTGAAGTATATGCAGGTTTGGGTGTTTCGGCCGAAAATGGAACAACTTGCAATTTTTGACTTGGGACATTTGGGACAAAAGTTCAAGTCTGCGACTTGGGCGTTTCGGCCGAAAAAGGTGACAATGAGTCCGGAAAATTTTGGGACATTTGGAGCGCGAGTATGCGAAGTACACGTGGTTCGGGTGTTTCGAGAACATGGAAACTTGCTTGCAGAATTAACTTTGGGACATTTGGAACATGAAAGTGCGAAGTACGCGGTTCGGGTGAAACGGCCAAAAATGGAACAACTTACACAATTCCATTTGGGACACTTGGGGCGAAAAGTGGACAAGCCAGTAGAGAAAATGGAACAACTTTGGGGATTTCGGCTTGATCTCAGAACGAACGCACCGGAACTTGGGACACGCGGGACAAAAATGTCCGCAGCCCGAAATACATACAAAATGACCCAAAACGTAGATTTTCTCAATTTCCACGACTTGGTACATTATAGAAAACACTTAAACTCAAAATTTTGAAATTTTTACTTTCATGAGATGAGGAATTTTGAGTGGACAACAAGTCTTAAGTAGAATGACATCGGTTTAAGTGAACCGATGTCGGTTAAGGATAACTGATGTGATCAAGACGGTTGAAGGTGGTGAGGGTGGATGGAAAATAGGGGTAAGAAAGGTTAAGTGGGCAAGAAAAACAAGCGAGAGGGGAAGGGAGGATACATGTAGAGTGATGGGGGTAGAAGGTTGGCGTTGGTGTAAAGGATAGGTAAGTAGGTGAAATGATGTTTTTAGAATGGTGAGTCATGATTGTAATGGGGTAGGAGGTTGGTAGGTGAATTAGGTAAAATGGGGTGAGTAGGATTGGTGTGGTTGGGTATGGTTCGGGGGTTAATAGATAAGTGAAGGTTGTCAAGTTTGTAATAATGTTGTGGTTTTGTTGGATGTAGGAGAGGGACCAAATGCGGATGTGGGATAGAGTACCACCTTTGTTACTAGCGATACGACCGAGTGTGACCACGAAGGAGTGGAGGCACGTGACTGATGTTGGAGTGGGATCTAACGCTACAAAAATGTAGCTCAAGATCCGGGAGTTTGATGGTTGTACTCATATCGACAATGAGACTCAATGACCAACATGTTCCACTTACCAACGAGTGAGATCACTATCACCCTAGAGGATGTATACAAGATCCTATGGCTACCAATAGTTGGGGCACATATATATTTTATTACGTCGAGGTCATATGAGGAGTAAATAGTGGCTATTTTTGAGTGATGATGGAAAATGATGAGGTACCATAGTGCAAGTTTGAGCTATGGAGATATGTATGTAGATCATCCTCAGGAGATGCGGTTAGTGGTTTTACTGATGAAGGTGCGGTATGTTTTTTTCCTTGCCAGATGCAGAGGGTGGGAGATTCCCATGAGAATTGATGGGGTTCTCTAGGACATGATGGAGGAGTGGGTCTATTTTTCCTAGGCATCGACATTCTTGGTGCAATTGTATAGAGAGTTATGGGCCTATGGGAGGTTACGAGAGATTCATTTTATGTTGTACCTTCCTTCTACATTGTTGGGCGTATGAGCACATCATATGCATACGTCTAGTTGGATTACCCGATAGGATTGGTTCGGGGTGGTTTAGTCAAGGTTGGTTACGCAGGATGGGTACCACTTGGTGGAGAGCATAGGGTGACAAGGGCCACACATGATGTAGCATATTACAGGTGAGTATTGGAGGGGTTATCTGGGGTTGATATTATTTGGAGGCCATATGTTGGCTTTCCTTCATATAGGTGCATATGGATGAGGAGTTGGAGGAGCTACTACTCAGGTGGATAGAGGAGCACCATTCTTCGGTGAGCACGAGATGATACCAGTGGACAGGGTTAGGTGGTAGTTTGGGCTACCACAGGATGTGCCTCCACCATTCCCATAGTACATGAGAGATGATGTGGAGAGGCCTATGCCTACCACAACCAACTCTTGGCTGGGAACAAGGTAGGAGGAGCAGGTGGTGGACAAGAGGATTGATGACATTGGGTCATAGAGCAGATACAGGTAGTGGTGGGAGATGTAACTCTATGGCGGCACCACCTGAGGCCAGGGAATCCTAACTTAGCTACTATCATAGTACAATGAGATACCTTGCAGGGCTAGGTGGCCACCCTTTTGACACAACTTGGAGTATTATAAGGGTAGCTCATAGGATTAGAGGCATAAGTTACCACTTTTTTAGGCATATGTGGTATCATTCTGAGGCCTAGGTTACATAGGGATAAGTGTTCCGCATAGGGTGGTGATGGAGAGGGGATAGAGTATCCTCCCTACAGAATAGATAAGAGGTTTATAGGGTCACTTGGCCACTACACAAGCTCATATTATGGCCCTACAGGCCTAGGTTATAGTGCATGCACCTCCACAAGAATCAGCGGGATAGGGTCCCATAGTACAGGGAGGAGGACATGGTACATAGGTATAAGTTCTAAGGCCATCCCTAACATGACAGAGCTCACAAGTTATTGTGAGACCTATAACACCACCCTAGATGGTTCGATGGTGAGGTTTAGGGATGCCTTGAAAGAGGTATGGTATTACAGGATCACCGAAGACCATCGAGATAGATGTCCCCTCCTATGCAGATTATGAGGCATAACATGCCTCGAGAGTGAGTGAGAGGAGAGGGAGATCCACACTCATAGTGCCAAAGAGTAAGGGGGGCCGAGCGAGCAGAGAGATAGGGTTAGGGTGAGGCTACTAGTTCATGGAGGCCAAACCCCTAGTTATGGGATAGGAGGAGACTACCCATGGAGGGTGGAGAGATGATGATGGCAGGGTGCGGACATAAAGAGAGGAGGAGACAGATGAGACTGGCCCTAAGGGTCTTAGGTGGGGTGACGATTAGTCACTTGGTATGATTATTATTTTTTGATATTTTGATATATATATACTTGATGAGCCAAAGATAGTGAGGATGTACATGAGAGTTTTTGAGATTTTTGATCATATGTACATTTGCCTACGTGACAAAGATGGTGATGATGTACATGAGAGTTTTTGAGATATGTATATGTAGTTTTATTGGTGTACATTTGTATTTGTGTATAAGGAAACTTTCATTGTTATAGATGATGAGATTTATGGTATGGATGATGTACTTGTGTTTTAATTTCCATTTTTATTTTTGTATGGATGGAAACTAGGTGAATTAGGCATGGTGGAGTCAAGGTCATGTAGGCATGGTGGAGTTTAGGTCATGTAGGCATGGTGAGTCTAGGTGAGTTAGGCATGGTGGAGTCTAGGTGAGTTAGGCATGGTGGAGTCTAGGTGAGGTAGGCATGGTGGAGTCTAGGTGAGTTAGGCATGATTTGGTCATGTTTTTGGGTTTGATTTAATTTCCAAGTTTTGGTAGTATGGAGCATAAATGATGATGTATATGTACGTTATGGTGTAAATTTCCAAATATTTGATGTCATGGAAATATGAAATGATTGATTGGATGTTTTGATGATGTGATAAAATGGTAGGTATGTATGTTTGTTGATTGTTTAACTTCCAAGTGTTGTGAAAAATGGAAACTAAGTAAGGTAGAATGTTAATAGAAAAATGGGGGAAATGGGTTAGGGTAAAGAGTGGTTGAGCTAACCTCCAAGGGCCCCATGCCCTGGAGTGCTACCTACATAGCCCCGACAAAAAGGGGCCTCAGGATGATGTAGTTCTCCCATAAGCTAGGGAAGAATAAGATGAGGTAGAGGGATGGTTTGGTAGGTTTTAGGGATGATTGGGTCTAGGTCATTTAGGCATGGTTGTTTTAGGTCATTTTAGGTATGGTTGGAGTGTAGGTCAGTTAGGCATGGTGATGTTGGTGAAAGAGGAATTCTTAAAATGTAGGTGTTGATGGCCTAATCCTATATAGGAGAATCAACAAGTAATGAAGAAGGTGAAGGGTAAGAGGTGACAAAAGAGCCACCTAATTGGTAAGAACCATAACAAGTCTACCATAAAGGTGGGCTTATGAACATAAGACCCTAAAGGCATTGCATGATTGACTATGCTAAGGGTGAAGAAAGTCACATGATCATGAAATGTCATTTTTGTGGAAAGTCCCTTGAGAAGGTAGGAATTAGGATGAAAAGGAAATGAGGTGAAAATGGTTGGTTTTAGCGTAACTGGTGTAAGACAACATGCCTACTTGGAAAGAGACCCAAGATCAAAATAGGAAAGTCCATGATGAAAAAGTTATCATTTTCTTTTCTTTTTTTTTTTTTTGTTTTTGATAGACTGATCGATGCGGGAAGTCTATGTGGGATGAGTATATTATCTCCTTGAGGTCTTCGTGAATTTGATCGATGATGTGGGAAGCTTCTGAATATTTTATTTTATTTTTAGAATAGTCTTTTTTGATTTATGTATACAATATGGCTAGATTTGTATAGTTGTCCTTGAGGGAGCAGTCTATTTATAGCGGTGAGATAGAGAGAAGAGATGTCCTTTTGAGGGAGTCATCTCTTTTCTGGAAGTTTGACTCAAGGAGTTGAATCCCATTTTATTTTTGAAATTATTTTTCTTTTTGGATGTTTAAGTCATGGACAAGACTATAGAGGAAGATTAGGCTCTTGTTTAGAAGACAAAAACCATAGCACACAGAGGTTAACTATGAAAGAGATGGTTTCAAGTGATGAATGACCATGGGATTCCATCTTGAAAAAGATGAAAAGTATCCATGAAAATCATGCCATGAGTAGAGCCATGGTACTCATATTGAAGATAAGGTTGAAAGGTGATGGGTAATCACATGATTTTTGTTTAGTCATTGACCCCAAGAATAGGTAATATGAAAGGTGAAGGGTGCTCAAGGGATGAGCTTAAAATAAACAGAAGGTGATATAGGATTTGATTCAACAATAGAATGGTCAAAGATGCAAGGCATTGAGGGGTTCAGGTTTGGGTTTACCTTTGAGTGAAGACAAATGATAAGCACCTGATCCATAGGTATGAGTAACGATATAGGTCCAAGCCAATTAGGAGAAAATTTTCCCCATTTACTTTTCTCTTCTTTGGTTACATGTTGATTTTCCTTCAAGATGAGGTCACCGACCTGGAAGGTTCTCACTCATGGACACATTTTCATAGGCACGTTTGATACATTTTTGGTAGATTTGGAGATGATCAAGAGCATTGAGATGATGTTCATCTAATAACTCAAGTTGTGCCAAATGGTCCTGGAAAAAGTCATCATCGTTGAGCATGTCTTGGAGTGAGATGTGGAGAGATGGAATCTGGACTTTGAGAGGCAAGACAACCTCAGTACCATAGACTAGAGAGAAAGGTGTGGTAGCAATATTGAAGTGTGAATACTAGTGTGGTAAGCCCACAAGGTGAAAGGAATGTGTGTATGCCAATCCTTCCCTAGTATCATCAACTACTTTCATAAGAATTTTGTTCAAGGTTTTATTGGTTGATTCTTCTTGGCCATTTTTTTGTGGGTAGTAAGGTGAAGAGAAACTAAGTTGAATGCCAAAAGCATCACAAATATTTCATAGGGTTTTTTTTTTTGAATTGTTTTCCATTATCAAGTGATGAGACGAAGTGAGGAACACCAAAGTGAAAAATAATGTGATGGTTGATGAATTCACAAATTTTCTTGGCTTTTGTAGAAATGAGGGGGATGGATTCTACCCATTTAGTGTAGTATTTAGTAGTGGTTATAATCCATTGATGGCATTGTGAAGAATGAGGATTGATCTCTCCAACAAGATCCAAACCCCATTGAGAGAAAGGCCAAAGGTCTCATGTGTGACCTGTAAGGCATGACTAGGTGTGTGATGAAGATTAGCATGTTGTTGGAATTTCACACAACATTTGACATAGTCACAATAATCATGGTTTAGGGTTGGCCAATAATAGCCTAGGTGAAGAATGTGTTTAGTGACAGCTAAGCCACTAAAGTGACCTCCACAAATTCCATCATGAACTTCCTTGATGGTGTAGGGAATTTTAGAACTTGTAAGGCATCGTAAGAGAATACCATCAAAGCCATGTTTATAAAGAAGACCACCCATGATGACATAGTGAGAGACACTTTTTTAAGAAAAGTGTGTTGTCCATTATGAGTAAGATCGGGAGGTAGAATGGAAAGGGAAAGGTAGTCTCAAAAACTACTTATACCAAAGGTCATGTGGGTCAGGTGCAAATGGTTTCGACGAGAGTTGACATCTCAAGATAAATAAGAAGGTGATTGTAACCTTTGTATTGTGACAAATATTTTGGAGTCGAGAGGGAGAAGCAGGTATTTGAGAATGAGAGGCCATGGTATCTACAAATTTATTAGTAGAACATGGGGTGGTTTGAAGTTCATAATGGTCAAAGGTAGTCAAAAGTATGTCAGACATGGTGTTTATACTTTTGAAGTATTTCATTACGACACTGGTATATACCATTGACTTGGTTTTACAACTAGTTGAGAGTCACCAAAGATATTAATTGATTTGACATCTAGGTGATGGTGGTTTGAAGGCCTAATATGAGTGCTTCATATTTGATGATGTTGTTAGTGCAATCAAAATCTAGTTTGAAAGATAAAGGCATAGGTTCACCATCAAGAGGAATGAGGATAAACTCTAGCACCACCCCCACATTGACATTTGGAACCATCGAAGAATAAGGTCATTTGGTAAATGGTATCATCCAAAGAGAGGGTAGCAATGGATTCATCTGGAAAATCAAAGTTAGAGGGTTGATTTCTAGAGAGGGGTGCATCTGCAAGTTGGTCAATGATGGTTTGGCCTTGATAGATTTTTGATGGATGAATTGAGGTCGAGGTCTACAAGAAGCATGAGCCAATGTGAACACATGTTGATGTTGGTAGGGTTTGGCATACATGTAATGTAAGGGGTCAAGTGTTAGTGATGAAAAAGGTTTTGTGGTTGAGTAAGTAATGATGAAGTTTAGTGGTGACAAAAACTAAGGCTAAAAAATTTTTTTGGCATGGGTGTACCTAGTTTGTAATCCAAAAAAAGTACAACTTATGTAATAAACCACTTTCTCCTGTGTGTTGCTCATCATGATGAGTGAGCATGGCACCCAAGGAATGATCAGTAGAAGAAATGTATAGGTAAAAGGGTTGGTCATCCTTAGGAGGAATGAGCACTGGTGGTTGGAGAAGGTATTATTTTAAGGTGTCAAAGGATTTTGTGGCATTCATCATCCCATTTGAAGGAGACATCCTTTTGAGGAGATGATGAAATGGTTGAAGTGGTGGTTGGAAAATTTGTGAAATAAATGATGAATAGATTGCAACTTACCTTACAAACTTCAAAGTTGGTGAATTAGTAGGTGGAGGCATTTTGAGAATAGCCTTTACTTTAGTAGGATCAACTTCTATGCCACACAAAGAAATGATGAAACCAAGGAGCTTTCCGAGAGAGCACAATGAAGACACACTTCTTAGGTTGAAGGTGAACACAATACTTGATGAGGTGGTCAAAGATGACCTTAAGGACTGTAAGGTGTTTGCCTGATGTTTGGATTTGGCAAGAAGGTCATCTACATAATCTTCCAATATGTGATGCATTATGTCATGGAAGATATAAGTCATAGCCCACTGATATGTAGCACCAATGTTTTTAAGGCCAAAAGGCATGACTCGATAGTAGAAGGTCCCCAAGGAGTGATGAAGGTGGTTTTGTGTTGATCTTCTGAGAGTGAGTAATATTTGGTTATAACCCAAGAAACCATCCATGAGTGATAACATCTCATGACCAGTGGTGAGATCAACTAGTTGGTCAATACTAGGTAGAGGAAAGTCATCTTTGGGGCAAGCTAAGTTGAGGTCATGGAAATCCATGCAAATGTGAAGTCCCCTGTCACTTTTGTGATAGGAATGATGTTAGAAATCCATTGGGGATAGTCAATGGGTAGGATGAAGGAAACCGAGAGAAGGTGTTGAAGTTCTTCTTTGACAAGAAGGGAAATGCGAGGATGCATTTTCATAGCTTTATTTTATGGGTTTGGCTTTAGAATGGTTATGATATTGTGGACCACAATGTTTGGGTCAATACTAGGCATATCAACATAGGACCAAGAAAAAGCATTGCTATGATCTCAGAGGAAAGAAGTAAAAGCTTCTTATTTGGTGACATCTAAAGATTGGCCTATCTTTAGAATGTGTGGGTCATCCTGAGTGTTAATATTGATTTTGATGGTTGATTCATTTAACATGGTTTGTGTCTCGAAGGGAAATGACGATTGGTGAATATAAGAATCTTCCACACCAAGGTAGGTGAGGATAGACTCATCATCCTGACATTGAATGATGTTAATAAGAAGGTGTATCATCATGATCATGTTAGGATATAAGGAAGGGAAGAGAAGAGGAGCCTCGCCATCACGTTGATAAGTCAGAGGTCCCAGGGAAATTGTGTTCACAAAAAAAAAAAAGTTAGGAGGAATAGATTTGGGATCTATGGACTCCGTGGGTGAAGGTGGTGACATGTTGGTGAATGGGGTGGAGAAGGTTTTTCATCCTCAATGAGGTCGATGTGGGTCTTCTTGGAAGATGGTTGGAAAATCCAATGCCACTGTGATCTTTGTGTTTACTGGGTGGTACATGGGATGATGGTATGATGACCTTGTTCATAAAAACCAAAGCCAAAGCCTTTCCATGTGCAATGGTGAAGGAAAGTGTGGGGAAGAAGTGGTGGTTAGTGAGAGATTGGAGGTTAGATGAAAATGGTCATGTTTGGGATGGTGGTTTGGGTGAATAGGTGGAAGTATCAAGTCCCCCATATGTTAAGTTGGTGTGAAGGTGGGGAGGACCATAAGGGAAAACCTCTCCTATGTGATAGTCATAACGAGGATGTTGGCGTAGGTTTACCATACTCTTGTGGAGTGAGGAATGTGTTGATATTGTAGAGGTGGTACTCCCCAGAGTGAGGCATTGAAAAACACCCTCTAAGGGGCAGTAGTAGATATGTGGGTAGTGGGGATAGATGAATTACTAGGTGATTGGGAAGGAGGGGTATTGGTTGGTTGGGAAGTAGAAGTAGATGGGCCAGCTGCAGAGGCTGTGATAGTAGTAGTATGAATAGAAGAGTTAGGTGTGGGAGAGGTGGTGGAAACATTGGTGGATGGGGTTATGGGTGAAGGAGAAGTGGGGTAGTGGTAGATGCCTTAACTAGTACAAGGACATCGTTAGGTTGGTATACAACATGTTATAGGTTTTGAATGGTGATGGGTCAGTTGGGATGGTATAGTTATGTCCTTCATGTTCAAATTTTACACAATGGTGTAAAGTTGAAGGAACACAACCCATGACATGAATCCAAGGTCAGCCAAGCAACAGGTTATACTAGAACTCCCCCTCTAAGATGTAGAACAATTTTGGGATAGTGCGAGGGCCCACATGAATGTGAAGAATAATGGTGCCAAGGGTGGAAGTGATGGCATCATTGAAGGAGCACAACATAACTGGGTTATTATGCATGTAATTTGAAGGGATGCACATTTGATTATATGTGTGGGAGGAGATGATGTTGATGCTAGCACCACCATCGATCATAATGTCATATATATATATTATCGATATAGATGAGATAAAAAGGGTGGGATCAAGGTCATCTGATTGGAGAGGTATGATCTCCTCATCAAAAAAAATGAGGGTGGCTACTTGATGAGTGGGTGGGGGTAGAAGAAGGAGATGATTTGGTAAGAGAGGCCATGTGGTGAGGGGTGAGAATGGAGGCTACTGGTGTGGGGTCATTAGGTAAAACTCTTGATGGATTACAAAACCTCCATAAGGGCTTGTCGATGAGATTTAGAGGTTTGGATGAGATTATACAAAGACATTTTTAGAGGGGATTGGTGTAATTGTTTTATCATTGTATGATGGGTGACCCCATTAGAAATAGGGTATGTGGGTCCTCGAATGGTGATTTTGGGTGTGGGTGTAGATGGTATATTGGGCATGGGATTGGTTGATGGGCTAGTTTTTTTTCTTTTCCTTTTCCTTTTGGGTGAGTGAGTGGAAACTTGGATCATGTTAATATGAGGGAAGGAGGTAGATGGAGAAGGTATGTCATGAGTAGTATAATGACATGATGGAAAAAACCTAATGTGGGGTAAGAACCTTGTGAAATGAGTAGGGCACACTGGCATTTAGGTGGTGGTTTGGCCAACTCTCTCGATCTGACCATGTTGATCTCAAATTTTGGAGGTGGATAAAAGGGTTGTGGGGGTGGTGATGAAGGTTGTTGAAGAAGTAAGGGATGAGGGTGTGTGGTGATAGGTGAAGGTGGAAATAGGGTCCTCATCAAGAAGATCATCATCATCAAAATTTTCTTTAGGAGGACATAATTAGAGGAGAATGGTTTTGAGAGCCTTACAACCTTCTACATCATGTCCTAGCACACATGATGGTAGGCAAAATTTTAGTTTCATCAAACCCTTTTGGTTTGGGTTTGAGGGGTCGTAAGGTCTAAGTGGTGGTAATGTGATGATTGAGGTCTCTAAGAGGTTGGCTAGAATGTTGGCGTAGGACCCTGCCAATGGATCACAAGTGGGAAGTGAGTGTGGGTTTGGGTAAAGGTGTGGATGATTGTGGTGGAAGAGGTGTTATAGGAGGGGGAATAGGTTTGACCACTAGTTTGGTAGGTGGTATTATCTTAGGTTTTGATGGTATCTACTTGGGTAAAGGTGTGGTAGAAGAACTAGCAATGGAAGGTGTTGTTGGTTTAACTACCCTGTTGGAGGGTAGTGGGTTCTTGTCTTTGGATTGCACCTTCTTGGGTAAAGGTGAGGTGGGAGTACATGATGCAGAAGGGAAAGTAAGATGGTGGAAGAGGATGGGTTACCCATGGGGACAATAGAGTTGTGGTGGAAGTGGTTGGTAGAGGAGGTGGGTGGAAGGTATGGGTTGAAGTCATATAGGAAAAGTTGGGGTTATAGTAGCTGGTGGAGGTATAGGTGGTAAGAAATGTATGGGTGAGGGTGAGGGTGTTTTTGTTGTGTAGGTAAATTGGATGTAACAAAGGATCATGATGATGAGGTAGGTTGCTTAGCTTTTGATTGGCCTTGGGTAGGGGGTTGTTTGGCCAAGGTTGATGGGTGAGGTCCTAGGATGGATGGAAGGGGTGAAGGTGACAAAGGTGTGGTAGGTGAGACTGGTGTATGTGGCCTAGAAGGTTGGGTCTTCCTTTTAGGTGGAGGAACAATTTTGGTGTGGGTTTGGGAAGATGTGGCTAAATCTAATTTGATGGGTGGATGGGTAAGGCTTGATGTTGGCATGACACCCAAGGTAGTGATGGGTCTAGATATGGATGAAGATGTAGGTGTGGGTAGGTTCTTAGGCATAGGAATGGTTTTAGTCATGGGTAAAGGTTTGGATGTAGGTAAAGGTGACAAAGAAGAATCCATTTTCAACAGGCATGGTCAGGGTCGATCTGGTTGTTGGAAATACCTTTGGATAGATCATGGAGGTATCTATAGGAAACATTTGCATTTGAGTGAAAAGGGGAGCCGAAGACATCCCCAAAGCATGGAATTATCAACGTAATCCAAGTGATCGACCAATCGTGAAAATGGGATTGTTGTAAGAGGAGATGTAGTTGGTTTAGTGGAAATCCCTATAAAATATGTCTTGTGAGACAGGGAATTGGTTAGCCTCGGACTTTGTGGGTAAAAGAGCTGAGACCAGATCAATGGGATCCTAGAATGCTAATGGAGAATTGTCCCCAATAGGTAGTGGCATGTCTAAAGGATCTCCCATGGGTAGGAGAGATGGTAGGTGGGGTGAGGTAGATTTCTCTTTTGGTGGAGGAGAAAGTGATGACATGATTCTCTGCATGGGTAGGAGAGTTAATACCATTGATTTTTGGTAGGTTGTGAGGTAGATGGTGAAATGACATCAACAGAAATCATGGACTCCTCCATGGGTGAAGGGGGAGATGAAGGGGACTCCTCTATGGGTGAAGGAGTGGAAGAGGTATGCTCCTCCATGGGTAGAGGAGCTCATGCCATAATTTCCTCGATAGATGGAATAGGTGGAAATTGAGGAACAAATGGTATGATATCAAAAAAACAGTGTGGACTTCATGGACATTGTTGTCATTGGTTGAAGGTTCACCATTTTGATTAGATGATGGTGTATGGTTAGGGAATGACTTCTTAAAGATATGCAAGTTTTGATTTTTTTTGGTGGTGCATTGGGTTGTCAAGATGAGATCTCCATTATCTAACATTTCTGGACAATGTTCTTAAAAGTTATGCAATTACCATCACTATGGCCTTTGACATGATGATAATTACAATAGTCATGTTCCTTATACCATGCAACATAGGATGAGTGGGATTGAAACCAGTATGAGGTTTTATGGGGGTAGTGCAATGGCTCAACTTTAAGAAGATTTTCCAAGACTGAAGAATAGGGCTCTCAATTGGAGTGTACTTTCATTGTTCCTGCTGGAACTGAAAAGTCTGAATAGGAGAAAGATTGGAGGAAGGTTTGGCTTGATTAGATGGATGAGATGGACCAGCTTTGAGAACTACCACATTGGTAGATCCTTTGGCTTTTGAATAATTGTTTTGGGGTTTTGAAGATGAAGAAGAATCATTTGATTTGAACGTGGCATTTTTGTTTTGCAATTGGATTTTCTTTTCTTCAATGGCATGAATTTCTAGCTTTTCATGCCATGGTAAATGCTTCATCAAAGGTATGGAAGGTTTGTACCTACAGAGTTGGTGAGATGTGTCTAGCACAAGCTCTAGTGAACAACTCTATAAGTTCAACTTGAGGTAACTGGAATGTTAATTGGTTGATAAGACTTTCACCAATGAGAAATGAAATCTATGATAGATTCATCGTCATACTTGTCATGTCGAATATAGGTCAGTCATGGTGAATTTTTTTACTACATTGATTGAGAAGTGGTCCAGGAATGCTTGAGCCACTTGGTTAAAGGAGTAGATGGAATGTCTGGGTAAACTACTATACCAATCTAAGGTGGGTCTGTCAAGGACATGGGGAATGTTGTAGGAGTAAAGCATCATCATGGGAAATTAGATAGCACCCATGTTTGAATGACCACAAGTGTTGTTGTGGGTCTTCTTTACTATTGAAATGGTTGAACTTGGGAATTTCCCAATGCATGGGGTATGGGTGAATAGGAATAGATGGATGAATAGGCTCATTATAGATTTTTTCATCATAAGTTAAGGAGTTGAGAGCTGGAAACTGATGCTTCTAATGTCTACATCTTTTCCATCATCATCCTAATGAGGTCATTGGTGGGTTGTGAGGAATGGGTGCCTCCTAAATAAAGGGAGGGATGATGATGTGTATGATGTGGATGGCATCCATATATGGGGGTGCTGAAATATGAAAACTGTGAAGGGGGATAGATGTAGGTGGAAGATACCCCTGAATAAGTGATAGATGAGATTGGGGGTTGTTGGTGATGTGTGTAAATAGGTGGGGTAGTCATAATGACTCTCGTGGTAATTGGGGGTAGAGACTGAGGGATGGAAAGGATGAGGTTTTGAAATGGGGTGTGGGTTTCCGACACCAGGGGTGGTTGTGATGCAACTAGTATATATGAGGAAAAGGGGAAGATGGGGCCATGCTCAAGGTGGTTGGTGAAGGAATGGTCGACACCATGGGTGTGATAGATGTCATTGGTGTAGTATAGCTATAGTGGATGTGGGACCTAGTTGAGAGACCACAAGGGGTAAAGTGGATGAGGGTAATGCCGAGCTAGTGGTAGTTGACGTGGAAGTGGGGGGAGGGATAGGAGGGATAGATATGAGCATGTCATATACTAGTTGTCTGAGGAGTCTCGGGTAGATGAGTGGGAAAGATAGTATTGTAAGGCCATGAGGATTCTAGTCAAGGAGTCTTGCAAACTCCTCATCACCTAGTAGTAATGGTGATGGGATGAGTTGGATCCATAGGTGACAGGATGGAAGGTGGTGATGGGCTAGGTGGGAGTGGTTGAAGACTAGCATGAAATATAAGGGTGTTGGTTTGGTTGTGAGTCAACACCATGTGAATTAGTGTTGACTGGTAAAAATTGTACTCTGTAGATGACACATAAAAAACAATAATAGGAATGGAGAAGGATGAATTCTGGGAGGTAAATCTGATGGTGTTTTAATTAAAAAAAAACAAAAAATGATGATGTAGTGATGATGATCGATGATGATGGTTAAAGGGAACCGATGATGGTTATGATAATTGATACTAGTTCTCTATGGGGAATCAGTAGTTCTACAAATGAGGAAAAAATGATGAAAATAAATAATGGAAACTATATTGGGTTGTGATATGAAAGTTGGGATATGATGATGTTTTGAGAACTTCAGATAGAAAAACAAGATTTGATGAATGTTATCTTTGGGTGAAATGACCAAAAAGAGCTAGAACCGACATCGGTTAGGTAAAATGATGATGGTAGATATAAACCGATGATGGTCTATGGATGATGACACGATTCTTTGTGAAATTAGAAGAAATGAAGAAAAATAGATTTTTTTGTGAATTAAATCAGATGAAACACCAACCCAGAAATCTGAGGATGATGGTATTAGACCCTGACACACTCAAAAATAGTTCAGAATACTCCAACTATGATGGCAGAGTGTGACAAGAAGAGGAAAGTGGAGAACGTAACCTCACAACTCAAAATGCAACTCAAGAAAAAGCTAAAAAAAAACACAAATCCTAATAAGTGAATTTTATGTGTTTACTTATGCCATTTAAGACTGACTTGTGAATTTAGAACATATTTTTTTTTGGTTGGGAAGGTCATCTATGAAGAGGAAAATTCTAAAGGGTGGTTTTGGTTATGTTTTGGGGGGTGGTCCTTTCTCTGAGATAATGACTGGACAGAGAAACCAGTTGGTGCCCACTATCAATCCTCTGATCGTGTGATCATTGAAACTTCTTCCAGGTAAGGTGTTGTTTAAGAAGATGTGTGAATTTTTTTGTATTTGTGTAGTTTGAAAAAGAGAGAGAGAAGAGAAAGTTCTTTCTATGATTCAATTATGTCAACCATCAGTTGGGCATGACTTCCAGCATATAGGTTGCCCTCAGTTTTAAATGTGAGCTAATAATGCAACATACAAGGATGAAATGCAACAAATTTTATAACCCAAATCGATAATTATATTCGATGTAGCAAGTGATGAATAGGTCAAGAACGTGCTCTTTCACTACTATGCAAATGCAAGAAGAAAGAAATGATTCATTTTAAACACCAAATCACAAATGTCATTTAGACAATTAGAAGAAAAGAATGTTACCAAGGGAGAAGATTAAATGTGTATTTTTCAAAAAAAGAGAAAGAAACACACAAGATTTCCCTATATGAAGAAAATGCAAAGAACCCAAGAGAGGGTCCCACCAGGCATGCCAAAATGTTTCACCAATAAGTTGCGTACGTATGAGAAAAATAGATAAGGTAAAGGTGAGGAGGAATACCATGAAATGAAGGTGGAAGGTAGAGTGTGCATGTTTTGATTTCCCGATCTATGTTGATTGTGAGAACTTCCTTTTTCTAGGAGGAACTACCTATGAATGAAAAACAAGACCACAAGAAGAATATTAAACAATATATGTCAGTGGACTACCTAGTATGTGCTAGATCCGGGAAGTGTGATACTTCCTAGATGGTTGTCAATCCATTGTTTAATACAATTTAATGCAAGAAATAATGTAAAAAATAACATCCTATTGTAGTTGATATGATTTAGGTATCTCATTCAAATATAATAAGAAAATATAATCTAACAGGTTAGGTTATGATCAGATCTAGAGGTTGGGTAGGTAGCCAAGGTGATTAGAATAGGTCAGGATCAGATTTTGGGTGGTTTTGGGTTATTTGGGTGAAGGTTATTAGGTTTGTTATAGGGGAAGGATTACGATTAGAGAGACCGATGTCGGATCTGGTATGATGATGATGATGGTTTGAGAGGGAAACTGATGATGGTTTAGGTTAACCGACATCGATAGAGGTGGAATGGTAGAAACTCAATAAAATTTGGTTTTGGAGATTCTCTATGATTGCACAGAGAATAGAAGAAGGATGGCTAGGTTGGTAAAGATGTTGAGAATGCTCAGAGATGTCTGGGGTTAAATATGGGGAGCCAAAAGGTTATGGGTGGTTAGATGGGTGGATTGAGGAAGGTGAGAATGATAGGATGTAAAAAGAGAATAGGATTTAAAGAGAAAGCTAAAGAAATGATGATCTAAGTAAGTATGGAATGATGTAGATCAAAACACACTTACTTGTATTTGTAGGACACTGGTGGTTGGATGAAGGTGATGGTTGATCTGTGAAACTAGTGGTCAGTGTGTGTCGTGGAAAGTGCTTCCCGAATGCTACCGTGAATGCCAATGTCTTCAGATCAGTCTTGGTGTGGCTAGGTAGGGTGTGTCTGGATGTGTGAGAGGGCTCTGGTTCATGCTTGCATGTGATCTCTCTCTCTCCAAACTTGAATAATTCTTCCAACCTCTAGAACAAGGTTACCAAAGTGAATATATGGTAATAACCGATGATGGTTTAGGTTAACTGACATCGGTTTAGGGTTAACCGGTGTGGTTATGGTGGGAAATCCTAGGTTTTCTAAAATAGCAGATCTTGGCTATCTTTTTGCCAGTTCTACCCATGGTTCGGTCTAAAATGGTATTTTCCACTTAAGTAAGTGGGCATGTTGTTAGAGAAAGAATAGGCATCTAATGTTAGGGTTAGACTAAGTCTCAGTTAGTTATGGTAAGTAGAGATTGAGTCTTAGTTAAAAGAAACATGCTAAGAATAGGTCCATGATGAGGTGTCTAGGTGATGTGGCTAGGTGAGGTGGTCAAGTGAGGATATTTATTAAATTAATTAAAATAATTAATTCAATTAATCATGTGCACTAAATGTCATTCAATTCAAACTCTAGTACATGCAAGGGTAGAAAAATAATTGACCCCAATTAAACATGCATCCATCCTTAATGTCACTCAAATTATTATTCAAGTTAAAATTTATAGTCTAAGTCCCCCTTCACCATTATAGGTTAGGGCTTAGGTTAGCTTAGTGACATCAAATTAGGCATAGATCAATTTAGGTTAGGTTCCCAAGAAACAAAAATAATCTACATGCCTTAGGTATTAGGTTAGGTCATTAGAACCTTTAACATTATTAGAATAATAGTAGTAGTGTAAGCTTAATAACTATCACAACCAATTCTACTTATGTGAGTGATGTTTCTAAATCCAAGGGGGTATACCACCCGAGCTAGCTCTTTACACTTAGTATGAGACAATAGATTATGGGACTGAATCATAGGAAAACTGGAACAAGTCACTAGGATCAATTAGTGCAACATAGATAATCCAAAAATAGTGAACAACTGCAATTTCTAGAGTTAATCGAATTACAGATCGAATTAAGGGGTAATGCCTCGAGATAAATGAAACTAATTTGAGGTATGCTCTTACTCGAATAATAATAATGAAAATGGATCATCATTGAATTAAAATAATTTTCTAACATTTGTAAATTGTTCACCAATTGGTCCAGGGTAGAAAAAAATTTAAACTTTTCACAACTACATACATCATGTTCATTTCATGAATTAATTAAATAAAACATCACAATTTAAGAGTACTTTTAAATTTAATGGATGATTAGTCTCAAAACCTCAAGCGAGATAAAATTCAATCTAGCAAGCTGATTTAATGGTTTAACAATCAAGAAAAATCACATGTCCTTACATTAGAATCCACATTCCATATGAGCAAATACATTTGAAAGGACTCACAAACCAATGGCGTTATAGTGTAAGCATGTGATTGATTAAATGTTTGAGTTTGATGAGGTCCATTTTATATGTATACCCTCGATTTGTTGATAATGGACCATGGGACTAGAGTGCATCATAGGGTAATGACCAAGACAACGTGTATAAGTAGATGTAAGAGAGATGTAGCGTGAATGTGTATAGTGAGTAATGCACCTAGTGTGTGATAGAAGCTCAAACAAGATGAATATGTCATGTGCATAGAACACATGTTGTGCGAGATGTTGAATGTGTGCTAGTATGACTTAGAAATGCTAGGAATATGTGTGGTGAATGTGTCTAGTGTAAAATGTGTGGTATGGTCAAGTGTGTGAGAATGTGTGGTGTGTACAATGTGTAGTGTGTGAGGTTCATGTGTATAGTATGCCCTCAATAGTCAAGTGTGAACAAAGCACAAGAGTGCATCATCGGGAAATGATGGTGAAAATGTATGAGGATGTGTGTGATGAATGTAAAATACTAGATGCAATGTGTGTAAGATCAAAGATAGATAATGACACTAGAAGAAAGGGGGTGGGGTAAGTATGACACCCCCATGTTTATGGTGATGAGTGTGTGACTCGATGAATGATGTTTGGAAGATAATTGATGCATGGAGGTGGTGAAGTATAATAGATAGTGTAAGGTTGATTGAGTGATGGGGTAAATGATGAGAGATTGTATTGTATGCATTACTTGAGATAGATGGTTATAGATCTATGTATGTATGAGGGATTATGTAATAGATAGATGTGTGAATGAAGGATGGAACAAGTTCTTATTGTAAGAGATCCCTTGATCATGTAAGAACCATAATAATATGAGTGTATCATCAGAAAATGATGAAATGAGTGTGGATGTTGTGTGTAAATATCTAGGTCTGATGTGATGAGAGTATAAGTTGCGTGTGGATGTTAGAGGGGAAAAAATAGGTACGATAATGTTACCCTCCAAATATTTAGTGATGAGGGTGATCAAGTGTCATTGTCTAGAAGATCATCATTTTCTCGGATCAAAGATGACTAGGGTTACATTGGAGACTTAATAGGTAATACTATGAGGTAGATCATATAAAGAGAAAATACGATGTAATTTGTACATAGTTATTTCATATTATGCATCGGTGAAAGGTGCTTAGTGGACATCCACATGCATACCAACGAGAGAGGTTTTGAGAATGATGGGGATATGAATCACTACTAATAGTAATACTACCAAATGACATAGGAAAGTAATAGAAGTGTGAGCGGAATCTAATGTTCTCCAAATATAGTCAAGAAAAATTTCTTGATTGTCGGTGGAGAAATCACGAGGTACATGTAACAAATACTATTAAATACCCAAAGATCATAGGTGGCCTTAATGTGAAAATAGTGATTATACGAGATGAGATGATGGGATGATGTCATTGAGTGTCAACCCAATCCTAGTCAATCCATCATATGTGAAAATAGTATCGGATCAAGTACGATCCTTTGGAATGTGATGCCAATAAGATTTGTTGATGAATAATGTGCATGTGAAAAGAGGGGGAACAAATCTAGATTGCTTGGGGAGAGGGTGAAAAAGTGTCTAAAGTATGGAAATACCCTGATAAAGTACCATAACATTGATAGAAGGAGGGGTACTGAATTTGTATTCACTGGACCATCAGCCATGAGAGTTTCATTGAAATAGAGTCATATATATCAATAGGGGTGAAATTTATTTTTCCCAATGTTTAATCAATAAGTACAATAGTATCAACTTCTTCGTTAGAATCGTCATCTTTGTCTTTTTATACTATATAGCTACATCAAGGATATTGGTAGGAGGTTCACTAGATGTGGGAGTGAGATGATATTTAATGAGTGAAGTAAGTAGTGCTAAGTGGAGTAGAAACAACGTGGGTGAGATGATTGCGGTAGTATGAGTGGAAATAGCTAAAATTATTGAGCAATGGAAAAAGGCTGTGAAGCACTATATTGATCAATATCATATGTATCAATAGTATTATATGGAATAGGATGTGAATGTGGAATAGGCATAGTAGTAACATGGTATGTATATGAGACATAATTTGAATGGTTCAGGATCTAGGTAATAGTATGTTCGTATCCATCATGTAAGAATTTAACACATTGGTGTAAAATATATAGACCTTCTTGCATTGCATGAATCCAAGGTATACCTAGTAATAAATTAAATTTAAATGAAACATCTATAATAAAGAATTCCGTGAGGAAACTATTAGGTCTGACTTGAATATGTAATGAAATAGTTCCTAGGCATGTGTGAGTACTTGAATCATATCTCTTAATAAGAGTAGAATTATTAGAAATTAGATTATCGTTAATGCCCAATTTATTGAGAAGGAATGATCACATAATTTGATGGCCAAGTAATTATCAATAATTACACGTTTAATACAAGTGGTGCTAGTTGATAATATCTTGGTGATAAGAAAAGGCACACATAGATTGTTATTAACAAGTGATGATATGTTGTCATTAGTAAATGTTATAGCACACAAATTTTTTTTGAGAGACTGAATGAGGTGTGTAAAGGCCACCAAAGAATTATCACTTTCTATATGAATATAGTGGATGAAATCCTCTAATTTTTGACAAAATCGGTGCAATGCATAATAAGTCATAAAGGGATATTTTGGATGACGTATTCTTAAGTTGTTCAATGATATCATATCCCTTAGAAGCATAAACAGTAAGAGGATCCACAAAAGTGATAGGTGGTGGAATAGAAATGGGTGGAGCCATAGGAGGATGAGTGTGGAGAGTTGTTACTACATTTATATAAGGATCATTCGTAGGTGTAATAAAGTGAGGAGGATTCTGAGAATTAACTTGCATGAAATCAACGAAAATAGTAACCAGCACGAAACTTTAGTGGGTATGAAAGAGGGATATGATGATTACATCATGACTTGAGAAGGTGAAGACATAATCGTGAAGCATGAGTTTGATTGGTCGGGTTCACCAAAATGATAAAGATAAATGTGGATTTTATGCCTAATTTGATGTTATTGTAGCAGTAAATAATTATGCAATTAATTACAAAAATCATACTCAAGCAAACTAAGCAATAAATTGTGAAACCCTAGTTGCAAGGAGGAGAATAAGGTAATTAGATGAGTCAAAATAAATTATAAAATGTATTGAAGTTCGACTAGGTGAACGAGATCAACAAGAGCATCACATAAAGACCCATGAAAATGTAGATATGGAGAAATAGGTAAGGCGGGGTGCTTGGAAAGTGACATGGGTGCCCGTGGGAAACCTAGGTCGATTCCGGCTTCGGGTCTCTACAAAAGATCAAGAAACATCCTCTAAGTTGTCACAAGATGTTCATTATTAGTCACCTTTGGTTTCTATGAGGTTGCACCAAGATCACCGAGGTTGCTACAAACCTACAATAAAGTATGAACATGTAAAAACCTCAAATAGACATCAAATCCTAAAAAAGAAAGATGTAGAATGAGGGGTTAGAATGTCCTCAACTATCACAATGGTGAACTTACAACTAAGTACTGCACTACATCTCAGACCCAATGTAGTTATATGTGTGTGTGTACAGAATCATGCCCTAGGTGGATCTTATGCAAGTTGCACTTGATAGCAAGCAAATAAGCTAGATGTAAATAAATGTAATAGATGTGTGCATGGAATAGAATAAACTTCCCTCCATGAAATGCATACGAGAATAACTAGACCATGTGTCCATTGTGATGGTGCTATATGGATGTAATGAAGCTCTTAGATGCTTGATGGATGCAACCTTAGGTGGTGATAGCTAATGCTTAGTGCTTGGTCCCTTATTATGATCACATAACTTTATATTTATATGATTCCCTTGCTTGAATTTCATAGAAAAACCCAAAAATACCGACTAAAAAAATTATAAGATGCTCAAATAAATAGAAAGGACCCAAATAGTGTGAGTAAAGTACAAAGGGGTTAGAGGCACCTAGAGGAGATGAGGTTTCCTAGTGGTGTCATGGCTGGGCCTTGGTGTCCAAGATGATAAAAGCTAGAGTATAATAAGGAAAATTGAGCAAGTAAAGGTGTAAGACTGAAAGGAGAAACAAAAGAAAAATAAAGGTGGAAAAAGACATGGGTTAATTAGTAATTTTATTACTTAGGAATCATATGAATATTAGTATGTAATCAGGACTATATAATTACCCAAAGTGCATGATTTTACATCTACATTATGTCCCTTGGATCGATCCTCTTCTAAATCTCCATCTTGCGGTGACTTTCCCTAAAAAATGTTGTGCACTTTTAATTGATCCATTTTCTACTAGTAAAATGTGGATTAGAAAGGGAACTCTCTTAAGGAGTCTTTCTTTGGATCCTCTTGTCACACCCCATAGTTAAATGATTTTTTATGTCGTTATGTTTGATAATGGATGAATTAACAAAATTATAAAATTGATTATTATAACTATACATATATTATTATACATATACATAAATATATGCATATACATATATACATATACATATACATATACATATACATATACATATACATATACATACATATACATATATAAGCATATTGATTTAACAAAAATATATTTTTAGTAAAAACATAATTACAGAGTAACCGAATGTGAACTACGATATACTTTGCTAGATACACTATGTCACAAGCAATAATAAAGTAAACATGAAACCCTATGCAAAAGAGAGAGAAAAGGACTTATCGATTTACACTTGATCACGAGAAGTTATGAACTAGGAAATATGTTAAATAAGAGGTGATTTGTGTGATCAATGCTAATTTTTTTATGTAGGTCATGAATCAGTGGACATGGGTGCCTAGATTGGGTTAAGGGAGCTTGGGTTCTAGAGTGCGCTACGCAAGGAGCTCGTGATTACAAAAATGTCCGAACTTGGTTTTTACTATGTCACACAAGTGTCGCTGATATTCTTTGTTGATTACCTGTATGTCACACCTAGATCGCGAGTGTACCGTAACCTACAAAATATAATTTCACCTATAAAACCCACAAAAATGAATCAAATAAAAAAAGAAAGATTAAATATGGGGAGTCGAATGACCCCGAGAGGTCACTCGACAGAGTGAACTTATGACTAAACATTACACTACATCTTAGACTCCATGTAGTTCTTATGAGTGTGTGAAAGAATCAAGCCCTAGGATGCCCTTGTGCAATATGAATTAGATAATGGGATAGATTTTATAAAATATGCAAATGTGTGGATGAAATAGAATAGAATTCCACTTCCTATGTAGTGTATGTAGAAAATGAAATCCTTTGTCCCTTGAATGGATGCTAGATGGATGCCTTTAAGTGCTTTGGATGCCTTTGGATGCAAGCTTAGGTGATAGTAAGTATTATTAGATCTTGGTCCTTTATTTTTATCACATAGCTATGTATTTATATGATTCCCTTGGTTGAATTTCGTAATTGACAACTAGAAGGATGAACCATAAGAAAATAATATGCCCAAAAGATAAAAGAGGCCAAAAAAGAGTGACTAAGGTGGAAAGCAAATCGGGGGTTCCCAGAGGGGACGGGGACACTAACATATTAGTTGGGTGCTGGTGTTCGAAGTCATAAAAGATGAGAAAGTTAAAGTCTTGAATGGGATGCGGGGTGTGTAAAATAAAATATAAAATAAGAAACACCGACAAGAGGCCAAAGATTATTATCAATTACTAATTTTCTTGCTTGAGAATCATGTAATTAATCATATGATTTTAGGACCTAGAAATGTACCCAAGTGTGAGATTTTGTGTCCACATTTACCCCAATTTATGTTCTTGAGTGAATACTAGATAAAATAAAGTAGTTATAATATTCATACCTTTTGTTCCTATAGAGAGTGATGGCGATATGTCGAAGAGACAAGTGAAAGCATGAAGTGATAAAAATGAAGCGTGGAAACTAGGAAGAGAAAGTGAGCCTAGGGGTGAAGCATATTGTGTTGTACCATGTTGTACCTAATGTATCTTTTCATTTCTTGATGTATGGATATTTTTATTGCATATTAAGGATGGACCTACAAAATAAGAGAAAAAGAGTAGTCAAAGTCATGTATTATGAAAAATCTGTAAAAGTATGTAAAAAGGAAAGTGTGCACCTACTTTGTGAAGAGTGGAAATAATAGATAAATGTCTTGAAATGTTTTAGAAGATTTTTTTTGGGAAATATCATGCCAAGAGTGAGTTTTTTGGGAGATCTCATGCCAAAAATGAGTTTTTTGACGATCTCACACCAAGTGTGAGTTTTTGGGTGATCTCACGCCACGATAGAAGAGTGTTGGGGAGAGAGGTCTAGTGTTACTATCCTTTCATGACTACTTCCTGATAAACACCACTATAGATGGTGTGTCCCTATTTTGTTCTGAGTTGCACCAAATTAGTTCCAATTTTTTTCCAAGTTGTATCGATTGCAATGGAGATAGAATTCATCTTTCACTGCTTGCTGGAGGACTATGCCTATACTGTGAAACTAATATGTAAACATGTAGACCATGCTGATATGAGAAAGAAACTATATCTACCCCTAGGACATAGGTTCCCAATGGAGTTCAGGAGCACCTAGGAGCTAGTGTCTAGATCTAGGTGCCGGTGTCTATCTTTGAACTAAGGAGGCAAGTAAGATTCTAGATTGTTCGTGAATGTATGACTGTTATGTTATTATACTATGTAGGTTTGTACTATAGCTCTAAGATGTTGTATGGTGTGACTAATTCACCTAATGTATGCCCCCTCGTTTGGGGTGCATGTGACGTTGATAGGAGAATGCGGTCCAAAGGAGAGGACTTGAAACTAATATGAAGTGGATACCCTTTTGCAGGGGATGTGCATGGTAGAGACCAAGGCACATGCAAACAAAATGGCTAGTAACATGTGTTAGTGAAATCAAAGCTAGTATGCAAGTAGAATACAATGTGCAATCAAGCAATAAAGAAGACAAGATAAACCACAAAAAGTGGGTTTAAGACATGGGACACCACTCATAATGTCACAAGACAATCATGATGAATAGGAAAAAAGCATAATGTGTACATACAAGACAAAGGGCATAACCCTCAAGAATACAATAAAATACAAATGACAAGAAAGATGTAATATAAAATCATGATGGCATATAGTTCTACAAAGAAAATTTTGCACATTAAGCACCCATTAACATGTTAGAAAGATAAAAAATATGTCAAGGCATGTATATATTAATGGAAAGTAATTTACTAGAAAGTAGAAGTAGTGAACAATGAAACAATAACACTATGATATGTAAGAGTAAGAAATGTAGATTCCCCAAGAGTCTTGATGGGAATGATAAGAGGTACAATACTAAACATCATTGATGCATGTAAAGATATATAGGAAGTAATCATTCACAAATAAAGACCAAGTGAACGTGCATGTGTATATAGAAAATATATTGACATACTAAGTATCTATCTAGCATGGGAAACAAAGTGTACATGTAAGTATAAACAAGAAAGAATAAGTGCAACCAAGATATCCAAGTATGATGTGAATGAGCTTGATGGAATGGTATGCAATATGGGTGTGATAGGAATAGTGTGCCCCCAATGGATGTGTATAAGTATGAGATTATGTTCATTTATTAAATACCCATTGACAATCAAGAATGAACCATAGAAAAGAGTGCGCCATTGGAAATGGTTTGAAAGTGAGATGATAGAAAGATATATCCTAAAGCACAAAGAGTAAAGGGTGAATGTGGTGAGGTTTATTTCAGATTTAGACCCTCAAGAGTCAAGTATGAACTTTGGAACTAGAGTGCATCATAGGGTGATGAAGATACCAAGTGTATCAAGTTGTGTAATATTTCTTAGAAGTAGGAAATGTGAAGCAAAAATCATAATAGTATAAATGGTAGATAATTTATGATGCTAGGAGGGGGATGAGTGTGATGCCCCCAAAATGTAGAATGTGCATAAGAATCAAGTAACATCCTATAGAATATATTCATTGTCAAGATCATAGCTTATTGGATTGGGTAGGAGACTTGATAAGTAATAGTGCGGGGTTTATCATGTAAAGATCCATTGTGGGCATAAATTGTACATTCCCATAACATATTCCTCATCAAAGTGAAAGGTGTTCAAGGATAATATTTTGCATACCAACATGTTATATTTTTAGTATATCTAAGAAATGAGTAATTTCAAATAGAAATGCAGCCAAAATGCACGAGAAAATGTGATGCTAGTATGATTAGGATCCAAAGTGCCACCAATGTAGTCAAACCAAGAATGCCCAAGTGTGAGTGGAGAGGAACAAGGAGTACGTGTAAGGAATACTAATAAATGGAAGACCCGGAGGCCATAAGAAATAGTAACAAAGACACATCCATGATAAAGGTGAGGAGAATGAGGCGGTGGGTGGAGATCATTAAGTGTGAATCCAAGTTGGGCTAAGCCATTGTGCACGTGAAAGGAGAGATGTTAACACGGTGAGTTCTTTGGAGAGAAAAAGCGAGTGGCATGATGTCTAATGCACAAATAGATCTTTGGAGAAGAAGCATGTCGGTGGTAGGGGTAGGAGGTTCCACAAGTTGATAATCATCAATGAGATATGTAAGAGGAGTATAGGGATGATAAGCATCAAGATATATTATTGAAGTAGGGAGAGTAGTGAGTGGGTATAGGAAGAAATAGTTGAATGGGGCACGATTAGTAACAATGTTATATTCATAACCATCATGCAGAAATTTAATGCACCAATGAACTGTAGAAGGTACTATCTACATAATGTGAACCCATGGACTACCAAGAAAGAAATTGAACTTGACTCGCATCGATAAAAATAATATTGTGGGAATAGTTTTAGGCCCAATTGTGAGAGATAAGGTGATGGTGCCCATGCATGGGCATGAAAAAGAATCATAGTTATGAATAGAAATGGATGTCGGATTAATATGACATGAGGAAATGCCAAGATGTTGAATAAATGTGAGAGTACAAAGATTGATCTCAAATCCATTATTGAGTAGTATTCACACGATGGATATGTTATAAATGTGATCCCGAATATAAAGAGGAGGATCATTATAATAAATAGAAAGAGCATTAACTACATCAAATGGGAAAATAAGTTTTGAGAAAATGCAACTATAAACAAATGATATACATGATTAGAATGGAACCTTGTTTGAATATATAAACAAGATATAGGATCTTATATGCATTCATCATATAAGAATGGGGCGTGGCCAAGCGGTAAGGCAACAGGTTTTGGTCCTGCTATTGCGAAGGTTCGAATCCTTTCGTCCCAGATGGGACAAATAGTAATATTTCAAATAAATTGCTGTCAATAGTTTCACTAGTTCGAATCAAACAAAAGTAGAAAATAAAATACTTGCATAGAAAATACTGAAATAGTATAATAATTTTCAGTCTCGATTAGACTGGAGATGTCGAAAGATAAAGAAGTAACAGAGGGTATCCCACCCTTGAACTAATATCCACCAAATCAATTTAAATGAAATTTATGAGATCCGATTATCTCATGATTTCGTTCGCCAATAAGGGGATATGGCGGAATTGGTAGACGCTACGGACTTAATAGAATTGAGCCTTGGTATGGAAACTTACTAAGTGATAGCTTCCAAATACAGGGGAACCCTGGAATATTTTGAATGGGCAATCCTGATCCAAATCCGTATTATAGGAACAATAATTTTATTTTCTAGAAAAGGGATAGGTGCAGAGACTCAACGGAAGATATTCTAACGACTTAATATCATTTGAATTTGAACCAATATTCTATCTACAGAGTGTAGTATGTTATTGAAAACTTTGAAAGTGTTCTGTATCATCGTTAAAACTTGTTTCAACGATTAGAACTTGAGTTGTTCTAGGCTTGCCTAGCTTAATGAATACTTAATTAAAGTAATTCAATTAAGAAATAAATAGAATTTATTCCATTTTTGAATTATTGGACGAGGATAAAGATAGAGTCCAATTCTACATGTAAATGCCAACAACAACAATGCAAATTGCAGTAGTCGGAAAATCCGTTGGTTTTATAAACCGTGAGGGTTCAAGTCCCTCTATCCCCAGGTGTATTTCCGAATTAAAGAAAGATCAAATATTATTACTCTTGACAATTTTATAAGCAATCCAGAATATAGAGCTATATTCCCATAAATTTAGAAAGGTTGATCGTAAGATCAACTCATACATTTTGTCAGATATAACATTTGTGTATGTATAATTGTATTATACATACAATTTAAATTTATAATAGAAATTGATAATGGTAACTTACCAATCCAAAAGTATAATTTAAAAAGGGGAATAAAAAAAAGGATTTTCTTTTGTCTTTTTAGTTGACCTGAGCTCAGGTTCTGCGCTAGGATGATAAACAGGGAAGAGTCGGGATAGCTCAGTTGGTAGAGCAGAGGACTGAAAATCCTCGTGTCACCAGTTCAAATCTGGTTCCTGGCATGCGGAACCGTATAGATTATATACTAGGTATAATCTAGTATCTATACCCTATTATTTACATTATTTAATAGATCATGTGTATAGATGAGTATAATTCATGCATGTAGATATATGTCTACGTGCATGTAGACATATACATATGCTGGGAAAAGCATTTACATTTTTTATTTTTAATGTGTCTTCTCTGTCCTAATCGAATATAAATATTATGTATGTACCATATAATAAAACTAAAGAACAGATATTAAACTTTAAACTGAAATTAGTATAAGTTCTAATTGTAGCTTTCATTTTCGTACATGAAATAAATGTGCGTGGTATAGTTTAAAAATTCTTTGATGTGTAAATAAAATATTTTATACATCCTTCTTTCATTCAAGGATATAGGATAATAAAAATGAATAATAATTTGATTGCTGATTGCGGCCAGAGTCTGTGTTATCTTATTCCATAAGAAGACAGATAAACTCTAAAAAAGATAGATCTAAGTTTTTACTTTTATTCGATTCAATGAGAATCTTGTATCTCAATTCAATGAGAATCTTGTATCTCATAAAAATCAGGTGCAATATAATCTTTGCGTAAAGGCCAACCAATCCAACTTTCAGGCATCAATATACGTTTGAGACATGGATGACTCTCATAAAGGATTCCCAACATATCATAAGATTCCCGTTCCTGGAAATTAGCACCTTTCCAAATACGTAGAACAGAGGGGATTTTGGGATTGTCCCTGGGGACAAAAACTTTTATACACACCTCTTCGGGTTGATCTGTATTAACCTTTATTATCGTAAGATGATATACACTAGCTAATAATCCCCCTGGTGCTACATCATAGGCACACTGAGAACGGAGATAATTAAAACCATAAACATATAAGGCAACGGCTATAGAAGCCCAATCCTCAGATTTGATTTGTAGCGTCTCTGTGCCTTGGTAATCGAAACCTAAAGGTCTATGAGCTAACTTATGCTTGGCTAGCCAAACAGACAATCGACCCTTCATTTGATTACTATTTATTGTCAAAGTATCTGTATAAAGATTTGACATTTGCAAAAAAATTTTCAAGTTTATTTTTATTTCCTGCTCGTTACTTTCTACTTTTCTACTAACGATTATTCATTAGCCAATTAGATAGATAGAGTTCTCTATCTATCTATTTTCAAGTTTTTCAAAGAGTATCTCTGAAATGGATTCAGACGTTTTGGAGGGTATCTCTAAAGTCGATTTGAATGGAGATTCATAAGATTGATGAAAAAACTTCTCCCCTTCATTTTTAGGTCCAATATTAAACCTATGCTTTCTAGTGAAATACCTCTGTACTTGCTGAGACTCGGTCCTATCTTCAGATATTTCTTGAGCTATTTTTTCACGAAGTTTTATTATAGCATCTATAATAGCTTCTGGTTTAGGAGGGCAACCCGGCAAATAGATATCCACAGGAATTAACTTATCTACTCCGCGAACAGTACTATAAGAATCTGTACTAAACATTCCTCCTGTAATAGTACAAGCTCCCATAGCAATTACATATTTTGGTTCGGGCATTTGTTCATATAATCTCACTAAAGAAGGAGCCATTTTCATGGTCACAGTTCCAGCTGTTATAAGGAGGTCGGCTTGTCTAGGACTAGATCTTGGTACCAAACCGTAACGATCAAAGTCGAATCGTGAACCTATTAATGAAGCAAATTCGATGAAACAACAACTAGTACCATAAAGGAGCGGCCATAAACTAGAGAGTCTTGCCCAATTTGAGAGATCGTTTAGAGTAGTTGAAATCACTGAATTCGGAATTGATTGATCAAGTAGAAGTGACTCTACAGGATTTATGGCTGGCTTTATATAATTTTCTACTTCCCTTCTACCACCCCAAAATCTGGAAGTTAAGACCATTCCAATGCTCCTTTTCTCCATGCATAAACTAAACCAATAATTAAGATAAGCACGAAAATAAAAGCTTCTATAAATGTATATATACCCAAAATATCAAAACTCATAGCCCACGGATAGAGAAATACTGTTTCCACATCAAAAACAACGAAAACTAGAGCAAACATATAATAACGAATCCTAAATTGGATCCAGGTATCTCCCATTGGTTCTATACCTGATTCGTAACTAGTTGCTTTCTCCGGCCCTTTACTTATGGGAGCCAAAGCTATAGAAATTGAGAATGCTAGAATCGGAATAAGGATACATATTACTAAATATATCCAAAAAGTATAATATTCGGAAAATATATACATAAATAGACTCCTGTGAAATAGATAAAGAGTCTTATTTTTAATATTGTCAATTTAGACATCGTTCCTCTATCCCCCGAACATCATGGATTCATATTCATTTATGTTTCGTTCGTGACTTATAACGATATAAGTAATAGTTAATATCGTTACTTTAATTTTTTTTTTTTCCTCTTTCGTATCGATTCTTTATATACTTGAAGAATCATCGCCGAACGATAACAATGTTTCCTTTTTAGTAAAGGGTTCTAATAGAACCCTTGCAGTTCGGCAGACCCCACGTTGACACGAGTTGTAACGTGTCATCAACATGAGTTGATGTAAGGGAATTTAGAGATCTTTTTTTTTAGATCTATGTTCTATCGAGATAGGGCAATTTTTTTCAGGGTCGTTATTTCGAATGATGCAGGATGCGTCAACAAGCTTTATCCATTTGTTCCATATTCAGATGGAGTGAGTCTATAATAAATATGCCATTTGCGCGGAACCTATTAATCTCTCGGAGGAAAAAAAGGCTTATGTATCCATAAGTTTAATTATGTCTTTTTGGGTATATCTCGTAAGGTTAAAGGACTATCAAATCCTATGTCCTATACTTACCTAGATGATGAGACAATTAGAATAAATTTGAGGCTCTCGGATCTATCAACCGAAATACTTAATATTCAACAGTATTGGGAGAAAATGTTCAAGGGCGAATCAACCTAAGTTTTCAAAAATTTGAAATGAATAATAAAAAGATATTTATAAATGAAAATCACTGGGTCATAGAGACAATAAGAAATAGGCGGAATATAAGAGTTTCCGAACTGTATAGGGCTATACGGGCTCGAACCGTAGACCTTCTCGGTAGAACAGATCAAACTTCTTATTATCAAAATGATTTGAACTGTTCCAAGAACCCAACATGCATTTTTATGGCATTGGGCTCTTTCATTAATTAGTGGATTGATCAGTTAGTCTGATCATTCTTTTATTTCCATAAAAATAATAATATGGCTCCGTTTGCTTCAAACGCAAATTTTGTCTTGTCAGAAGCAATCCCAAAGTTATTCAAAAGGTTCCCTTGACGTAGGTCTGTCATGCTCAGACATAGCATTTACTCATATGACACTTTATACACCTCAAAGTGTCATAGAGCTAAAAGAATAATTCTCCGTATTCTACTCATTACGCCTTACATTGAATGAACCCGAAATTTACCATATCAACTAGATTTATAGTTTTAATCAGAACTAACTTCATCTTTGTCATGCTATTGTTCTTCCGAGTAAGACTATTTAATAAATATTTTATGGATTGGACGAACGAATAAAATCTCCTGAAAACCATTGGCGCACGTGTAAACGAGGTGCTCTACCAAGCTGAGCTATAGCCCTTTTGAAAATATACTAACAAAATAGTTAATTTTTGTCAAGATGTATATTATACTATTTAGTTAGGGGCATATTGTTTAATATGTTTAATTCTACCTATAATCGTTTACGACTCTATCTATGATTATAAATAACCCACTTAACTCAGTGGTTAGAGTATCGCTTTCATACGGCGAGAGTCATTGGTTCAAATCCAATAGTAGAAAAACTTATAATAAGTTTTTCTACATTTTCATGTTAAATAATGAATGTATTTCCAGATCATTATCGAAGTTGAACTTTATAAAGAAAAGAGATTACTAAGTAAGTTAAAAGTGGTAACTTCACTCTCAGTTATTATTGACTGATCAACTCAGTATAGAATATTTTTGTGTTTTTTTATACTTTTTTGCTAGTATTAGCAATTTGAATCAATCTCCTTTTTTATTTATTTTATATTATTATGAGAACCAATCCTCTTGTTCTTGGGGTTTCCGCACTTGTAGAAAAGAAGGCAGGACGTATTGCTCAAATTATCGGCCCAGTACTAGATGTATCTTTTCCTCCAGGTAATATGCCTAAAATTTACAATTCATTAATTGTTAAGGATAATAACACAAATGGTCAGCCAATTTGTGTTACTTGTGAGGTACAACAATTATTAGGAAATAATAAGGTTAGAGCTGTAGCTATGAGTGCTACAGATGGTTTGATGAGAGGAATGATAGTAATTGATACAGGAGCTCCACTGAGTGTTCCAGTTGGTGAAACTACTCTCGGAAGAATTTTTAATGTTCTTGGAGAACCTGTCGATGATTTAGGTCCTGTAAATGCTCTAACAACATCTCCTATTCATAGATCTGCTCCCGCCTTTACACAGTTGGATACAAAATTTTCAATTTTTGAAACAGGCATTAAAGTAGTGGATCTTTTAGCTCCTTACCGCCGTGGAGGAAAAATTGGATTATTCGGGGGAGCTGGAGTGGGTAAAACAGTGTTGATTATGGAATTAATCAGAATAAAATTCTACTTCTTATGCCATGTATGCAATCCTTTGTCCCTTGAATGGATGCTATATGGATTCCTTGAAGTGCTTTGAATGCCTTTGGATGCAAGCTTAGTTGATGGTAAGTATACTTAGAGATTGGTCCTTTATTTTGATCACATAGCTATGTATTTATATGATTACCTTGGTTGAATTTTGTAATTGAAAATTAGAAGGTTGAACCATAAGAAAATAAAATTCGAAAAGATAAAAGAGGCCCCAAAAGAGTGAGTAAGGTGGACATAGGCGTGGCCACCTAGAGGGGATGAGGGTGCTGACATCTTGGCTGGGATTTGGTGTCATAAGTCATGAAAGATAAACAAGTAAAGCAATGAATGGGCTGTAGGGTGTGTAAAACAAAATAGAAAATGAGAAACACATATAAGAGGCCAAAGATAGTTGTCAATTACTAGTTTTCTCACTTAGGAATCATGTAAATAACAATATGCTTTTAATACTTAGAAATATATCCAAGTACATGATTTTGTGTCTACACATATATGTATATAGGTGTAATTTTTACATTGTATGATTATTATTTTTTTAATAGCTATCTTTGGATTGTGCTATTGCTCAACATTGATTTGTTGGATTTTTATATACCGCCACTTTCTGGTTAATATCACGGTATGATAATGATTTGAATTGAATTCATTATTGGTTGCAAGTGTTATCGATATTTGATTTTTTTAAAAATGTAAACGTTAAAAAGCTTGACGTTGGACCTTATTGCATTATTATCGATTAATGTTTATGACCCCTCCTTGGCATCATGAACATGATCACGGACCATATATACAAGGTAATGTGTTACATTTTAGTTATATTTAAAATGTTCATAGACCGTGGGGTAATTAAATTGTCTATGTGTGGGTCTCAGAGTGTAAGGCATAAAAATATCATCATCACTATAAGAATCAAGGTCTTTAACCATTGGTTAAGTGAAGGATTAATTATTTGATTAATGGGTCATAGACCACATTACTTGTGGAAAAGTTTAAATTTTTAAGGTTATTGATTAAATTTTTATATTTTTTTCAATGAATAATGGTCATTGACCATAGTTGGAATGAAAAATTGTTTGAAGATATTAAAAAAGCCACGGTCATCAACTAGGAGGCAATTAGATTGATTATATTTTGGAAAGGTCACCAAACACATTTTAAGGTAAAGAGATAAATGTTAAAAGTTAATACTATGGTCATCGACCATAAGGCGTAGTAATAAGGGAAATTATTATTGTTAAATGCTACATGGTCACAAACCATACCGCTAGGCATGCATATAGTTATTATTGTTTATTGTTTAATGACCTTTGGATAACATGCAAATTTGGATTTTTTTGTGGGAAACTAATGTTGGAAGTTGAGAAGGCCACTACGTGGCGTTGTCATTCATTAATGACATTTAAGTGATCAAGAATGACATTTTAGGGAATGTTTATCTTGTCAACCAAGCCAAGGCATGCACCCTTCCTTCTCCATTCACATTTTTTGGTTTGGTGTTTATTTCTTCTCTGCATGAATATTTGAAGGAGGTAAACTAGGAAAGGCGCTTTACTTAATCGCATGCATGAAGGACATATTTATAAATGGAGATTTGGTTTTATTCTTGCTATTGGGAAAATATGGAAGTTATTTTTGGGGATTGAAGGTTTTAGTTTTGTAAAAGAAATTTTGAAATGAATCAAACCAACTACATACATGGGTTTTTCTCACTAAATATTACTGTTTTAAATGTGAAATTTGTGAATACATTTTTTTTTAACTATACAAAAATTAGTATTGTTTCTTTCACTTCTTATGAAAAATTGAAAAAATAGCACAATAAATTGCTGAAAAATAAATGGGTCTCCAAAACTATTACGAAATTAGGATTTTGTTTGGTTTATCTGTCTGGTTCATTACTTTGCTTGAAAAATGTATATATATACATGTTGTTTATATTTATGATTGAGCTCATTGAATTTTGTTGTTAGATAAGATATTTGTAGTGGGAATAATTATTTGAGTTGATTTGGAATTGATCTTCCATATTTAATATGATAATTGAAGGAAATTTGGGAAATGAAATGGGTTCTCAATATGGGGATTTTTATTGGGAAAAATAATAGTGAATACACATTTTTAATTTAAGATCAAAGTTTTAAAAAGGGCTTATTATAAGATCACATTTTGGGTTGTGTTTTATTTTGGGGACTATTGTAAAGCTCACCGCATTTGATATTTTGCCTTCGGTAAGCTATGGTAAATATATTTACCAATGACATGAGTATCATTAGCTTTGGGACCGAAATATGGTTTTATTGAATAAAAAAATACTACCCACTAAGGGATTAACTATTTGAGTTTGAGATCTTCTTGTTCTAAGCTCATATTAGTCGATTTGAAAACCACATGGAATCCCTCTTAGAGCTGGGATATTATAACCGAATATCATATAAACCATAAGGGGATTGCTAACATTGTTTAAATTAATGACTCTCATTGAGTGAGCTATTTAATTTGTTACTAAATAAGATCTCCTTGAAATTGGAAGTTCTAATTGTTAATTGTTCTTTTGATGAGCATAATGATTATGTAAGCTTGCTGAAATTTAATGTTTGAGATTCTCTACTTGTGAATGAATTGTTCTCTTTTTTGGACATTAAATCATTGGTTAGTTACGGTGAAGAAGAAAATATTTACATACAAAGTGTTTGATGTTTTTTTTTTATATTATTGGCAAATAGTTTTTTGAAAGGGACTATACCCTTGTACACCAAGGCTCGTGAAGCTTAATTGAAAGTTAAATCACAAGAGATGGATCAAAATCCAAATAGAACAATAGAGCTCGACTGCAGAAAATTGTCAGCGAACAACCGACAAAGAAACAACAAAAAACAACAGAAATACAACAATCGAACAACAATGGCATAACAACACCATTGGAAGCAACCTGCTATCCGGCCAAGAAAAATGAGACCCATGTAGTAGCCCAAACCCAATAACAAAGAAAGAAAAGAATCATCCAGGTGAAGTGCTACCCTTCAAAGGGGTAGATTTTTTCTTTTTGCTGACCGTAACCCATCCTGATGGAGCCTTCGCGGTTGGAGAAGAAGACAAAGGAGGAGTATTTTCCTTAGTCGCATTTGTTCCTTTTGGGACAACCACTTTGTTAACACGAGAGAGATATTTATCGCTTTCCATGCTGCCCTCAACAAAGATGTGCATTTTTCATGCCGCTCACAATTTGAGATTAGGATTTCGGGGCGAAATGGATTCAATATTTGTATCTCGCATTTGAATCTTGTCCCTTTTTTGCCTCAAAATCGTGTGTTTCGGAAGAGCATCTCTCCACCGCCTACGCTTCTCATGTTGACGTTTTCCATCCCATACTCAGAGAGGTGTGCCCTAAGAAAAACATCTTCTACAACAAAAAGGAAGACCTTCATAATCAAGAGGTTGTGACCAAGTTTTGTTTTGCACTCTAAGGTCTATGGTTACAGGAAGATTTTTATCCGTGTCAAGTTCCACGAAGTTTTGAGCATAAGTAGTATGGGTGTAAGTAGTGGTTTGAGAATCAATATATAGTGTAGTTCCCAAGGCATTCCAATGGATGTCAAACAGTCATGACTCTAGAACTCGGAGAGGTAAATGGGTCACTGATCCAAACATGTTTCCATGAGAAAGATTCGTGAGTGGGTTGAAGGATGGAAACCGTGGTTTAATGATCAAATATTTAGATTAAAAGGTCCAAAGATTGGAAGTAATGATGTTTCTATCAGTGATTAAAGAGAAGGTTACAATGAAAATACCTTTAGCACACGGATACAAGTCTATTTTTCTAGCTAAAATTGGAGTCCAGTGCTCAGAGATCCACGCATGAAGAGTAGGAAGGCTGGGCCATAGTCCCCCGAATCTACAAATCAGAGCATGCTCTTTGTAGTAAATCTCAGAGGAAATGACCTCTTCCCTGAAAGTAATAGATGGGGTAATGTCTACAGGTTTCATGGAAGATTCCTTGCTGTTTAAAATGTTTTTGAAGGATGACCCAATATGGCCACGACTAGGATCTCTGTCGAGCTCCAATCTGTCATGAACTGATCCTTCCAACACAGATTTTAAATGTCTATTACCAGGCGTTTCGCACCCCCGGATGGATCTTGTGGTAGATTTCAGCTAGGGTTTGCGCAGCCATTCTGAGGTGGAGGAATGGAGCTCCCTGTAGTGAAGGCAAGGTCGATCCACGACCAGGGTGGAACCTCTGAGACGAGCCCCACAGCCGTGCCGTCTCCATCTCCCTCGCCTGTCTGTTGAGTTCTTGCCGGGTCAGATTTAGGGTTCACTTTGGAAGCAAGGGCTCGGGTAGCCACCATGGCGTAGGGTGCGAGTAAAGAGTGTGAGCAGAGGGCGTGGGTGCGAGCAGAGGGCGCGAGGGCGCGCGTAGAAGGCATGCAGACAGAGGCACGTGCGTGGGGTGTAGGCAGAATCACGCGCAGCAGAGCGCGGATAGAGGAGCTGATAAGGCGACAAAGTGTTTGATGTTACATTCTCTTAGGATCATTAATATTACTAATGAATGTAATTAATGACTTTCATATAAGAATGGAGGTAGGAAAGGTATTGGAAATAAATGATTTACTTGTAAAGATGACGTTGGTCCTGTCTCCATTGTATTATTTTTAGAATTGGAATATTTTGTAAGAACTTATAAAGTAATCATTGTATGTATACGAGATATTATGTTAAACAATACAATTTTCTTAGCTATTTACAAGATTGGTTAACAAGTTAGTTGAGTTCCTTCATCGAAATATAACAGTTATACTTGTATGAAGCTTACTCGAAACATAATATTAAGAATTGTTTGATGTTCATGATCTTGATTATACTTGTAATAAATTTCATCGTAAGTTATTTAAACAAGTCTAAAGACATTATTATCAATTAGATTCTTGGATTGTTTGAAAACATAACTTACACTATGTAGTATCATTTCATTTAATCAACAATACACACACACACACATATCGTAATTAATGAATTATGAAGTTATAAGTTATTAGTTAAGTAAACCTTAACATATTCTTTTATTTTAATTAAATACAACAAGAATATGAGTTGGATAACTCATGCTAGTTCCTAGAACTGACCATGTATACATTTATCTCTCCTATAGTGTGTAGGATGAAGTGACATTTATGAAGTGATTATCTCGGATTACACAAACATGATTTCTTCATTCATTAATTGTTTGAAAATCCATTCAGGATTATTGTATTTAATTCTAATGTGAAAGTATTATTTTCACAAGTTGATTAAAGGCATTTTCCTATGGTACTATCATGATTTATTGTATGTCATTGTTTCAAAATAATAAGGATTTATCCTTGTTAATTTTTAATAAATATACTTGCGGTTTCATATCACATTTTGTGAGAATTAAAGGTGTTTTCAATGTTGAATTTACAATAGAGTATGAACTAAATTTAATGATGTTATGTTATGAAACCATATTATGTTTAATGAATCATTATAGTTGAATGGATATAATGAATTATAAACATAGTTTGATAAGGAAGGATATATAACAAAAATAATGTTTAAATCCTTTCGTACCTTATTAAAAATTAAAGTGATCAAGTGTTATTTTAAAACTGTGTGTGTGTGTGTGTGTGTAAAAATATATAGGTTAATGATTTTTTTTTATATAATCGTAACTGATTTTATAGTTCCTAATGGATGATCAAATGTGTCGTTGAAAAACAAAGTACGTTATGGAAAAATGATGCAACATAAAATATGTTATATTAATATTATACCTTACTAAATAAGTTGTTCAATTCTCATCAAATAACGATCAAATAAGAGAAAACATATTATTCACATTAAATGATGAGCCTATAAGGTTAAGACCAAAACTAACTAGGAAATGATTGCATCATTTAAATGTGAGACATAGTTAAATAAACATGTATTAAATGGAAATGTTATGTTACGACAATACGATAAGAGGTACTTAATAAAGATAATAACTTGGTGAGTTACTATGAATCTCTATTGAGAAATGAATAATGTGTTACGATATGTAATAACCTATTGTAAAAATAAATTATCTACTTATCTTAAACAATAACTAAATTATAAATGAAGTATAGATATCATGAATCATCATTCCTTTCGAAAAATTCCTAACTGTGCCAACTTAGGATGGCTCCGACATAGATAGTGAGTACCTAATGAAGAAAGTCATTACATGGTCACTAACTTCCCCACAAGGATCCTAAGATGGGACCGATAGGATCCTTTCGATTGGAAGGATGAGAAATGGTCCCTATTTCTTCAAACTGAAACTTAATTTCTTAATCAACAAAAAGAAACCTGATAACTATATTCAAAAAATTGTGTGGTGAAGGGAAGACACATTTCATAGGTTAGTGTGCAGTCTCGAAACTAGATTGCAAAGTAATTCTTAAATATCGTGGCCATATTAATATAAATGATGACTGCATTGTTTGTTCACCATTTCTTCTAATCAACAAATGTCTTGAATCGAGGAAGATACTTAAATAATTTATTGATTGTGTAATGCCCATTCCGGGACAACACTCCAAACAAGAAGTTACTAAAATTTGGGGACTCTTTTTTTGAAGTGTTGAATTAATACTAGCCTATTTCATAACCCATTCTCGATACTGACTAACCCCCCTTTTTTGTTTTTTATACTATTTAAATTTACCTAATTAAATTAATCTTCTAGTCTAAACCCGACTTTAATTATTTAATCATATTTTGAGCTTACTAGGGCCATAAATAATAAGTCTACCCCCTACTTATTTAATTAAATCTTCACCCCCTTTTTTTTTTGAAGTAAATGCCTAAAGAAAAGTAAAATTACATTTCCTGATATTAATTAATTTAACTAAAACAATTTACTTAAATGCTCAACCACTATCCGCAACCAAGTTTATTTATTTGATTTCCATAAGGACCACTAGGAACACCCAAGGAAGATACTAACCCCTTGTAAAAATTTAATTAGTTTTCTCCCCCTTTTTATTTAATTTATCCACACACACAACCTAATATTTTATTTCCCTTTCACATTTAAACTACCCATGAGTCAAGGAATGTAGGGTTAATTTTTGACCCTAGGATCAAAGGATCTTAGCCTTAGATCTAAGTTTTGCCCTAAACTTTCCTTAGTACATCATTATCTCCTCTCTCTCCATTTTATTTCATTTTGGTTCTCAACCTTCCTTGTTTGTGCAGGTGGATTACCAAGAATTCCCTCTAGTTGAAGGTATATTGGTTTAGGAGAAAACAAGTTTTAGAGATCCTAAAAATATAACCCAGCAGTTTTATTCTTCTTTTTTGTAATGGAACCGCATCTAGGGAGGAGTTGGAGGCGGCGGTTTGGAGAAGAATAAGTGTGGAGGTGGCATGGCAGGGGCGGCAGCAACAGGCATGGTGTTGGCGTAGGGGAAACAGCAAAGTGGTGGGTTGAAGTAGGCCGCAGGAGGGGAGTTTGGGACAAGGGACGAAGGGGGAGGGACAACGCATGGGAAGAAGTGGAAGAGGGGAGGGCTTTGGGTAGGGAGGAAGGGGAGTGGTGGCAAGGAGGCCGCGTAGGTGGCGGGGAAGGTTTTTTTGTGGGGGCAAGTGACCCCACAGGTAGTGTAAGGGGGGGGGTTTTGGCCCCTCCCCACCAACATTTTTGTATATACGTAGGGGTTGGGGGCTAGCGAACCCCCACCAATACTCTTTTTTTTTTATTTAAAAGAATTTTAGCATTCTTTCTTGTGTGTATACTTTTTTTTAAATACAAGAAAAAGAATTTATTAATATAGAATATATATGTAAACATATATATATATATATATATATATATATATATATATATATATATATATATATATATATATTTTGCCATCTCTTTTTTTTAACAAAAACAAGTATCACATTTGTGATTTAATATAATAGTGCGTAGTTTTCTACTTATTATTAATACAAATATAACGAAATGATTTAGATAATAAATTACAAAATATAACAATTTAAATGGGTAACAATACTAATGTAAAGATATTACTTGAGATATTATCTTAAAGATAAGAACTTGTATATTTGAAAATTTTCTTATTTTCCTTTATAATCTAATCCATGATACTTTTCCAAAGGGCAGATCCATTTCAAAAGATAATAATTTCTTCCACCAATAAATACCAAACTGATTTTTTTTAACAACCAAGATTTCATTTCAAATGCAAACTTTCTTACATGTTACCAAAATTTATTATCACAAAGACTCATATGTCTAGATGCCTAAGATGCATAAAGGAGCACTATACAAACTTTATTTACCAAGTAGGAAAAGGAAACACTAGCTATAATGTGGTACCATTTACTCCATTCCACCTTTTTCTAAAGATCTAAATATATATGTAATTTCCTTTCAACAAACAAGAAGAGAAAACACTTCTTAATACAACAAGACTCTCCTTTTCATTGAGAGTAGTAAGTTTTACATATTACATACAACTTTACAAATATAATCAAGAGAGGGATAAACACCCTTTGAACAAAACATGCTTCCTCAAACTATATACACAAATCTCAAATGGGAGGTTTACAAAGGAACTCACATCCATATTTCTACAAGAATCATATGCTCATCAAGAAACAAAACCCTCTTCCAAAAATGAAGAGAGACATAATAAGTCCATGCCTCAAGGATGCTCCAACAATCCTCAAGATTAAGGCTCCAACTTTCCTTCTGTTGGTTGGATATTTTGTCAAAGCAAAATATGAGGTTCAACCACGAGACATGGGATAAAATCCTCCTCAAAGATAGGTGAGGCTGCCTGCTTATTGCTAATCTAAAACACGGTAAACAATATATACAGTATTCACACTAATCTAACCATTGGGGGTTGGAATGAAATCCCGAAATCCACATTCATAAATTCAAGGGTATTTCTTTCGTAAATGAACTGGGTCAGAAACTGTTACAATGAAAGAAGCGGCACTAGAAAGGAAATGGGAGAAATGTATTTTCTTTCGAGTAAACACAGAGCACGAAATAATCATACGAGTTTTAGATCACAAATATAATGTCCGAAATAATCAGAAACACTAAGATGCTATGCAAAGAATAGCTTAAGATCATGAACATAAGAACACTGTCTTAAGTAAGATATATTCCACAACACAAAGTCTGTAAAACGATATCAATTCCTATTCTTCAAAATGATTGAATGAAAACACAAAGTTTTTCTTCTTTCCAATAGCCCCTAAATATTCCAAAAAATCTCGACCCTTTTGGAATGCACAGCATCCCTTATTTATAACAAAAGGAACTAGAGATAAAACAGGACAGATCCTAAAAATTAGCGCTTCAACAAGAGTTCTGTTTTGCATGATTCTCACGCAGGAGATCAAGTCAAAACATGATTCAAAAATGTGACGAAACAGAAATGAAAAAGACATGTCGATTTCAAGATTGAAATGACATGAAATGCCGACTTAATCGAATCATCATCATCTTTTGCTCCTTCTCTCTTTTTCTTCCTCCCGCCGAGACTGTGTTTGCTCAAATTCCTGGAACTTTCGAATTATGCCTTGCATTTCGTTCTCATCAGGTGTAGTGGAATGATCATTCCAAATTTCACAGTTTCATGAACATCACGGCGGCAGCCTGCCGGGAAGCTTTTTCAATCCTTTGCTGAGTTTTCTTAAGGCCTCCAAAGAATGCTCAATCTTTACCAACCGGTCCATCTTTTCAAGGTCAAATCCGAGCATTGATTCATGCTGAACAGACTCTTGGAATTGTTTGAAGAGATCATCCGCTGATAGTATACCTGAATTTCCTACTGACACCTTTGAACAAATCTTCAGCAACTCTTCTTCTAAATCACTTTTCCCATCAATCAGTTTATCCCTTGATTCTCTCAACTTAGCGCAGGCTTCGTTGAGAATCTTCACCCTGAATCTGATGGCCTTGGTCAGCTGGAAATGCTTATCCGTATGAGGGAGAATACCTTCTTCAACCAAGAGATGTGTTGGTATTTGCTTTAACACTTGGAGAGCTTCATAAGTCAAATCAAGCTGTCCAATTTCTTGAGAAATCTCCTCATCCATCTTTTCTCCATCTTTCTGAATGTCTCCCATAGATTGATGAACTTTCACAACGCTTTGTATTACTTCCTTCCCCTGTTGGAGCAACCTTTGGACCCATTCATCAACCACCCTTCCTTGTTTAGCAATCTTCTCAATTGCAGGCACTGATGAGAAATCGAATCCGACAGGAACAGAAGAAGGTGGTATGGATTCAAGGGGTTTTGAGAGTTTAAGCAAAACCTCTGTCAACTGCTCCACTTTTCTCTTAAGTTCATCTCTGCTGTCCTTTGTTTCTTTCAACTTTTGGCACAGGACGTTTATGGAATCCTTTGCATCTTGTTGCGCCCCTTCTGCTGTTACTTTCCCTAGAGCCACCCTGGTTACCTGATAATCAGAAGCTGTTATATCCTCTCTAGTTTTGTCAGCCGAAGGAGTGGCAATCTCTGCAAACTTATCTCCTGAAGCATCCACCAAAACCCTCGAAACTGTTTTGGGTTTCTTGGCTGATTTCGCAGAAGAAGCCTTGAGTGAGCTGAAATCAAAGGCTGGTAGGGGTACCATCACTTTCCTCTTCCTCGGAGTTTGCTCAAGTAACCATTGTGGCGTATCAGAGGAAACTGCCCCCGTCGTAGTAACTGGTATTCTACTCTCAAGAGGGGAAGATTCTACCATTGGAGGAGGAACAGTTGTTAATATGGTAGTAGATTCAATGAATAGAGGCACAGGTTGTGGGGGAGTGTTGGTGATCACTTGGGTTCCAGCAGAGAGGGGTGAGAGCCCGGAGAAAATACTGGCCATGGTTGCAGAAGTGGATGGAGAATGAGGAGGTAGAAGTGGCTGTGAGGGAGGAGGTGCAGATTCAGACTCCAAAGCCTTGAATGCAAGAGATAAGGTCTCTCCAGTTGAGCAATCAGCAAATGGTGAAGACAGAAGCTGGCTTCCTCCTTCTTCCAAATTAATTTCTCCTATTTCTCGGTGGTGTTGGTGATTCCGCACATTCACCGCTTCTACAGGAGAGACAATTGAAGAGATGTCTCTTTCTTTCCTCTTTTTGACAATCTTGACCTTTATAGGCGCTTTAGAAGACTTTCTGTTCTTTTCCTTTTGGAGGGCCTCGCCTCTAAACCAACCAACTTTGAAAACTTATCATCTTTAAAATTCATTCCCAAGAGGAGAGCCATGCTTTGGTGCGAGCAAGAATTAGAGCCGACCTATCGTAATAGAGGCTTTTCATTTGGTGACCAATCAATAGGTGGGAAAACATATTGATCCTCCTTTAGTCCATCATAGGAAAGATCCAAAACACTTTCATTGTCACCTGTACCCTCTGGTAAATCAGCAAGCTCCAGTGTTTGAATCTCAGCAATAGTTAATCTGCTATGATCCTTTCTGTGAATAGCAACCTCATTACGCAGATCCACCCAAATATCCTCTATATTTGGCCTGTGCAAATGCTGGGTTCCATATGCCCTGAGCACTCCTCGGATATCAAAACCATCTCGAGGCTTCATATGCTTCTTTAATTTGTCCTGAAGTTCATGGACAACATTTTTGGCCTTGACTACCGTCGAGCAAGTGTATCTCCCAATAGAAATCGGGAAGGATACAACAGCCTTATGTTTGCTTTGTTGGAATTTATGGAAATCCAACAACTGCCTAACCAATTCTATTAATATCAATCTATCACCTGGATATCGGGGCAAGCGAAAAGGTTCCCCCGAGTACATGACTGTTCGAAGATATGTAAACTTCTTGAATTGCAAGAAGATACACCCCCATTTGGACACTTCAGCCCAAGCCTCATCTGAGACTCTCGTCTTCCTCAGCTCTGGGTTGATCCTGCAGATATTCTCATAAAAGAAGGCATCATTTACCCTTCTGAAATGCTCTTTAGACCCCTTCTTTGTCAATTGAGGGAAGTATTGATAAACCTGATTCGCCATTCGCTTCCCTTAGTATCTAGCCGTGATAGTTCCTCATCCCGCTACGGCGTATACGAAATATGAAAGCATATAAAACTTCCCGGTTACTGACAAGCTGTTGTCATTTGGGAATCAATCTCATTCTTGATGAGAGTACCCTAGATCAATTCCTTGCTGATTTTTCTTGATGGTGACCATAAATTGATACATCCATCCATTAAATACATTTGATTTGGGCAACCCGAAAACCCGACTCAGCAGGGTGATAATATCATTGATTTCTTGGATGAAATCACTCCTGGGGATAGTCCTTGGAAATCTAGAGACTGCTGGTTTGGCCTTGATCAGGAACTTTTTGTTTACATCCTTGATGCAGTCTTCCTGATTGCTGTCCCAGGCCTTCTGAGCCGACTTGATGTCCAACTCCCCATATTGTTCAAAATTAGGCAATTTTAAGAGATCATCAAAATAACCTCCATCCAATTTGATGACTACCTCACCATCCTGACTCCTCACAGAACGAGAAGCCGAGTGATAACTGGATGCGCAAGCCAAAATGAATTCCAGACATTGGGCGGACATGGGAAAACCCGCTGCGAGAGGCAAGCCACTGTCAGCTATAGCTTTCGTCCATGGAGTTGGGGAGGAACTCCTCACCCTACTCCAGAAGTCTTCCATGTCTATATTTCCAAGTTCTGTGTCTCGGATATCATAGTTACAATCAATGTATGATGGAGATTCCGGCTTCTTGAATTTGTATTTCATTCTGCCAGACTTTTCGGCCTTTTCCTGAGATGGACCAGGGTCCGACATGAAGAACGTTGCAGGAGGAAAGGTTCGAAACTCAGGAGGTGTTGGCCACACTGAAAATCCCGATCTGCCGAATATGCCGGAACTTCTGAAAAACCCGACACACTTGATACTGTCGGAACTTTGGGAAAGTCCGACACTCACCGTTGATGTCGGATACGGAAGAAACCCCGACACCTGTTGTGGATGTCGAAACTGGAAGAAAACCCGACACTTCAATATACTTCGGAACTTTGAGAAATCCGTCGCGCGCCTCCACAATACACTTCGGTCTCCACTGCTCTGCAAAACAATCTTCAAAACCCAAGAAGAAAAACAGGGTTTTTCGTTGAATTCCAAAACATGTAATCTCCTTCTTTTTTATTATTCATGTTCCATGCATATAATAGAACTTGGAAGAAACAACACCAAGGGATAGTCTCAAAAGAGATAAACCCTAGAACCTAAAACCCTTCCCAAAACAACGCAGAAAGATGAAGAATAAAAATCATTCGCAACCCAGCAAGAAATTAGGAAGACACCACGCGCAATCGATCCATAAAAACCAAGAACAAAGAAGGAAAAGAGAAATACCTTCAATTGGAGAAATGGAAAACCAAAAACAGGCGATTCAATCGGGCAAAGCGAGCTTTCGGGTTTCGAAATCGGAAGAGCATGCGAAAAATCCACGAATTAAAAATAACTCCGGTAACAATGACATGGAAATCCGCGTATTTATAAGAAAATTAGCAATTAATACACTTGGGCTCAGCACGTGCCAATTCACCGACAACTCGGCATGAATGCCATGTCAGCATGTTTGAAAGGTCCGAAAACCCGACACGAGGGGACTTAGTGCAATTCGGGTTTCGGGTATCGGAAAGCATGAGGCATAAAACATGAAGTGTTTAGATGTTACATAGCTCCGATAACCCGACACAAAGGACTAAGCGGAACTCGGGTATCGGAAAGCATGAGGCGTAAAACATGTTTTAGGTAAGGCATGTTCCGATGCACCGGAGGTCCGAAAACCCGATTTTCACAATATGAGGCGGGTTTCGGGTTTCGGAAGACATGAGACATAAAGCATGTTCAAAACTTATGTCGAGCTGTTGGTAAAACCTAAAACCCGAAATTCTCTAAAAGAGGCCATAATGCAAAATCAACTTCAAAAATTTCGTATAGGTTATCTAATCGTTTTGTCGTAAACTCAAAACGGAGATAACAACTGGCTCCAGCTGGGGACTTTCTTTGTAAAACCAAAGGAAGAGAACTCAGAATCTCTCGGTCTCACGCACAGGGGCCTTATCCATTGGGCTACGGAGTCAAGAAGAAAACCAAAACAAAACAAAACGGAGAAAGAAAGAAAACCAAAAGCAAACACACAACAAAAGTAAAATATGTACAATGCAATGGTGGAACAGCTTTAGATGTTGTCCATTGAAAGGAAACGAGAGTAGTCCTCCATCCAGATATGATAGTAGGAAACTATTTTCGCCATTCAGCTGATGAATTTTGAAAGGTCCTTTCCACAAAGAATCAAACTTCCCATGCATTCCTTTTTGTTCTCTCCTTTTATCCCAAAGTAACACCAAATCTCCAATCTGAAAGTTACGCTGCTTTGATTTTTTGTCAAAAATTTTCTTCACTCTGCTCTGATGATCTGCAATGCGATCAATCACCTTGATTCATTCTTCTTCTAGCCTGGTTAGGTACATAACCCTCTTTTCGATAGAACTATGAAAAGCCGCATCCTCAACCGCTTTCGCCAACTGCAAGGCCGGCAATTCTACTGAGATAGGGATTTCAGCATCAATCCCGTATAGTAATTGAAAAGGAGACATCCCTATGGCTCGCTTTGGAGTGATCCGATCAGCCCACAACGCATCATACAATGCTTTGTGCCATGTCCTCTGATTTTCATCCACTAGTTTCCTGATTATGGTAACCAGGTTCTTGTTGCTGGATTCAGCTTGCCCATTACCCTGGGGATAATAATCAGATGAGTGAGCCAGAGTGATGCCGAATCCATAGAAAAACTCAGTTAACTCATGTGATGAGAAATTAGAAGCATTATCCGCTACAATCTTATGAGGTACACCGAATCTGACAATTATATTTTCCTTAAGGAACTTGCAAACAGCTTCAGAAGTTGCTTGCTTGATTGGTGCGGCTTCTACCCACTTGGTAAAGTAGTCTGTAGCAGTCAACACATAACTATGTCCAGCACTGGAAGCAGGATTCAATGTTCCGATGAAATCAATCCCCCATTGGCGAAAAGGTTCTTCAATCACCACAGGCTTCAGAGGAAGAGCTGCTAGCTTGGGGCGACCAACGAAATGTTGACAAGCCTCACACTTGGACACCCATTCTACTGAATCCCGGAAGAGAGTAGGCCAATAGTACCTAGCCCGTAGGATCTTATAAGCTGTCACAGAGGATGAAAAATGTCCTCCGCAAGCTAGACTATGAAAGGACTCCAATAACTTTTCCTGTTGTGATTTATCAACACAACGCAGGAAAACACCATCTATACCTCTCTTGTATATTGCATTATTCCACAAAAGGTATTTTGCAGATCTCAGCTTGACGGTCCTCTTCTCCTTTTGATTTAAATGCGGAGGGCATTCACCATAAGTTAGGAAGAAAGCAATGTCCATGTACCATTCATCGGTCGTACTCACGAATAGCACCATAGGCAGCTCTGAAGAAGTATCTTGAGTCTTTTCACACTCTGCTTCGGCATGATTTTCTGCAATCAATTGACATAGGCCCCTTCCTCGTACCAACTTGGTAGGCCTGATGTCCAAATCGTACTCCTGAACCTTAGCTATCCAAGTACCTCGTTGGCTTCCCATCTCTTGTTGAGTCAGAATGGATTTAACAGCAGTATCAGGAACGAGAACGAGAGTATGGGAATTTAGCACATAGTACCTGAAATGTTTTACTGCTCGTACCACCGCATAAGCATGTTTTTCAATCTGTGACATCTTCAATTCATGCTCCTTCAACGGACAGCTCATGAATGCGATGGGAGCTTCAATGCCTTCCCCATTTTCCTGCATCAGGATGGCTGACACTGTGTGAGCAGAAGCATAGCTATACATGATGAAATCTTTCTTGAAGTCTGGACATACTAAGATAGGAGCGGAAGCAACTGCCCTTTTGATTTCTTCAAATGAAAGCTTCCCTTCTGCACTCCATCTGAATGGGACTTTTCCTTTCATCATTCCAAGGATATCCTTGGTTTTTTAAGTGAAATCAGGTACAAATCTTCTCAAGAAATTAACTTTTCCGAAGAAAGAATGAACTCCGGTTTTACTTGTGGGTAAGGTAAGACTCTGAATGGCCTTTACCCTCTCTGGGTCAATTTTAGTTCCTTCTTTAGTCACAATATGACCCAGCAGCTTTCCTTCGGTCACCCCGAACATGGACTTCTTGGGATTCAGTGAAATCCCATGACGCCTGCATCTCAAAAGTACTTGTTCTAAATGACCATAATGATCACTCCGTTTTTTAGAGAAAACGGTCAAGTCATCCAAATACACAACTATGACCTTGCCCATTAGATCTCTGAATGCCAAGTCCATAGCTCTCTGAAAAGTGGCTCCGGCGTTGATCAAGCCGAAAGGCATCCTTCTGTAAGCAAAGGTACCCCATGGGGTCGTGAAGGCCGTCTTGTGTTGATCCTCTGTGGTTACCTTGACTTGATTATACCCTGAGAATCCGTCGAGCATGGATAACATTTCTGATCCAGTAACAGTTTGTAATACCTGGTCCATGATAGGCAAGGGATAGTTATCCTTGAGCGAGGACTGATTCAAGTTCCGGAAGTCAACACAAATCCGGATCTCGCCATTCTTCTTCCTGACAGGAACAATGTTTGCAATCCAAGTGGAGTGATGGATTGGGAAAATAATTCTGGCATCTAACATCTTCTGAATCTCTACCAGGATAGTTCCTGAGATCTTGGGATTGTAATGCCTTTGCTTTTGTCTGTACGGCTTCACATCAGGTTTCAAAGGGATACTGTGCTGTACATCTTTGGGCTTGAAGGATTTCAAATCCGCATAAGACCAGGCCATCACATCGATGTATTTCTTCAAAAGTGAAGTGAATCTCACCTTCTCTTCGGGAGAACAACATTTCCCAACATTCACCATCCGAGGTTGATCAAACGAACCTAGATTGATTTGATCTACTTCAGAGGAAGAAGCTCCTTCGACTTGCCTTTTATTTTGGATAAAACGATCATGCTTATCAAACAAGCCCTCCAAAGAAACCAAACCTTTGGGTATCTTGTTGCCTTTCAGCTGGATATATTCTCCATCAACCTCCTGATATGGATCTGAAATAGTTTCACGGAAGGCTGATTCTGAACCTTCAAAATATAACTCACTGAAATTGTCAGCCTTTTCTAGAAAAGCCAACACCTGTCGATCATTATTGAACACTTGCCAATGAGTTGCATTATCTGGGATACTGGGACGATATACAATCTCAATAGAGTATGTATCTTGCTTGAACTGAGGATGAGGAAGAAGAAGAGATGCAGACACGGCCAAAGAATCAGCCTTGTCATTATAATCTCTTAAAACTACCTTAATAGAAAATGCATCGAAGCATTCTATACTATCCCAAACTTTGTTCCTGTAATGTCTCAACCGATCATTTTTCACCTGATATATACCCCTGACCTGATTAACAATCAGTTCCGCATCTCCCTGAACCTTGAGATTTCGGATTCCCTTCTGTCTGGCCAATTCTAATCCTAATAACAAGGCTTCATATTCGGCCGTGTTATTAGTATTATCAAATTGCAACTTGTAAGCTGATGGGAAAATCTCGGAGCTAGGAGATATAAGGACAACACCAGCCCCTGATCCAGAGGCTGAGCAGCTACCATCAAATTCGAGTGTCCAAATAGCATTGGGATCTTCTTCTTCAACATCTACGATGGGTATCTCTGAAGTCATGAAGTAATTTCCAAAGCTAGCATCTTCGAAAAGAATCTGAGCTTTTGGATCATCTGATTTGGTCACCAAATACCTTGCCTGTGGTTCAGGATGAAGAACCTGATGAACCCCATTGACCGGGATCTTAGCTTTGGTCCAATCCATGTCAATCTCTCCTCCGACATCTTTACAAAATCCTCTACCCAAGAGGATACCGTTAGTCACGCAGGAATGTCAAAGAAACTGTGGAATAGTCATTTTCACTCTCTTCTCAGGGAAGGCAACAAATGCAAACTGTGCATCTTTGATTTGACCTATCAAAGGGACTTGTTTAGTTTCCATAGAATAGCACCGTCCATATGACTTAGTCAAAGTAAGTCCGAGGGCATGGGCCACTTTTGTGGGCATAACATTATCAGAAGCCCCTGAGTCGATGATGCAATTGCTGAGTTTAAACCCATTTATAAGTAGAGACAAATAAAATGGTTCAATCTTTCCTGAGGAAGACGCAGAGGTCAGATTATTCTGTGGTGGAAGTTGAACAGGATTTGGAAGGAGACCTTTGGAAGGTGATGGAATGACCGCTTTACTCCTGATGAACTTGGCCAGCTTTTCAAACTGTTCAGGATTCGACTGAAGGTATTCTGCCTCTGACATTTGAATTTTGGTTCTCTTTGCATGATCAATAATGTCAAAAGCAGTATAAGAAGGAATGATGGTAGGCTCAGATCTAATTACATGAGCTTGTGCCGAGGCACTGATCTTAGGAGAAGGAGAATAAGGAGCAGCTGCCTTTTTGGTAACCTCTCTTTCAGTTTGCGCGAAATAGGGGTACCCCTCTTAACTATGGATATGGGAGGATCCTTATTCTTCTCCTTAGTGTTTTCGAGAGGTTTTCTGGGATTCTGAGATTGGGACCGAGTGAAGACAGTGAATGATTGACCATCTGGCGCACATTCATCTTCATCGTATTCCAAATACCCAATGCTGGAGTCGCCAGCTGACTCATCATAAGACTCATCAGCATATCCTGAAGCTTCGAAAGCCTCATGGGATTCTTGTTCTTCTGGTTCATCTTCTTCATCAAGTATTTCCACTGCTGCATTAACGGGAGGAGCTTCAATTGCTAGTCTCGGTTGAGCAGGAGTTAACCGTGGCCTATCTCTGGCAGGTGCACCATTGTTGTTATTGAAATTCCGCCTAGGTATATCCCGATACGGAACATTGCTCACCTGCTGGGACATTTGCTTCTTTAAAGCAATCAAATCATTAGCCATTTTTTGAAACATAGGATCTGTGTTACCTTGAGAAGAACCTTGATTTTTGAGTTTAGGTATGTCTTTCTTGATCCTTCCAGCCAAGATGAGATCATCCTCTATTTCAGTAGCTGTTGACTGAGCAGTAGCCAAATCTGGGATAACCGACCTTCTTAATAAAAAGCTTATATCAGGAGGTTGAGCATTGATGAAGAAGCATTTTTGGTTTTCCAGAGTAGGTACAGCTATTTCTGGAATCTTCCGGATCAGCTTGTTGAACTTTGCCACGAATTCCCGCATAGGTTCATGCGATTCCTTCTTCATATGCGTGAGCTGAGCTAACAATGCATGGGAATCTTCGGCTGGTTTGAAACGTGCTTCGAACTTAGTCCGCATGGTAGCCCAGTTTGGGATGCATGCATTCGGGAGGTGATAAAACCATTCGGCTGCTACACCCTGCAACGTTTCAACGAAGAGTCAGATGGAGACATCTTCGTGGGCTACTCCGAGAACACCGCATGCAACAAAGAAAGATGCTATGTGCTCGTCAGGATGCTGCTTCCCATCCCCATTGAACTTAGGAATGTTTTTACGTGATCCACGTGGTAACTCATTCAATGGAGGAGTCAAAGAAAGAGGACCAATAACTGCACCCCAAGGCACAGGTTGAACCGCCATCCTTCTGAAAAGAGTGCGTACAGGGATCCGAGTATTAGACAAGAGTAGTGCACGACAAGTTGCAGATGCTTCCCCTTCCACAGGGATCCGGTTTCTCCGAACAGGTGAAGAACTTCTCGGCTTGAATAGAGACAATCTTTGTTGGGAGAAAGATTGAAATTGTCTTTGTTAAAGAACTCGAAGAGTGGATCAATTTCACCTTGAGCTCGGCGGGACCGAGTGAAGATCTTCCTGGCCAGCTTGAACTGAAAGGAGATCTTGTTGAAAAATAAGGCAAATACGGAGTCGCCAAACACCGAGAGGATAAGCTTTATACTATAGATCCGTAGTCCCCAGCGGAGTCGCCAAAAACTGTTGGTTGGATATTTTGTCAAACCAAAATATGAGGTTCAACCACAGTACATGGGATTAAATCCCTCCTCAAAGATAGGTGAGGCTGCCTGTTTATTTCTAATCTAAAACACGGTAAACAATATATACAGTATTCACACTAATCTAACCATTGGGGGTTGGAATGAAATCCCGAAATCCACATTCATAAATTCAAGGGTATTTCTTTCGTAAATGAAGCTAGCGCGCTGAAGCTGTTACAATGAAAGAAGCGGCACTAGAAAGGAAATGGGAGAAACGTATTTTCTTTCGAGTAAACGCAGAGCATGAAATAATCATACGAGTTTTAGATCACAAATATAATGTCCGAAATAATCAGAAACACTAAGATGCTATGCAAAGAATAGCTTAAGATCATGAACATAAGAACACTGTCTTAAGTAAGATATATTCCACAACACAAAGTCTGTAAAACGATATCAATTCCTATTCTTCAAAATGATTGAATGAAAACACAAAGTTTTTCTTCTTTCCAATAGCCCCTAAATATTCCAAAAAATCTCGACCCTTTTGAATGCACAGGCATCCCTTATTTATAACAAAAGGAACTAGAGATAAAACAGGACAGATCCTAAAAATTAGCGCTACAACAAGAGTTCTGTTTTGCATGATTCTCACATAGGAGATCAAGTCAAAACATGATTAAAAATGTGATGAAACAGAAATGAAAAAGACATGTCGATTTCAAGATTGAAATGACATGAAATGTTGGGACTTAATCTGAATCATCATCTTTTGCTCCTTCCTCTTTTTCTTCCTCCTGCTGAGACTGTTTGCTCTGAAATTCCTGGAACTTTCGAATTATGCCTTGCATTTCATTCTCATCAGGTGTAGTGGAATGATCATTCAAAATTTCACAGTTTCATGAACATCACTTTGGCAAAGTCTTGGGAAGCTTTTTCAATCCTTTGCTGAGTTTTCTTAAGGCCTCCAAAGAATGCTCAATCTTTACCAACCGGTCCATCTTTTCAAGATCAAATCCGAGCATTGATTCATGCTGAACAGACTCTTGGAATTGTTTGAAGAGATCATCCACTGATAGTATACCTGAATTTCCTACTGACACCTTTGAACAAATCTTCAGCAACTCTTCTTCTAAATCACTTTTCCCATCAATCAGTTTATCCCTTGATTCTCTCAACTTAGCGCAGGCTTCGTTGAGAATCTTCACCCTGAATCTGATGGCCTTGGTCAGCTGGAAATGCTTATCCGTATGAGGGAGAATACCTTCTTCAACCAAGAGATGTGTTGGTATTTGCTTTAACACTTGGAGAGCTTCATAAGTCAAATCAAGCTGTCCAATTTCTTGAGAAATCTCCTCATCCATCTTTTCTCCATCTTTCTGAATGTCTCCCACAGATTGATGAACTTTCACAACGCCTTGTATTACTTCCTTCCCCTGTTGGAGCAACCTTTGGACCCATTCATCGACCACCCTTCCTTGTTTAGCAATCTTCTCAATTGCAGAGGCGATGAGAAATCGAATTCGGCGACAGAAGAAGAAGGTGGTATGGATTCAAGGGGTTTTGAGAATTTAAGCAAAACCTCTGTCAACTGCTCCACTTTTCTCTTAAGTTCATCTCTGCTGTCCTTTGTTTCTTTCAACTTTTGGCACAGGACGTTTATGGAATCCTTTGCATCTTGTTGCGCCCCTTCTGCTGTTACTTTCCCTAGAGCCACCCTGGTTACCTGATAATCAGAAGCTGTTATATCCTCTCTAGTTTTGTCAGCCGAAGGAGTGGCAATCTCTGCAAACTTATCTCCTGAAGCATCCACCAAAACCCTCGAAACTGTTTTGGGTTTCTTGGCTGATTTCGCAGAAGAAGCCTTGAGTGAGCTGAAATCAAAGGCTGGTAGGGGTACCATCACTTTCCTCTTCCTCGGAGTTTTCTCAAGTAACCATTGTGGCGTATCGAGAAACCGCCCGTCGTCGTAATCGGTATTCTACTCTCAAGAGGGGAAGATTCTACCATTGGAGGAGGAACAGTTGTTAATATGGTAGTAGATTCAATGAATAGAGGCACAGGTTGTGGGGGAGTGTTGGTGATCACTTGGGTTCCGAGAGAGGGGTGAGAGCACGGAGAAAATATCGCCATGGTTGCGAGAAGTGGATGGAGAATGAGGAGGTAGAAGTGGGTGTGAGGGAGGAGGTGCGGTCGAGACTCCAAAGCCTTGAATGCAAGAGATAAGGTCTCTCCGGTTGAGCAATCAAGCAAATGGTGAAGATAGAAGCGTGGCTTCCTCCTTCTTCCAAATTAATTTCTCCTATTTCGGTGGTGTTGGTGATTCGGCACATTCACCGCTTTTCTACGGGAGAGACAATTGAAGAGATTTCTCTTTCTTTCCTCTTTTTGACAATCTTGACCTTTATAGGCGCCTTAGAAGACTTTCTGTTCTTTTCCTTTTTGGAGGGCCTCGCCTAAAACAACCAACTTTGAAAACTTATCATCTTTAAAATTCATTCCCAAGAGGAGAGCCATGCTTTGGTGCGAGCAAGAATTAGAGCCGACCTATACGTAATAGAGGCTTTTTCATTTGGTGACCAATCAATAGGTGGGAAAACATATTGATCCTCCTTTAGTCCATCATAGGAAAGATCCAAAACACTTTCATTGTCACCTGTACCTCTCCGATAAATCAGCAAGCTCCAAAGTGTTTGAATCTCAAAGCAATAGTTAATGCTATGATCCTTTACTGTGAATAGCAACCTCATTACGCGAGATCCACCCAAATATCCTCTATGTTTGGCTTTGTGCAAATCTTTGGGTTCCATATTCCCTGAGCACTCCTCAAATATCAAAACCATCTCGAGGCTTCATATGCTTCTTTAATTTGTCCTGAAGTTCATGGACAACATTTTTTGCCTTGACTACCGTCGAGCAAGTGTATCTCCCAATAGAAATCGGAAGGATACAACAGCCTTATGTTTTCTTTGTTGGAATTTATGAAAATCCAACAACTGCCTAACCAATTCCATTAATATCAATCTATCACCTGGATATCGGGGCAAGCGAAAAGGTTCCCCCGAGTACATGACTATTCGAAGATATGTAAACTTCTTGAATTGCAAGAAGATACACCCCCATTTGGACACTTCAGCCCAAGCCTCATCCGAGACTCTCGTCTTCCTCATTTCTCGGGTTGATCTGTAGATATTCTCATAAAAGAAGGCATCATTTACCCTTACGAAATGCTCTTTAGACCCCCTTCTTTGTCAATTGAGGGAAGTATTGATAAACCCGATTCACCATTCGCTTCCCTTAGTATCTAGCAGGATAGTTCCTCATCCCATTTGCGTATATGCGAAATATGAAAGCATATAAAACTTCCCGAGTTGACAAGACCATTGTCATTTGGGAATCAATCTCATTGGCGATGAGAGTACCCCAGTCAATTCCTTGCTGATTTTTCTTGATGGTGACCATAAATTGATACATCCATCCATGAAATACATTCGATTCGGGCAACCCGAAAACCCGACTCAGTAGGGTGATAATATCATTGATTTCTTGGATGAAATCACTCCGGGATAGTCCTTGGAAATCTAGGAGATCATTGGTTTGGCCTTGATCAGAAATTTTTGTTTACATCCTTGATGCAGTCTTCACGATTGCTTGTCCCTGTGCCTTCGAGCCGACTTGATGTCCAACTCCCATATTGTTCAAAATTAGGCAATTTTAAGAGATCATCAAAATAACCTCCATCCAATTTGATGACTACCTCACCATCCTGACTCCTCACAGAGCGAGAAGCTGAGTGATAACTGGATGCGCAAGCCAAAATGAATTCTAGACATTGGGCGGACATGGGAAAACCCGCTGCGAGAGGCAAGCCACTGTCAGCTATAGCTTTCGTCCATGGAGTTGGGGAGGAACTCCTCACCCTACTCCAGAAGTCTTCCATGTCTATATTTCCAAGTTCTGTGTCTCGGATATCATAGTTACAATCAATGTATGATGGAGATTCCGGCTTCTTGAATTTGTATTTCATTCTGCCAGACTTTTCAGCCTTTTCCTGAGATGGACCAGGGTCCGACATGAAGAACGTTGCAGGAGGAAAGGTTCGAAACTCAGGAGGTGTTGGCCACACTGAAAATCCCGATCCGCCGAATATGCCGAACTTCGAAAAATCGACACACTTGATCTTTGCCGGAACTTTGGGAAAGTCCGACACTCACCGTTGATGTCGGATACGGAAGAAACCCCGACACCTGTTGTGGATGTCGGAACTGGAAGAAAACCCGACACTTCAATATACTTCGGAACTTTGAGAAAGCCCGGCGCGCCAATCCGTCAATACACTTCGGGTCTCCGGCTCTGCAAAACAATCTTCAAAACCCAAGAAGAAAAACAGGGTTTTTCGTTGAATTCCAAAACATGTAATCTCCTTCTTTTTTATTATTCATGTTCCATGCATATAATAGAACTTGGAAGAAACAACACCAAGGGATAGTCTCAAAAGAGATAAACCCTAGAACCTAAAACCCTTCCCAAAACAACGCAGAAAGACGAAGAATAAAAATCATTCGCAACCCAGCAAGAAATTAGGAAGACACCACGCATAATCGATCCATAAAAACCAAGAACAAAGAAGGAAAAGAGAAATACCTTCAATTGGAGAAATGGAAAACCGAAAACAGGCGTGATTCAATCGGGCAAAGCGAGCTTTCGGGTTTCGAAATCGGAAGAGCATGCGAAAAATCCACGAATTAAAAATAACTCCGGTAACAATGACGTGGAAATTAACAATTAATACACTTGGGCTCAGCACGTGCCAATTTACCGACAACTCGGCATGAATGCCATGTCATCATGTTTGAAAGGTCCGAAAACCCGACACGAGGGGACTTAGTGCAATTCGGGTTTCGGGTATCGGAAAGCATGAGGCAAAAAACATGAGGTGTTTAGATGTTACATGGCTCCGAAAACCCGACACAAAGGACTAAGCGGAACTCGGGTATCGGAAAGCATGAGGCGTAAAACATGTTTTAGGTAAGGCATGTTCCGATGCACCGGAGGTCCGAAAACCTGATTTTCACAATATGAGGCGGGTTTCGGGTTTCGGAAGACATGAGACATAAAGCATGTTCAAAAGTTATGTCGAGCTGTTGGTAAAACCTGAAAACCCGAAATTCTCTAAAAGAGGCCATAATGCAAAATCAACTTCAAAAATTTCGTATAGGTTATCTAATCATTTTGTCGTAAACTCAAAATGGAGATAACACTTCCACAAAGTAACTAAACACAAAGGGAACAAGGCTTGTTTAACCACCCAACCATAGGCATCATCACATGCCTATCCCAAGGTTGGGATGCATGCTAGCCTCCCCCAAGCCCAAGGGAAAGAGGATAACTACCAAAACTTGCACAAGATGGAGGTTACACTAACAATAATGCAAGCACACAAAATAAGACAATACAAACAACAAGACTCCAAAATTTACAAGGAGGAGAACCCATGTTCATCCTCCAAAAATGGGGAAGAGAGGAGAAAGTTCTCCAAAGATTTTATTCCAAATATTTCTTGCACAAAGCACAAACTCCATACCCTCCTTATTGCTCCTAATTACAATCCAAAATCCTCCTTATTCCTCCTCCCTTTCTCCAAGTCCTTCTTGGAAGGATTTTCAAACCCCAAAGGGGTTTCCTTACCAAGAATGGGGAAGGAGATTCAAGCCAAATGAATCAACTTCCCCACCTCAATCATTGAGGGGAAAATAATAAGACCCTACAAGGCTTGTCCATCAAGCCTTGAGGGTTGAGAGGGAAAATTCCCTCTCTCTTCCCCCACACTCCAAAACTCCATCATGCCATATGATGGAGGGAGTAAAACAAACAACAACAATCAAATAACAAAACCATGCAACCCAACTAACAACTAAGATAAATGCAATACAAGAAAAATACATAAGAGCCTACCTCAAGGAAAGCTCTCCAAAAATCTCTCCAACTTCAAATTTCTCCACACCTTGACTCAAGCCAATCTCCAAGCTCCAAAATCCACAAGCATCCCAAGCAAGAAGTTTCAAAAAGTCCTCTCTTTTCCCATGAATGGGAATTTGAAGAGGAGCAAGCAAGCATCCTCACAAATGAGGGGGTGACATGTGTCACCCCTCTCCCTCATCAAGGTCAAAGATGCCAAAACAAAAGAGAGAAAGGGTAAAATTATCTTTTTGCCCTCTTCTCCCAAATTCCCCTAAATGTTAGCAAGACAAAACTAGTGGAACTTTTGATAAACACACAAATCCACATCCCTTACATGGATGTGACTAAACAAGAGGTAAAAAGGGAGGGAAAACTCCCTCTAGCCTTGAAAATAAGCCCCCTACCCATTAGGTAGGGTCCAAGGGCTCATTTTTATGTTAGGGGACTCTAAGCTACATAAAGGGTCCCCAAAAATGCCCAAAATACCCTAATTTAGGGTTTTGCATTTTTGGAACAAGGGTAGAGGGTGTGGGGACCACCCAAGGGTCTCACATGTGACCCTAAACCCTTGTGATTAAGTGACTCATTAAATAAAATCTAAAATTTAAATGAAAGTGGGATTATTAACTCCCAAAGCAAGTTTACAACTTCACTAGCAACCCTAAACAAAATTAATAATTCAAAGCACAATACATTAAAAAATTGGGGTCACTCATAGTTCCCAAAATAATAATCTCCTATACTAAGGCTTCACACAATGAACATGGCTAGGACTCATCCCGTGGGCTGCTTGTGCAAGATTGAGTAGTTGGCCTGAATCCCACGTTCTCCTGTAAACCTGTCACCTGCACACTCATTACACACATTAACCGCACCTATCCAATACAATATAATTAAAAGATATAATAAGATATCAATGCGTTCTAAACTAACCTAACATCCATCGAAATCAAGATGCGAAAACGTGCACAATTATACTTAATATTCCAAAAGTTAGATAAGATGATATGTGACATATAACCATAGAATTTCACATGCAACAACTATCCATTATCATAATTATGTTCCAAACACAACATCATATCCATTAGTATCCATGACATTACAAGAAAATGTGACAATATAGAAATTAAGCTAAATTGGCGCTATACGCCTAAATGTCCACATATGTCTAATAAGATCAAATATCTAAATATAATGTCCAAGATATAACCAATCACTGTCAAAACATGTCTATGAGAAAAGAAACAACAAGCTACTGAGCTATAAAAAGTGTGGGCACTACAGATTAGCACTAAGGGGATGCATATGTTCTTTTAACCTATAAAAGGTTTAAACAAAATTATACACAGTATACAAACTCATGTAGAGTGTTTAAGGAAGATTAAGGAGATCTAAAGGACCCTTACAATTACACATGGTTAATGTATGTTATCAAGATGGATTTTGGAATACTAAAAAATGATAGATTATTTAGCAATAAGCTAAATATTAATGATAATCATTATAACATAGATTGAACTTAAGGGGTTTGTATAAAAAAATTCCCTTAATTTGAATGACTAATAACATGGGTGTTACACCGCTTAAAAATTTATCCTTCTTGTGATCAAGTCTAGTTAAACCTTGGATTATCTAAGTGATGAAAAAGAATCTAGTGTAGCTTTAAACAAATAATGGAGTTCTATTTTCCATGGTTTATCAAGGTTATCGAGTATATCTAACTTCTTTAGAGTTCACTCAACTATCTTATGCAATTGTAATCATGTCCAATCTATTATTTTTACTACTAATAGGATCCATGGACATAATAAGTGTGGGAATTGAGACCATAACTACTCTCCAAAATCTCCAAAGAGACTCAATTTAGTTTCTTTATATGATACTCTGAGTCTCTTTTGTTCTTTCTAAATCAAGATACTTATATGATTATGCCACCAATCTTTAACCTTAGTCATCATAGGTTTCCAATACCCTAGTGGTTCTATTTTCTTGGACATCCACTTAACAAAAGGAACTTGGGATCAGACACCAAAATGTTGACCTTAATCCTCGACACTAGTGTGAGGGTTAAGTAGTTCATCTCTTTTCAAGGACATACCTGGGATAAAGATTAGATTATAATAGATACTTGAATGTAAAAAATAGTAACATAACACATTACACAACCATATTAATTTATTTATTTAGTTGAAAAATTACATATTCATGATATATCTTTCTCACACACTTTCTCTATTTACTACATCATACATTCATATATTTTTTATTTATCCTACTTATTATATCCTCTCTATATCTATATCTATCTCTATTTATCTATATACATCTCAAACTATTACATTCAATTACAATAAGTATCTTCACTATACAATTATCCAAAGGTCACTTCCTTTGGTTGTGACTCGTATGGTTTAACTTTGGACCATGTCTAAATTCTATATACATCTCTTTATTAAGCAGTTTCTTGTAGTCTTTGCAACTTCATTAGTATTTTGTGGATTTTTAACCTTTTGTGGCTTTCCTATTCTTCCACTGATTTATTCTATTTATATGTTAGTGTATAAAATAGATGAAGAGCCCCTGTCAACATAGACTTTATAAAATCACTATGTGGACACACTCATGGGAAGGGAAGTATGTAGGTAGGTATGCATTATTATGGATTCATGTTTTGTCACTTATGTAACACTTATTCATTCTAGTCATTTTGCTTTCAAAGTGTTACATTTTCTTTCCCTGAAGACCATCTCATGTACACTTTTTGTAACACATGATAATATTTAGTTTGTACATGTATACACCTAAATTTTCACTTTTACTTTGGTTCCTTATAGGAAATAAGGGTTTCTCAGAGTGGTGTTCCCTGGGAAATTGTTGGAGATGGGAGTAACCAAAAATATTTACATTGTTACATGTAACCAAAAATAGTTGTATTGTGCTAGTTAGTAATTGTACGTATGAGATGTCCTTGATGTGTAATCCATGTTACAATGCCTTAAATTAATTTTATACCTTTATAATCCTTTTTGGAGTCTTCCTATGACATCACCTAACTATATTCTTATATTCACCTCCATATCTAATTTCAACGTAGACATACATTTTTCATGCCACCTTTTAGTAACTCCGAGTCTTCCTCCATCATCAAGACTTCTTTTGGAACCCTCTTGATGAAGGATTTACCATAAATGATAATATTGACAATGATCAATGCCATCTAAGTTTTGTTTTCTAACAAACATTGATATCAACCATCGTCGATGCCATCTAAGTTTTATGTTCTAACAACCAAGAAAATTGACCATGGTCAATACCATAAAGTAATAGAAATTATAATGCTCTATCATGACCCGTATATACGTGGCATTCGAGTTCTCAAATCATCATCATCCTTTGGGTCTTCTCGGGTCAACAATAATATTCCCTTAAATTCATAAAGGTATTGAAGTTAGTCTTATCAATTTTTTTTTGAGTCTACAATTAAAGCATTTGGCACATACGATTCTTAAGCATATGATATGCACTTATTGTGGTCTTCCAAACCTATGAATTCTTCAAAAATAGGTTTTACGAGGTCTTATTCTATTTTATTGTTATCTCCCACATAAAATATCTCACAAGAACTAACTAACCTTGGAAGGAATGTAATACACCAATGGTGTTTGTAATTAGGAAAGTATATCTAACCTCTATTTTCCTTTATGTTATTTAATGTTTGGATGATTTTTTGATTTGTTATGCATATGTTATATTAAAAAACAATTCCTGATATATTTCATTATTAATCTATTGACCCTTTCTTACAAATCCTCCCATTTTGATTTACAATCCTTTAGAATGTAAAACAAAATACAATTCATATTTACAACCCTAACATAATAATCCATCTTGTTGTACAATTTGAGTAGGTTTTGGAGGAGATATATCCTACTCAAGATGGGGATGAAGACATTGTTTCATCTATGATTATTGGTTAAGTGACTAAGGAATTGAAATTTGGAGATAGGAAATAGAGAAAATAATTTCTAGTTTAGAACTATAGGTACCTCTACTTAAACTATTCTTAGGAAAACAACATAGTAGCCATTTTATTTTGTTAGCAGATCTGGTTACTACGGAAGGTGATAAGTGGATTCTCTCCAATATGATCTCGAGGCAATAAATACACTTCTTAAGGAAGGAGGCACAAGGGTACAAAATAAAACACATTTTTGATACAAAGACCCAAAAAATGGGGTGGTAGATCCAAAAGGGAGGGTATTACTACTAATGATAAGACATTAACTACAAAAGTTTACATTATATGTCAGCTCAAATGGAGGGGTATTTATTTCCTTGGTATCTTATTGTTAAGACTTTATTTGGTCACATACATAATTACCTTGACTAGGATGAAACACAAGTTTGGTAGTTCTAGATTAATGTTGGATAATTTCTAATAAGAGATGCAAATAATGGTTCTAGTTGCAAGTGGAAAAAATAAATAACAAGTTTACAAGAAATTTTTATCCAGGATTACATATTAGGGGCATAAATTTCAGAATGTATATCTTCAACCAAGGTTTATCCTCTACTCCTCCAAGAAGCTTGGTTGAAATTTTATCTTTGGCAGCTTGCTTCCCTACCCCCAATTGAAATATTGAGGGGGAAGGAGTTTTTTTAGGTTTACTATTCATGTACGAAAGATGAGAAATATATAAGTTGTGAGGATTACATTCTCAATTGGATTCCCCCTTTAGGAACTTGTGGAATCCCAACCCCTATATTGGTGATTTTACTATAAAGATCATTTTTATCCTAACTCCAAAATGAGATTAGGATTTATTAAGCATGGAAATAGTACTCTAGGAAGGAAGCACACCAAATTTTTGGTTTAGGGTATAATTCCTAGACCGATAAAAATTCAAAATAATTAATAAAGGTTATAGAGTAATGCATGAATAGGTAGTAAAATGGAATAAATTAAGAGGGAGGTTGGGAAATATTCTATGTAAAGTATACAAGTTTTAAGACCCCACACTTAGAATAAATGTTTTTCTAGATGAAATATTATTTCTCCTACCCTAATATGAATGAAACTAATATATCTATAATAATGTATTGGAGGCAATATTGAGAGGAATTTTTTTATATTCACACCAACAAGACATGTGTTAGCTGGTTGGGCTTGAAGTTTCAACTAAATTTATTTCGGTGGCCCATCATACACTATCCGAGGGGAAATGTTATGGATAGGCAAGAACAATCTGTTATGTGACATAAATTTGAAGAGGATAAAGGACACTACAAAAATTGATGATCCACCTACCCTCCTCGATATATAAAATTTTTGTGCCTAATTAAATTTGATTTGAAATTTGTAAGACTACCTCGGATGTTGCTAGAAAATGTTACGAAAGAGGATTGACAAATATTTGGTTTGAAATCATTATTTTTTCTTATTATTGGTTTCTACAATGAGCGATCAAGTTTTACTAATTCATCTAAAGCGATTTTTTTATAACAATATCATTTGGATAAAAACATCAAATGAGGCTCATAATGCTATAGATCAGATGCACATGTTACAACTATTTTGGGTAGGAAGGATGACATGAAAATACTAAGTATTTGTACCACTAATCTTTCTTATAACTATTGATGCATGTTGTTATTGTTTTGTTTAGGACTGCCCTTATGATAGATACCATTTCTATGTTTTGACTATTGGGTACCATGATACAACATTTTAAAACTTGTGATAATTTTTTATATCTATATCTCTACATTCCTAATTTAAAACTATGATGGTGCCTTATCTATTTCAAGTAACATACATGCAAACCTTTTTGATATTAATAAAAGGGTGAGGGTCCCTGCAACTCTCTTCTAGCACTAAAAATCTTTTTATTATCAATATACTATAAGGATCCATTTAGACAACACCCTTATCCTACATATAGGATTTGGAATCCTATATATTTCATGGATTTTGGACTATCACCTTCCTAGATCCACGTGTTTTGTAACCTACAATCTAAGATGTGCATATTTATTATGGCCCCTTTCATTATCCTAGTCTATATTACCCAAATAAAATAGGACATTTAACTAGGCTACTCTTTATTTTCATACACTTTGAAGAATATGTAAGAACCAAATTAAAAATTAAGAGCATTACCTTCATTATGAAAATCATAGACATGCTAATTTATTACTTAATAATAGCTTGATAATAGAGATGACATCATACATTTTTTCATGAAGCACTTATATTATCGATTCAAAATTTTCTTAGATGGATCTTTGTTGAGTTTTTTTCTATAAACACTCATTAACTAGAGCTTATCTTATTTGGGGTTATATATAAGTAGCTAGCAAAAATCATTTTATCTATAAACTTCATACATAAAATGTGGTAAACTTTACCAAATAAGGGAGTTAGACTAAGTTTTTGAATTCTTCTGTTAATTGTTTAGTTCATCTTCCATATCATATGATTCTAAAGCATAAAAAGAACATTCCATATTTATTAGATCCTTCTTAATCATTTTCCCTATATTATATGGTGTTGTTAAGACATGTTATTTTTTTCCCTTTCTTGTTCCTATACTTAGTGTAAATGTTTTTCATATACATTATACTTATTCAAGATTTTAATCCATTTTTTTCCTGTCAAAATGAACATATACTAGTTACATTTTACTACCAATGAAGTTAAACCGATGTAAATCATGTTGATTACATTTTCACTTAAACTAAGGTTATGACCTATATTAGGTGATCTTGTTTGAACACTTACTTCTAACATTTGGATTCTATTTTATGAATAATTTATTTCATTTTTAGAGAAAATGTTCCTTGGTCGATAATTATTTTGATTCGTAATGGTTAGATATATTTCATCTCTAATCGGGAGGTCAAATTTTTAATGAAATCAAATTTCCACCTTATGTCTCAATCTCATTCCATGCCTACCTTTTATAATGATAGTTGAGTGAAAATAAGTAGTTAGTTTTAAAATATACTTATATATTATATGTGCTTATTTTGGAGAAAATAGAAAGGAGGATGCTTGTAAGAGATAAAATGAAGACATTAAAAACAAAATAGAGGTGCTTCTATGAACACGATACTATGCACAAATTTTTCTTATTTATGACAAAAAAATAGATTATAAATATTCATATAAAACTTTCATGCTAACAATTCCTAGTGATTTTCCTCTTTCTATTTTCACTTCACTATTTTAACTATTCTCTGTTCTCCTCTATTGATAATTTCTCATTCTTCCTAAATGTTTTGGAATCCTCGATAAATATACTACACCAAAGTACTATTGGTTCTATTTTGTAAGAGTTTCCTTCCTATTTTCTTGCTTCCACACCTTTGTTTGAAATTGTTTTCTCTCCTTTTGTTTGATCTGATATCTAAACTCAAAAATAAGGACACATATATTTTCCTCAATTTTACCTTATTCAAAAAAATACAACTACTAAAGAAAAACTAACATTAATTGTGTAGTTCATAATATGGGCGCCAAAATTTCCTTGGGATGTTCAGAGTTAGATAATTAAATTTTGGGAGTTACACAAGACAAATAATAAATAATTTTTTTTTGTGATTACTTTTCCAACACTACCACTTAATCGCAACCACCATCTTCATGAATTTTCAAATTTAAAATAGTAGTCTAGCACTAACTATTGATAGCCCAAACTTTTCTATTAATAGTTTGGAGTTTGTTATAGATAGTCTAAATTTTTTTGCACATAGTCTAAAGTTTTCTATTGACAATATGAAGTTTTTTTGTAGACAATCCAAATTTTTATGAAGATAGTATAAAGCATTTTTAGATAGTTTAAAGCTGACTATGTTGGTCTAGAGTTAGTCTAGAGTGAGTGTATGAGTCCAAAGTTGGTACGAAGTTTGTTACTATAACATAGATGACACCCAATATTTCTCTTAGATGTTCAAAATTTTATTTTGATAATGGTTTAGTGAAAATATCCATGGGATGTTTCTCAAATATACAATAATAAAGATATATCTCTCCTTAATCTACCGACTCCATGATATTAAAATGATAGCTGATCTCACTATCCTTTCTTCGACCATGGAAGATTGGATTATTTTTCAAGGATATTGAGGATACATTGTCATAAAATATGGTTGTGGAATATCCTTATTCCTCATTAAAATATTCTTGAATTATCCTAAGATAAATAGTCTCGACATGTCGTTGCATATTTTGCAATATACTCAAATTTTACTTGTAGAGAGAAACAATCAGTTGTTTTCAGATGTACATGAAATAGTTCCTGACCCAATGTGGAACACATATCCAGATGTACTCTACCTATAATCTACACTACTTTCCTAGTCACCATCTGTACAACCATCTAAATAAAAATTACTTTCTACAAGTATACAAAATTCCACAACCTTGTGTGTCGTTGACATATCTTACGATTCTATTTCCTACTTGTAAGTGTGTTTCCTTAGATGTTTCCATAAATATTGAAATCAATCTTACTACATGCATCGAATTAGGAATTTATTTTTAAATACACTAAAATTTCAACCATACTCTTATATAAGGTTGGATTTACCTCATTATTATAATATTCTTTTCTTACTATCAAACTTGTAGTTGTTGGTGTGGGTGAAAGATTATTGTTAAACATTCTAAACCTCTTCAAAATTTTGAGGCATATTTCGTTTGAGAAATAAATATTCCATGGTTCATTTGTTTTACCTCAATAAAAATAAATGAATTTAATAGACCTAATTATATCATCTCAAACTCACTTTTCATTGCATATTTAAAATCAACAATCAACAAGTCATTATTGCATGTGAAAATTAGATCATCTACATATAAAAAAATTTAAAATCCTAAATTTAACTTCCTTGATGTAGAGTGTGGGATTATTGCTACTTTTCTTGAAGACATTTCTTAGTAGATACACATATATGTAGCTATAACATACCTTTGGTGCTTGCTTAATCCCATAGAGTACTTATTTCAATATTCTTCTTGTCTTGGAATCTCATACCAGGTGGCTATTCAATATAAAATTCTTCTTTCAAAACCCCATTTAAAAATGAATAATTTATGTCCATTTAGAATACCTTCCACTTGTTCTAGGATGTTATTTCTAAGAAAAATCACATGGTTTCTATTATTGCAATTGGAGCTCTTCAGGCTTCTATTTATACCCTTTAACAATTGATCTTCCTTATTACTTTTATTTTCCCTTCAACTATACTATTGGTCTTATAGACCTAGTTAAATATAAAAACTTATTTACATGTAAGAAAATCAACTAGATCACATGTTTTTAATTTATTTCTATGGAATATACATCCTCATCAATGATATTAAACCATTTATCTTCTTTCATTGATTCTTAAAAATGAGTAGGATCATCATGAAAAAATAATGTAAAAATCAGATTTTCATCAAAATCAACATATATTTGAGTATTTTAATAAATTTATCTCAAGCTCTTTATCTTCCTTGGAATTAAAGAGGCTAGTGTTTGATATAAAATATCTTGAAAGGGATACATTTTAATGTTAGGATTCTTAATTGTAGACAATTTTCAGATATTGAAGTAAAAATAGTGTTATTGAAATTTTACCTTGTCCTATGACAGTTCAACTTCATTGCTGGAAAATCCTTCATTTCCACCTTCTACATTAGCTATGGGTACTTGTTGTTGAGATACCCAAGGTGAAAGATGGATCTAAGATCTTAGTGAATGACGTGCACATTGATGGAGTTGTACTTGAATGATATCATGAATTTCCTCCAACTAATTAGGAAGCAAAAAAATGGATACAAGGAAAAAGTAAATGTACAAAATAAATGGTCTACTCATACTCATAGATAAAAAGAGAGAGTACATATGGGGAGTGTTGTGTAACTCCCATGCCTAGACATGTCATACTCCCATGATGGAGTGAGGAGTTACAATGCTAAAATAACATGTAACTCCCATATGAAAATGACACATATGATAAGTATGATAGATTCTATGAAAAAAATTGTCATATTTGTTTCACTTCAAAGTAATGTGATAAAATAGATAAAGGTAATGGATGTAGGAGGAATACATGAATAGTCGGGACAAGATTGGGTGCATTGTAGAATTTTGATTAGACTGAATGTGAGATCTTCCTTTTGGCTAGGAAGAACTACCTGTAAAGCACAACAAGACCACAAGAGAGAGTTAAACAATATTTGGCAGTGGACTACCTAACAAATGCTAGTTTGGGAAGTATGATACTTCTTAAATGGTTGTCAATCCATTGTTTTATCAAATTAATGAAAATAAATGTGAGAAGTAAAGGTCCTATTGTTAACACTTTGATTTAGGTGTCTCAAAATGTTATCAATACACTAGATTAAACAAAGTACTAAAAATACAAACTAATCTAGTACTAGGAAAGGTGTTGTTCTAGTTGGGAAAGGTCATTGAGGTGTTAGGAAAGGTCTAGGTAAGGTTTTGGGTGATTCTAGGTTATTTGGTGAAAGTTATGAGCTTGATGTTCTAGGTAGAATATAGTCGTAGATCACAGGTATCAATTAGGTGGATACCGAACTGGAAAAAACGGTGCCAATTGGGTGACTAGTGCCGGTAGGGGAAATATAGTGGAAATATTAAAATGGGTGTTTTGGGTCTCTCTGTGATTGCACAAAGAGTTGAGGGGGTTTGGGGAAGGATGATATGATTTTTGTTAAGGCTCAACAAGGGTGGTAGAGGTGTTAGGATGGGTGAAATGGTTTAGGTTGATGGAATAGGTGGTAAACATGTGAAAGGTGGTATTCAAGATAGAGAAGGATTAGATGGAAGATGTAAATGAAAGACTTAAGATCAAAAAAAGCTTAACAAATAAGAATGAATTACTTATCTAGTAACCTGTAGATCTGAAGGTGGTTGTTGATTAGTGATCATTCGTGGAGATATTTGGAATGGGATGTTGTCTAGTGCCAAGGAAAGCAGAGCTTGTGTGCTCTGCTGTGATGATCCAAAGTTGTGGATGAGATGACTAGATGTTGGTGAAGACCTCGATGGCTCTAGTTCGTCATCGTGGTAGCTTGAGTGCTCGAGAGTTAGAATGCCAAAGCTTGAGTGAATGAATGAATTGAAGAACCCATGCAAAGAGTTAGAAACTATTATTTAAGGATAATAATGACACGTTAGGGAAAATGACACTCGAATGAGGATAAGCAACGCCAATTAAGGAGAATTAGTCTAACTTGCCAAAAATAGGGTTTCTCTCCCAAATTTGCATCTTGGGATTTAGCTTATTCTGGGTCTGGAGTGTTGAATGGCATAAATTAGAGTGTGGAATTAGTTATAGGATTAATAGGTCATGAATAGTTAGGGTTGGAAAGAGTCCTAGTTGGTTAGGATAAGTGGGGACTTGGTCTAGGTTCATTAATAGGCTAGGAATAGGTCTAGGATGAGGTGGAAAGGTGAGGTGGATAAGTGAGGTGGCTAGGTGAGTTAGGTAATTAATCTTAATTTTGATAATTAAATTAATTACAATGTGTACAAGTGGGCATGGTGGGGGAATAATATTAAATTAATTAGTTAAAGGTGATTTAGAGGGTGTGACCCAATTTTGGGTGTCTACATTTTCCCCTTTTATCACGTAGCTTGTATTGATAAGCGACACTGACAAAAATCAAGAGTGGTTTTCCCAGGTATGGGTTGATGTGATCCCCCTCAAACTTGGATTTGATAAAGGAGAAGGTTTAATCGGTGATGAGTTTGATAAAATGGTAGGTGAAGAAGAAAAATAAGGTAGGGTTAGGTGTGAGAAAGGGTTATTTTGGTTGTAGGTAATAGGTGGGGGAATTCAAATGCATACACACATGTATATAATGTGACAAGGCACTAGGATGAAGAGCTCACAAACTCTACATTGTCAAAGGTCGATAATTTATCCAAAGAAGGTTGATGTGATCCAAGGTATCCAAGGTATAGGATACAATCCTAAAACATAACTAGGCTAGGTGTAGGAATGGGCATTAGGTGGGTTCCATAACACCAATAGGTTTGGGCTGGTCAAGATAAACATCATGACATTAGGCAAGGAAAGGTTGGTAGGCTAAACAATATGAGTAGCATCATCACAAGGTATAGCGAGTAAGTGAATTAGAGTGAGTTGTCAAATGGGAGAGGTTGGGTTGGGTTGATAGGTAAGTCCATAGGTAAGGCCATGGGTAAGGTTTTGTAGTATAGGAAATTTTTTTCCCTAACTGAAATGAAGGTCATCGTTGTTAGGTAATAAGGTGATAGGGTGAGCCACAAGGGCTTGGGTAAGGGAGGGGAAACAAGAAAATTGGAACATGCAATCAAATGTGATGAAGTGTGGCATAGTGGGCTTAAGCAGGTGGTGAATACATAGTGAAAGGTAAAAATGGGTGTTTTAAGAGAAATCGATGCCAAGAATAAGGGATCTTGGGGAAGGAAAATTTGGTAATAAAATGTAAAACCCATGTTTGGAAATTTCATTTAGAATTTTGGTGGATGGAAAATGAAAGATAAGATGGATTTGGGATTTTGACATGGGAAGAAAATGACAGTGATTATTTCCATGCCGAGTTGGAGTTTACAAAATTTGAGTAGACCCACGAGATATTTCAGTAAATTATACGAGTGAGTGGATTGGTTGATAGTTGAGAGAGTGAGTTGAGCTATGGTAGAGGTAGGAGAAGGTGCAAGAGGACCATGCATTAAATGGGAATGGATAGGAGGATTGATGATGGAGGCACCAATGTGCATACTATGATAGTGGTGGATTAGAAAACTATGGGATGCACCACCATGGCTAGGATAGTTAGATGTAGTGACAATGATAATACGAGAGGGATTTGCAATACATGGTTAGGTTATTAATCTATAGTTAGATCTCACATGCATGCAATGAATAAGTGGCCACTCTTAAGGGGACATGTGGTTAGGGATACATGGATAGCTAAGCAAGGATAGAGACTCAGCTTAGGAAATGTTATAATGTTGGACTTCGGGGACAAGTAACAAATTTTTAGGCTTAGGTGAGTTTTATGGCCTAGATAGTCACATGATAGGAAGTTAATAACATCACATGAACAAATGGAGTGGGAGAGTAGGTTAGAGGGATAATAGGCCGCATTAATACATGAATAAGTAGCTACACATGCACTAAGAGGGATATGGGTACCATTATATGATTAATGAGCACTGGGAAATGGGTCCAGAGTGATATAACAGAGGAGGACTAAGGTGGACACAAGGTCCTGACAGGTAGGTGCTGTAGATAACACCACATTGATTTTATGGTAATTAAATTAATTAAAATATAGACAAGTGGGCATGGTGGAAGGTGTGAGATATTATCAATGATGAGTTTTTAGATGTTGGTCTTCGTGTGATGATATATGCCGAGCACAATAAAGGTTCCCTTCATAGATTTTTTGATATAACAAGTAGTGCTAAAAATGATGGCCATGACCAGAGCGATGTGACTAGTTCGAGGTTATAGTGGAGAGATGATGAGTGGTTGGAATTACCCCCAAACTAGATGAGGGTAAGGAGATAGTAGCAGAGGTGTTGAACCTCACATGGGTGGGACATGGATGATATTTGACATTATATTTTAATAGAATGACATATATACCAGCTTGATTAGTGAAGATACGAGATTGCATATGAGAGATAGTTTTGAGAACTTGTATTGTATATAGGTATATTCCAGTGTATAATATATATATAAACTTCATGTATAGATGGATGATGATACTTATATGATGATGCATTTGGTTTATTTCCATTATATTGTTTTCAAAAATTAGATGGTAGAATGAATTTATAATGACATGGTTGGTTTCATTTCCATGATATTGATTTATAAACATTAAAGTGATTAGGCATGGTTGAGTCAAAGTTTTATATGGTCAAATGGTTAGATTTTGGTTTTGTGATGTTATGGAAAAGATGTTTAGGTAGGAAAATGCATGTAAGGCATTATGGAGTTAGATGTAGGCATGGACAATTAGCTACGTATTTATGGTGGAGTTAGATGGATTTGTCAATTTATTATGTTCATGAAAAATATATGGTTTAGGCATGGTTGAGTTGAAAATTTCCAAGTTATTGTTTTTATGGAAATTAGATGTTTTAAAATGATTTGGTTGATGTTATGATGTATGGTTTTTTGATGTGAATTTCCAAATTATTGTGTTTATGGAAACTAACTAAGTGGGTTTGTTTGAGGGGGAAATGATGTCGGCGAAAGAGTGGTCGAGATAACCTCAAGGGCCCCATGCCCTTAAGAGTTCTCCTACATAGCTTGTGAAAGGGGCCCTATGGATGATGTAGTTCTCCCCATGATAACCAATGAATAAGAATGAGAGTTGATTAGGTCATGGTTAAATAAGAATAGGTAAGTTGATTGATAGGTTGGTTAGGTAAGGTATGTGTTAAAAATAGGTGAAAGTTGAATATTGAATAGGTAGATAGACATGGTAAATGAGTTGATTAAAGTATAGATGAATGTAAATGTAGGTGAAAGATAATGAAATGAAAAGAAGAAGGTATGCCCTATGTAGAAGAATCAATAAGGAAAGTGGTGAAATAAATGTAAAATGTATCCTTTGTAAGAACCATTATGAAGTCTCCAAAGATTGGCTTTGAACTTAAGCGATAGGTCTATAGATTGTGAAAGAAGTGGCATGATCACTGAATGTGTGAAGTACACAATCATCCTTGAATATGAAGAAGAAATAAAAAAATAGGTAAGGTGGAGGATTGTGTTTAACGTAATCCTTGTTATGAGACAACATGCCCCTTCTGTAGAAGCAAGATACCTAAAACTAGAATAGGCAAGTCCACAAATTTTTTTTGTATTTTTTCATGATTTTTTTCCTTTTTTTTTTACATGTATAGACTGATTGAATGTAAGAAGTCTATAGTGGGATAAAAGGTTATCCTTGAGGTCTTTGTGAAGATGATCGATGTAGGAAGCTTCAGATAATTTTTATTTTTATTTTTCAAAAATAGTCATATTTTTAGATAGACTTTATACAATATAGCTAACTTTTTATAGCTTTCCTTCGAGGGAACAATCTACTTATAGCACAAAGAAAGAGAGGTAGATGTCCTTTTGATAAGAATTCATCAAGTTTTTTAATGAGGAATTTCCTTTTATCCTCAAGGAGTTAATTTTGGTTATCATATGGTATTTTTTTTGAATTAAAGTGATGGAAAAGACTATAAAGGAGTATAAGCCTCTTATATGAAGGAAAAACCATAGCACACGAGATGAGAGCTATGAAAGAGAGGTTTTCAACCTAAGTGAACAACCATGGATTCCATCATTAAAAGGAAAAAATTATCCATGAGAATCATTCCATGAGTAGAGATGTGATACTCATATTGAAGATATGGTTAAACGGTGATGAATAATCATGTGATTCTATTTGATTCATTGGTCCTTGAAATAGGTAGAATGTAAGGAGAGGTTAACTCAAGGGAAAAGCATGTAAGTGACATAAAGTGATGTAGTAATTTATTCAACAATAGAATAGTCAAAGATGTAAGGCATTAAGGGGCTTAGGTTTGGGTTTACCTTCAAGAGAAGATAAATGATAAACACCTGATCCATATGTATGATAATGTAAGGTCCAAGCCAATTAGGAGAAAACTTTCCTCATTTACTTTTCTCAGCTTTAGTTACATGTTGATTTTATTTGAGGATAATATGCCAACCTTGAAATTTCATTCATGAATACATTTTTCATAGGCACATTTGATACATTTTTGTAGATTTGAAGGTTGTCGAGAGAATTTAAATGAAGTTCATCTAATAACTCAAGTTTTTCCAAATGGTCTTGGAGAAATTCGTCATCATTGAGTATTATTTAAGTGAGATATGAAGAGATGGAATTTGGAATTTGAGAGGAAGGATGACATCTATATATTGTAAGACCAAAGAGAAGGGTGTGGCATGGTTGAGGTGTGAATGCTGGTGCGATAAATCCATAAGGTGAAAGGAATGTATGTGCCAATCCTTACTAGATATCATCAAAACTTTAATGATATTTTTTGAGGTTTTTGTTAGTTTATTGGATTGACCATTAGTTTGAGGGATAATATGATGTGAAGAGAAACTAATTTGAATATCGAAGTTATCACAAATTTGTTTAGAGTCTTGTTTTTGAATTGTTTACCATTATCATTGATAGACGATGAGGAACACCAAAATGAAAAATGATGTGATGGTTAATGAATTTACATATTTTCTCAAATTTGGTAGAAATGAGAGGGACAAATTCCACCCATTTAGTTTAGTTTGGTTGATGTGATGATTCATTAGTGATGTTGAGAAGAATGAAGGTTGATCTCTCGAAGAGATCTAAACCAATTGAGAGAAAGGCCAAAAGTCCCTATGGTGACTTGTAAGGCATGAATTGGGGTGTGGTGAAGGTTAGTGTGTTGTTGGCACTTGACACAACATTTGAAATAGTCATCATAATCTTGGTTAAGGGTTACTTAGTAATATTGAGTCGAAGAATACATTTGGCAACAACGTGACCATTAAAATGTCCACCAAAATCTCATCATGGATTTATTTAATGGTGTATGGAATTTCAGAACTAGTGAGGCATCGTAGGAGGATACCATCAAAGCCACACTTATAGATAAGACCCCCCATGATGACAATGTAATGAGAGAATTTTGGAGAAGGCTAACTAACCATTTTGAGTGAGATTTGGAGGTTAAAATTGAAAAAAAGGTAAGCCATAAAATTTTATATACCGAATGTCATGTATGTGGTTTTCAATTCTTCCCACAAAATTTATGTCATGGAATGAGATAAGAGGGTGATTGCAATCGTTGTACTATGAAAAATATTTTAGAGTTTGAAGGTGAGGTGGGTATTTTGAGGTAAGGAAATCCATGGTATCAAAAAATTTGTTAGTGGATCTTAGAATAGTTTGAATGTCATAATTATCAAAGGTAGTCAAAAGCATGTCAACATGATGCTTATACTTTTAAGTATTTCATTATGACATTGGTATAAACCATTGACTTGGTTGACGACCAGTTAAGAATCATGAAAGATATTAATGGTATTAACATCTAGGGTAATGGAAGTTTGGAGACCTAACACGATGGATTCGTATTCAACCACGTTATTGGTACAATCGAAGTCAAGTTTGAAAGATAAAGGCATAGGCTCTCCATCAAGAGGATTGAGAATAACCCCGCCACCCACATGTTGACATTTAGAACCTTTGAAGAAGAGGGTCATTTGATAAATGATGTCATCCAAGGATAGAGTGTAGATAGATTCATTAGGAAAATCAAAGTTAGAAGATTGATTTCATGGAAAGAGGTGCATATGCAAGCTGATTGCTATAATGGTTTGTCCCTTAATAGATTTTTGATGAATGAATTCTAGATCTAGGTTTGTAAGGAGCATGAGCCAAACGAAAAGCTGCATTGGTGTTGAAAAATATTAGTGCATACATGTAATACAAAGGGCTAGTGGTGTTGGTGACGATGAAGGTTTTTGGTTGAGTAGCAGTAGTGGAGAAGTTTATGGTGACAAAAACAAGGGCTAAGAAAATCTTTTTGGGTGTGAGTGTACCTAGTCTCATAATCTCAAAGAGTATGACTTATGTAATAAACCACTTTCTCCTTGTGTTTCTCATCGTGATGAGTTAGAATGACACCCAAGGAATGGTAGAAAGTGGAATAAATGTAGAGTTAAAAGGGTTTTCATCCTTGTGATGAGGACATAGTACTTAAGGTAGTTGATGGTATACCTTCAACGCTTCAAAGGTTTTGTGGCACTCATCATTCCAATTGAAGGAGACATCCTTTTTAAGAAGATGATGAAAAGGGTGACATTGGTGAAAGTAGGAAATAAACATCGAATGGATTGCAAATTTATTTTCAAACTACGAGATGTCAAAGGTTAGTAGGTGGAGGCATCTCAAGAATAGCCTTAATTTTGGAGGGGTCGAATTTAATACCCCACAAAGATATAATGAAACCAATGAGTTTTTTTAGAGAGAACCATAAAGACCCACTTGTTTGGTTGAAGGTGAACATAATATTTGATGAGATGGTCAAAGATGATTTTGAGGATGTGGAGATGTTTGACTCAACTTTTAGATTTACTTCGAGAAGGTTATTACATCTATTCCAATATGTCATGCATGCTATTGTGGAAGATAAGGTCATCACATGCTATGATAAGTGGCACCAACATTTTTCAAGATAAAGGGCATGAACGTGATAACAAAATGTCCTTAAGGGGTAATAAAGGTGGTTTTGTGTTGATTCTTCGACGTGAGTAATATTTGGTTATAACCTAAGAATCTATCCATAAGAGATAACATATCATGGTCATATGTAAGATCAATAAATTGGTTGATGCTAGGAAAAGGAAAGTCATCCTTACTTGGAAGAGTTTTAGGTTAAGGTTGGCAGAATTCCATACAAGTACAAAGTCCTCCTATGACTTTAGTGATTGGGAACAATGTTAGAAATCCATTGTGGATAGTCGATAGATAAAATGAAAGAAACAGAAAGAAGGTGCTGGAGTTCTTATTTTATTTTACAAGAAGGTTAGTCAAGAATGTTGGATGCATGTGGGTACATACCATAGTTGAGGTGTTCATAGGTTTCATCAAGATATGGATGTTGTTCGGACATGTGATTTTGGATATTATGAGTAGATCTAGAAAATGGATATTATATGATGATGATATAGTTGTTGATATAAATTGTATGTGATAATGTTAAATTGCCTTGATGTTGTTGTGATTCACATATTTAGATGATTTTGTGATTATATTTATATTCATTTTGGATGTTCTGATATGGCCATGAGGCCGAAGGAGGTATTTGTGTTTTGCAGGTTAAAATATCACAACAAACATCGGGGGATTGGAGACCAACCACAATGGAATTCTAGGTGAATTTGACAAGGTCACCATGGCAACTTGTTTTATTGTGTTGTGTTTGTTGTTGTTAGGGATTCCCATGGGGGGATCACCTTTATATGTGACCATGGGTTTTGTGTATTTTATTAATGTGGTTAATTTTATTATTGTTGTATGTATTTTATTAGTAATGTGTCCCTTTCTTTTATTTAATTAAAATTGTGGTAGATTAATGTGAGAAATCATATGGTTAAAATTTAAATAAATCAAATTGGGATATGGGAAAGTAATAATGGAAGTTGTTGGCTCTTTGTATTAAATATGTAAGGGATGTGTAAGTTTGTGTAAGAGTTGTGTAAGTCAGATTTTGGAGTATGAAACACTCCACCTCCTTGGAAATTTGAATTTGTCCTTGGGGGCTGTTTTTGGAGGCTTGTGGGACAAGTAAAACTTGTCCCATACCTCTCAATTTAATTTACCAACCATACTTATGGTTGGAGGGTGATTTTAGACTTTTATAATGCATTTTATTAATCATGTTGCAAGTTTTGATTGCACTCTCTTACATTTTATTTAATTTGCAGTCCTTTGGGGTGTGGGCTTTTTGGAGTGTGCAAGTAATTGTCATATTTTCACCCACCTCTTTATTGTGCTTGGGAATGAAATTTTGTCTTTTGTGTTTGGAGTTGAGGATGTGTGATGTGGCATCCTACATGGATCCACATCATCCTCTTCTCTTCCCTCTTCTATAAAATTCAAACTCTTTGCTTGTTTTGGGTTGTTGAATCATTTTGCAAACTTCTTTGGGGGCACATTTTTTTGTGTTTGGAGCTCTTGATTTTGGAAGGAGTTTGGAGAAATTTTCATACTTTGAGATTGTTTTTTTGGGACTATGTGTTTTGGCATTGAAAGCTTGTTGTTTGGAAACAAAAGCTACCATGGAGAGGTAGGAGTTTAACTCTTCTTTTATGTTGTTATTTTCTTGTTGTGTTGTGTGAATGGTGAATGTTTTTATTTATTTTTGTTGGTGGTTGGGTAGATGCCATAGGAATGGTGTAGGAGAAGGCTATGGGGAATCCATGTGGGGGGCATAAGGGAATGCCATTGGCATCAGAATTTTGTGGAGGGAGTTTGGGTTTGGGATCCACCATGGAAAAGAAATAGCTTGCATTTCTTACTTTGTGGGGGCATAAGGAAATATGTGGGGGCATAAGGAGGGATTTGGGGGCATAAGGATATGTGTGGTGAATTTTTATTGGTGGTTTGTTATGGTGGATGCCCAATTCCCATTGGGAGGCATAAGTAGCTTCCCCATAGTCCTTGCTCCTTTGGCTTGCATGATCAAGCCTGAGTTTTGTTTGAATGTTTTCAAATGCAGTTGTAAACTGTTTTTTTGTTTGGACTGTGTTTTATATTGAATTATGCATGTTGAAAGAATGTTTGTGTGTTTGTGGAAGCCAGTTGTTGCCATGGGTTGAATCACACCTCTTATTGTATTATGGTTGGGGCTCGGGGCCAATGATGAAGGATGGCTTCTCCTTTCATTGGATGTCTTGGTTGGGTGGAGAGCGTTGCCTTTCCCCTTTTTTGTTGTGATCAATTGGAAGAAAAAGAAAACTTGCATGTTGTTGTTCTGGAGCAAAGAAAATGTAGTTTTGATAGTCCCCTTGTGAAACAAATTCATTTGTAACCTTTCCCACTTGAAGTGGATGAAATTGTAATATTTATATTTGTGAAGAAAAGATGTTGTAATTGATTATGAAAGTGTATATTTGAAATGTGAAAGACATTTATATTTTTTCTGTTTATTGAAAGAAAGAAATAGAAATGTGTTATTTGCATTCAAACATGGAAAGATGTAAAGATGTATTCCTTTTGAATCAATAAAGAATTGCAAGATCTTCTCTCATATGCATTGTTGGATTGAATTCAATGTTTCATTATATGGAAAAAAGAGATTAGTTAATCTTTCTATTTGAAAAAAAAGAAAAAATGTATGTGGAAATAATATTGTATTTTGTATCTTTTGGAAATATGTAAAATGGAAATTTAGTATTTACAATTTTGATTTAAATGGTTTGTTTAAAACAACTGAATGTATTAGATTAGATTAGAAATGAAATGCCACACTTGAATGATGAAAAGTTAGATGGATCTTTTAAATGGATCTCTTTGTAAATTTTAAAAAACTGGCAAATAAATTTAATTAAAATGTACAGTTTGGACCTGCACATAATAATCAACTTGGAAATGATAAAATTTAGCATGCTATGACATCAATGAACTCAAATTGACAAAGAACACTTAAGAAAACAATTTAAACATTGCAAAATCGAGCCCAATCCCTTTCACAATTTTTTTGTCAATTGTTGGAAAAATGTAAATTGGAAATCAAACAAGTAAATTTACCTTCCTAAAACACTCTAAATCCTTCCTAGAATAATCCTCCATGTCTATTTGGCATGTTGAGTGAAGGAGGAGATCAAATTGAATCAAATTTATAAGTTAAAAATTACCAGTTTTGCTATTTAAAAGCCTATAGATCATTTTCATAAAATTGACCCTTAAACTTTATCAAAATGTAAAATTTATGATTCCTGTGCAAAGAGGGCATCGAGAGCTTTCCAGAAAGTCCTTGTTTTCCCAAAACTGAGCTTTCTAGAAAAATTTATGGCCTTTGAAGTTTTCCTTCCTTGTGGGAAAATTTGGGAAAATTTTCCCTGGCGGGCCCATGGCCCAAAAATTTCCCGTTAAAAATCCTTAGAATTTTTTTAAAAATTTTTTTTTTTTGGGAAATTTTTTGAAATTTTCCGCCCTTGGCCTTTTTATTTTTTTGGGAAAACCAAAGAGGCTGCCACATGGCCTCATGGGGGCAGTGGGGGGATGGGGCAAATGGTGGGGCATCATTTTTGAAACCTTTTTTTTTAAAATTTTTTTTGGGAAATTTTTTTTTTTTGGCCCCGCACTCCCCTCCTCGCATCAAAGTCCATCCTTCCATGAAATGCATGTGGACCACGCATGCAAAGGGGGGAACCCTTAACTTCCCCTCCCTTTCCTTTTGAAATTTTTTCCAAAATCTCCACCACACCACCCTTCCCTCCTCCTCCCTCTCCTTCCCCCTGTTATGGGTGCCACGTGTCCCTGCTGGCCGGACCCGCTGGCCGTGTGTGGCACTAAATTTGGATTTTTTTTCCTCCCCTTTGGCAAAATTTTCCCCAAACTCTCCACTCCCCCGCCCTTCCCTCTTCCTTTCTCCCCCGTGATGGCTTAGAGCCCGACACGTGTCCCTAGAGGACCCATGGAGGTGTGGAGAAATTTGAATTTTCCCCCGCAGGAAAATTTTCAAACACCACCCCGCGACCCACCAACCCAAAAAAATGGGCTTTTCTTCCCCACTCGACACGTGTCCCCTTGGGGGAAAATTTGACCCCTAAAGTCCGCGGTCCATATCTAGAGTTTTACAAGGAGTTAGGAGGACTTCTTTATATCATTGGAAAGGTGAGAAAATTTCCTATCCAATGGGAATGATTTAGGGAAATTTTGAATGTGTTAAGTGTGAGAAAAATCAAGTTGAAACTCTGAGCTGTTAGAGAGTGGGTATGGTGATATTTTACCCCCGAACCTAACTAAAACTTTAACCCTAAAATTTGGACCTTGTGACCTCTGGATAATTGTTAATAAATGAAAAGTATGTTCTAGTAATTTTAAACTTGTTCCGAACCTTGATAGTGTCAATTGTTGTCTTGCAACCTAGTTGTGGACACTTCTAATAAAAAAATTATTCCATAATTTTCCTAACTAACCCTAGGTTGTTTCTTGGGTCTCAAGTGGGTTGTTTTAATGGGCATCACACTTGGTATCAGAGAAGTGGTTCAAAATCTTGGACCATTGGGCACACTAGAAAACTTGGGACATGAAACTTAAACCTAGCACATTTTTTTTTAAAATCTAAAACAAAATAACTTAGTTTAGAAATTGTATATTTTAGTAAACATGGAAATTGAATAAAACCTAGAAAATGAACTAACTCTCACTTTGGTCTATGCAGGAGGCGAGATGGGGTGGGGGAATTTTCACATAGACTCAGACTTACCACCACCACCACCACCGGATCAGGGTGTAGCAGCTATCCTACCCCAGATCTTGCAGACTCTTCAGGATGTCAATGCCGCTCTACGTGGAGGATTAGGAGGAGGACATGCAGCTAGTCATGACAGAGCCCCTTCCATTGAGGGTCAGGTATCTCCTCGACCCAAGTGAGGAGCATAGAGGAGAGAACTCCCATGTGGAGTCAGCCAGAGTAGAGTCACCACCACCGAGGGGATAGGGTGACAGAGTTTTAGAGCATAGAGAGAGGTCTCAGAGCCCTAGGCTTAGGGATGAGCACACAGAGAGACCTAGAGGCCGTCAGACCACAACTGCAGATCACATCAGGGAGATCCTAAAGCTTTAGCCATCACATTACTCAGGTGACATGGGTGGATTTCAGGAAGAGGCCTGGCTAGTGAGCTTGAGTGGTTGCTTCAAGCTTTGTCCTTGTTCTAGCAACACGAAAGCTCATGTTGTGATCCATCTACTGAGGGATGGAGTAGGAGTATGGTGGAGGACAGAGGAGCAGAAGCTCCATGTAGATTCTGAGACAGTGACCTGGGAGCTATTTGAGGAGAGATTCAGGAGTAGGTATTTGTCATGGAGGTTCATATAGTAGAGGATCGATGAGTTCCATGACCTCCGATAGGCATCTCTTTCAATAGCAGAGTATGAGAGTAGATTTTTGGATCTACTCCAGTATGTTGAGTATATGTAGGATGAGTAGGTGTGGATTCACAGGTTCATCCGGGGCCTGAATTTAGATATGGAGGTGCTAGTGTGGATCCACTACCCACAGACATTAGCTGAGGCCATCGAGAAGGCCTATATAGTAGAGGAGACTCGGGGGAAGACCCAGCAGGCTAGAGACCGAGTCCGAGCCACATACAATAGATGTAGGATAGTAGATCGAGGGGGTAGTACTCTCCTCTCTGGTGGATAGGGTTCAAGCACAGTCATCCTTTAGGCCACAACAGTAAGCAGCAGCAGTCCCACCCACCTCATAGACCTCCACAGAGAGCTGATGCACAGAGAGGTCAGAGTATGGGGCCTCCTCCTAGGGGTCCCATCAGACATAGGGTGGACCTAGAGCTCAGTCAATGGGAGCTCACCAACAAGAGAGACCTCAGCAGACCATAGCCAGATCATCGGGATCCATGCCATAGACTTCTAGGGCACCTACTGGAGGTGCTACTCATTGGGGAGGATCAGGAGGATGTTTTGGTTGTGGAGTTACTGGACACTTTTGGAGAGATTCCCACATAACCCTAACAACAAGGGTAAGACACAGATCTCGAGCCTATGGTTGGTGACATGGGATGTAGCCACAGGATTTATGCAGTGGTTGAGAACCACCAGGTAGAGCATCAAGAGCATAGTCATTGAGACCACAGTAGCATTGGTGGTATTCCTACCTCTATATTGTTTGATTCTGGTTCTTTTGATTCTTTCATTGCACCATCTTTAGTAGAGTGATGCAGGCTGGTGGTAGTTAGGTAGGGTCTTAGTTGGGATGTCGAGATGGCTTCTGGAGCCAAGATCTTGTAGTAGACTCCTTAGTTAAGGAGTGTGTAGTGGATTTGGGACCTTTCACCACTACCTCAGATCTCGTATCCTTCCTTTGGGCTCGTATGGAGTCATTTTGGGTATGGATTGGTTATCTACACATAGGGCTAGGATGGATTGTTACCACAAGACTATATCTTGTGTAGATGATTTGGGAGTTGAGTCGGTGATTTCAAGGGTCAGAGACCCATTTCTATTCACACCATCTCCGCTATGTAGCTTAAGCGGTGTGTGTGATGGGGTTGTCAGATGTATGTTGTTATAGTTAGTGACAGATCAGAGGATGGGTCTAGTGGACCATCGCTAGATGATCATCCCATTTTGAGAGAGTTTTGATGTCTTTCTAGGGGAGCTACTGGGTTACCACCCCCACGTGAGATTGATTTTCATATAGATCTAGTTCTGGAGTAGAGCCTATCTCATGAGCACCTTATCGGATGACCACCCCAGAGCTCTGTGAGCTCAAGTAGCTTGAGGGCCTTTTGGAGAAAGGCCTTATCCATCCTAGTGTATCCCCTTGGGGTGCACCGGTGATCTTTGTGAAGAAGAAGGATGGATCCTTGTGGTTGTGTATTGATTACCACCAAGTTGAATAAGGTAACGATCAAGAATCATTATCCCCTTCCTCGTATTGATGACTTGTTTGATCAGATGAAGGGAGCCACAATTTTCTCTAAGATTGATCTTAAGTCAGGTACCATCAGTTGAGGATTTTGGAGGTGGACATTCATAAGACCACCTTCCACATGAGATATGGGCACTATGAGTTCACAAAGTGGTGCCTTTTGGTTTGACTAATGCCCCCGCAGTGTTCATGAGTTTGATGAATGGGGTATTCAGACCTTCTTAGATCACTTCATGCTCATCTTCCTAGATGACATTTTGATATACTCACATACGTGTGAGGAGCATGAGGGGCACCTTTCCAGGTTCTTCAAAGTGTCTTTGGGAGAGCAACTTTACAGGAACTTGGAGAAGTGTGCTTTCTTTCAGATAGAGGTGCAATATTTGGGTCATATCATTTCTGGGGAAGGTATCACCATCGATCCTTCCAAGATTAGAGCCATTATGGATTGGCAAACCACCCACTACAGTGACCGAGTGTGCAACTTCATGGGATTAGTAGGTTACTACTAGAGATTTGTTCAGACTTCTCTCGGATTACGCACCCTATCACTTCCCTTCAGAGGAAAGGGAAGAAGTTTGTTTGGTCGATAGATGTGAGTAGTGCCTTCAAGACACTAAAGGAGTGCCTCACTACAACACCTATTCTTGTAGTGTCGGATCCACAGGGTGAGTTCTTTTTGTTTGCACAGATGCTTCTTTAGTAGGGCTTGGAGGTGTGTTGATGCAGGAGGGTAGAGTAGTGGCTTTTGAGTCTCGCAAACTCAAAGATCATGAGCTTAATTATCCAACTCATGATCTTGAGCTTGTGGTAGTTGTGCATGCTTTGGTTAGATGGAGGCACTTTCTTCTTCTTGGATGGAGATTCACACTCAGGATAGATCATTTGAGTCTTTCGTCACCTCTTCACGTAGCCCAATCTCAACACTCATCAGCGGTGTTGGATGGAGTTTCTTTGTGAGTATGACATGGAGATAGAGCATGTGAAGGGGAAGGAGAATGTGGTAGTAGACACTCTCAGTAGATGGAGACATGTGGCTATGGCCACACCTCAGTGAGCACAGATTTGGAGTAGGATTCTTCAACAGCTTCCTCTTGACAACTTCTACACATAACATTTGAGTAGAGATCGAGTCTCAGAGACCCCTTGAGGGGAAGTTTGATGGTTTTTCCTTAGAGATAGATGGTCTTCTCAGCACATAGAGGTGGATATATGTTCCTAGAGATGGAGGCTTGAGGTAGGACATCTTGGTAGAGGCACATCATGCACCCTATTCAGCCCATCCCGGGGTGAAGAAGATGCACGCCACCTTGAGACAGTTGTATCATTGGAGAGGACTTCATAGAGACGTGGCCCAGTTTGTGTCATGATGTTTAGAGTGCCAGAGAGTTAAGGCCAAGCATCAACATCCAACAGTAGCCTTCTTTATCCTCATGCTATACCGGAATGGAAGTGGGACACCATTTCCATGGATTTCATTGTTGGGCTACCGATGTCGAGATATCACCATGATGCCATTATGGTCATGGTTGATAAATTGACAAAAGTGGCTCACTTTTCTCTAGTGAAGACCACTTATATAGCTAGAGTAGTGGCATGAGTATATTTGGATGAGATTTTAGGTTACATGGGATTCCATGGAAGATCATTTGTGACCGTGATCCTTTGTACACTTCACATTTCTGGACTACCATGCAAGTATGTCCTCGGGATGAGAATCAACTTCAGCACAACATATCACCCCGAGAGAGATGGATAGACTGAGAGGGTGAATCAGATTTTAGAGGACATGCTTAGGATGTATGTGATGGATCAATAGTCTAAATGGGAGGAGTACCTATACTTAGTGGAGTTTTCCTACAATAATAGTTTTTAGAGTTCTATAGGCATGGCTCCTTTTCAAGCTTTGTATGGTAGAGAGTGCAGGACACCTCTTAGCTGGGATAAGTTAGAGGATAGAGTATCTCTTGGACCAGCTCTTTTACAAGACATGGAGCAGCAGGTGGTGTTGATCAGGTAGAGATTGCAGGAGGCACAGAGATAGGAAGAAGAAGTATGCAGATCAGCATAGGATCGACCATAGTTTTGATGTGGGCATGAAGGTGTTCCTTCGTGTCAAGCCACACAAGAGCCCTATCCATTATGGAAAAGGTTCTAAGTTAGCTCCTAGATTCATTGGTCCTTTTGAGATCTTGGAGCGTATATCGGCCCTTTGGCCTACCATCTAGCATTGCCACCCAGCTTGTCTCGCATACATGATGTTTTTCATGTTTTAGTTCTCAGGAGATATATTACAGATCCTTCTCATGTGTTAGATTGGACATCATTGTAGGTGTAGGATCAGGGGCAGGTGATGGTGGAGCCCATTCACATCCTAGATCACAGGACCCTGGGCCTTCGAGGTAGAGAGGTTGATCAGGTTTGGGTGCAGTGGGACAGATATGATGAGACTGCAGCTACATGGGAGGATGCTACTTCATTACGAGTTCAGTTTCCACATTTGTTCCAAGTGACTTCAGGAGGAAGTCGAGTCTAAGGGGAGGGGGATGTAGTGCCCACTTCCCTTTGACACCTTTTGATACTTATTTTGATATATTGATTTACATTATGGACATTATTATGTTTTGATTTAGTATGATGTTAGACATTTGATCATGGATTATTGTTGATCTTGATTTGGTTATGATGCATGATGATTATTAGAGACACTCATATGTGGATGATGATATACTATTTGACATGGATGTTTTATGGATGTTGTTCGGACATGTGATTTTGGATATTATGAGTAGATCTAGAAAATGGATATTATATGATGATGATATAGTTGTTGATATAAATTGTATGTGATAATGTTAAATTGCCTTGATGTTGTTGTGATTCACATATTTAGATGATTTTGTGATTATATTTATATTCATTTTGGATGTTCTGATATGGCCATGAGGCCGAAGGAGGTATTTGTGTTTTGTAGGTTAAATATCACAACAAACATCGGGGGATTGGAGACCAACCACAATGGAATTCTAGGTGAATTCGACAAGGTCACCATGGCAACTTGTTTTATTGTGTTGTGTTTTTTGTTAGGGATTCCCATGGGGGATCACCTTTATATGTGACCATGGGTTTTGTGTATTTTATTAATGTGGTTAATTTTTTTATTATTGTTGTATGTATTTTATTAGTAATGTGTCCCTTTCTTTTATTTAATTAAAATTGTGGTAGATTAATGTGAGAAATCATATGGTTAAAATTTAAATAAATCAAATTGGGATATGGGAAAGTAATAATGGAAGTTGTTGGCTCTTTGTATTAAATATGTAAGGGATGTGTAAGTTTGTGTAAGAGTTGTGTAAGTCAGATTTTGGAGTATGAAACACTCCACCTCCTTGGAAATTCGAATTTGTCCTTGGGGGCTATTTTTGGAGGCTTGTGGGACAAGTAAAACTTGTCCCATACCTCTCAATTTAATTTACCAACCATACTTATGGTTGGAGGGGTGATTTTAGACTTTTATAATGCATTTTATTAATCATGTTGCAAGTTTTGATTGCACTCTCTTACATTTTATTTAATTTGCAGTCCTTTGGGGTGTGGGCTTTTGGAGTGTGCAAGTAATTTGTCATATTTTCACCCACCTCTTTATTGTGCTTGGGAGAATGAAATTTTGTCTTTTGTGTTTGGAGTTGAGGATGTGTGATGTGGCATCCTACATGGATCCACATCATCCTCTTCTCTTCCTCTTCTATAAAATTCAAACTCTTTGCTTGTTTTGGGTTGTTGAATCATTTTGCAAACTTCTTTGGGGGCACATTTTTGTTGTTTGGAGCTCTTGTGGATTTTGGAGGAGATTTGGAGATATTTTCATACTTTGGCATTGTTGTTTTGGGACTATGTTTTGGCATTGAAAGCTTGTTGTTTGGAAACAAAAGCTACCATGGAGAGGTAGGAGTTTAAATCCTTCTTTTATGTTGTTATTTTCTTTGTTGTGTTGTGTGAATGGTGAATGTTTTTTTTTTTTGTTGGTTGGTTGGGTAGACTGCCATAGGAATGGTGTAGGAGAAGGCTATGGGGAATCATGTGGGGGGGCATAAGGGAATGCCATTGGCATCAAATTTTGTGGAGGGAGTTTGGGTTTGGGATCCACCATGGAAAAGAAATAGCTTGCATTTCTTACTTTGTGGGGGCATAAGGAAATTGTGGGGGCATAAGGAGGGATTGTGGGGGCATAAGGATATGTGTGGTGAAATTTATTGGTGGTTTGTTTTGGTGGATGCCCAATTCCCATTGGGAGGCATAAGTAGCTTCCCCCATAGTCCTTGCTCCTTTGGCTTGCATGATCAAGCCTGAGTTCTTTTGAATGTTTTCAAATGTAGTTGTAAACTGTTGTTTTTTTTGGACTATGTTTTATATTGAATTATGCATGTTGAAAGAATGTTGTGTGTTTGTGGAAGCTAGTTGTTGCCATGGGTTGAATCACACCTCTTATTGTATTATGGTTGGGGCTCGGGGCCAATGATGAAGGATGGCTTCTCCTTTCATTGGATGTCTTGGTTGGGTGGAGAGTTGCCTTTCCCCCACTTTTGTTGTGATCAATTGGAAGAAAAAGAAAACTTGCATGTTGTTGTTCTGGAGCAGAAGAAGATAGTTTTCCAGTCCCTTGTGAAACAAATTCATTTGTAACCTTTCCCACTTGATGTGGATGAAATTGTAATATATATTTGTGAAGAAAAGATGTTGTAATTGATTATGAAAGTTGTATATTCAAATGTGAAGGATATTTATATTTTGTTCTGTTTATTGGAAAGAAAGAAATAGAAATGTGTTATTTGCATTCAAACATGGAAAGATGTAAAGATGTTATCCTTTTGAATCAATAAAGAATTGCAAAGATTCTCTCATATGCATTGTTGGATTGAATTCAATGTTTGAATATCATTGTATGAAAAAGAGATAGTTAGATCTCTGTTTGAAAAGAAAAATGTACGTGGAAATAATATGTTTTTTGTCTCTTTTGGAAATGTGTAAAATGGAAATTTAGTATTTGCAATTTTGATTTAGAATGGTTTGTTTTAAAACAACTGAATGTATTAGATTAGATTTAGAAATGAAATTCCATACTTAAATGATGAAAAGTTAGATGGATTTCTCTAGAAATGGATGATCTTTGTAAATTTTTAAAACTGGCAAATAAATTTAATTAAAATGTATAGTTCAGGACCTGCACATAATAATCAACTTGGAAATGATATAATTTAGCATGCTATGACATCAATGAACTCAAATTGACAAAGAACACTTAAGAAAACAATTTAAACATTGCAAAATCGAGCCCAATCCCTTTCACAGTCATTTTTTGTCAATTGTTGGAAAAATTAAATTGGAAATCAAACAAGAAAATTTACCTCCTAAAACATTCTAAATCCTTCCTAGATAATCCTCCATGTCTTTTGGCATGTTGAGTGAAGGAGGAGATCAAATTGAATCAAATTTATAAGTTAAAAATTACTAGTTTGCTATTTAAAATCTGCAGATCATTTTTGTAAAATTGACCCCTTAAACTTTATCAAAATGTAAAATTTATGATTCTTGTGCAAAGAGGGCATCGAGAGATTTCATAAAGTCCTTGTTTTCCCAAAACTAAGATTTCTAGAAAAATTTATGGCACTTTGAAGTTTTCCTACCTTGGTGGGAAAATTTGGGAAAATTTTCCTGGTGGCCCATGCCCGAAAATTTTTCCCGTTGAAAAATCCTTAGAAATTTTTTTTTGAAATTTTTTTGGGAAATTTTTTTAAATTTCCTCCCAGCCCCCAACCAACCAATCGAGGCTGCCATGTGTCCTGGGGTGGGCAAGTGGGGTGGGGGGGAAGAACCTTTCCATTTTTTTTTAAAATTTTTTTTTGGAAAATTTTTTTTAAAACCCCTTGGCCCCCACACTCCCGCCCCCGCCCATGGTGTCCCTTCGACATGCATGACATGTGGACTCACGCGGAAAAACTAACCCTTTTTCCTCCCTTGGTGAAAAATTTCCAAAACCCCCCCCCCCCCCACCCTTCTCCTCTTTCCTTCCCCATTTGGTTGTTGAGTGCCACGTGTCCCATGGACCCACGGGTGTGTGAGCGCTCATTTTCCTTTTTTTCCCTTGGTGAAAATTTCCTAAACCTCCACCACCCGCCCTTCTTTCTCCTTTTCTCCGGCGATGGCTTGGAGCCCGACGTGTGTCCTGGAGGACCCCGTGGAGGTGCGGGAAATTTGGGAATTTTTTCCCCATGCAAGCAAGAAAAATTTCCAAACACCACCCCGTGACCCGCCCCCGAAAATGGCTTCTTCTTCCCCGCTTCGACGTGTCCCTTTGGGGGAAAATTTGACCCCTAAAGTCCGCCGGTCCATAACTAGAGTTTTACAAGGAGTTAGGAGGACTTCTTTATATCATTGGAAAGGTGAGAAAATTTCCTATCCAATGGGAATGATTTAGGAAATTTTGAATGTGTTAAGTGTGAGAAAAATCAAGTTGAAACTCTGATCCTGTTAGAGAGTGGGTATGGTGATATTTGTGGGAGGAACATATGCAAACACTTATCCTATATGATGATCATAATGCGGGTGCTTGGTGAAGGTTTCGTACTCTTGAGGATTTTGGAACGTGTCAATGTTCAGACAGCAATACTCCCCCAGGTAGGGTGTTGAAAAACACCTTCCAAAGGGTTAGAAGTTTGTACTTGGGTGGAGGTAATGGATGAGCTATTTTAAGGATGAGAAGAAGGATTGGTAGACGAGTTAACTTTTGAAGGCTGCGACAACAAAGTGGGGAGAGATGAGTTGGGTGAGGAAGATGTAGTAGAAGAAGTGGTAGATGAAGCAAATGGAAGAAGATGAGGCAACAATGGTTCAAGGTGAAGTGGCAGCAATAATAGATGAGGCAACATCGATAGTGGATGAGGCAACAATGGTATTAGATGCATTAATCGAGATAAGGAAATCATTGGGTCGATAAAATATGTCATGGTCTTGAAAGGTGAAGGATATTCTTAAATAGTGTAAGGGTGTCCTTCATGTTCGAACTTGATGCAACGGTGAAGATTCGAAGGTACACACCCCATGGTATGGATCCAAATTCAGAAAAGCAACATTTTATATTGGAATTCCCTTCAAAAAATAGAATAATTCAAGAATGGTGCAGGTGTGGAGGATGACGGTGCCGAGATTAGAAGTCAAAGCATCATTAAAAGAGCACAACATAGCTAGGTTATTATGCATGTAATTAGAAGGTCTACGCACATTTTTTCATACACAGGGGAATAAATAATATTAATGCTCACACCTCCATCAATCATAACACATTGGACGTAAGTATACTCAATGTGTAAGGAGATGAAGATGGGGGATCAAGATTATCTAAATGACGATGAGCAATCTTTGAGTCGAGAAACTAACAAAAGAAATTTCATGACTCGGTAACGGCAATAGAGGTTTTAGGTGAAGTAATGAGAGAATCCACACAATGAGGTGTGAATATGGTGGCAATGGGTGTAGGTTCATTGGGTAGAACCTCAATAGTTTGCAATATCTCAAGGAGGGATTGACGATGAGACTTAGAAGTTTGGATGAGTTCATACAAAGAAATTTTTAGAGGATATTGGAAAAGTTATTTGATCATAGTACGATGTGTGACACCATAAAATTTTTTATAGGTCAGATCACGAATGGTTACCCTGGGGGTAGGTGTAGATGGAATGGTGGGTAATGGTGTACTAGATGGGTTTCTAATCTTCTCTTTTCCTTTGTATTTCGTGCTCGAGTGGAAACTTGAACCATATTGATTTGAGGAAAAGAGGGGGATGTGTCATGAAAGGTATAATGATAGGAGGGACAAAAACCTAGTGTGGGATAAGATCCCTATGAAATGAGTATGACACATTGGCATTTTGGAGGGGTTGGGCTAGCTCTCTAATCTAGACCATATTGATCTCAAAGGTCGAGAGGAGGAAAAGAGGGTTGTGGAGGTGGAAGTGAAGGCTACTAAATAGATATGGGGCAAGGATGTGTGGTGATAGGTGAAGGTGGAATGGGATCTTCATCCAAAAGATCATCTTCATCAAAGATCTCTTTAGGAGAACACATTTGAAGAAGAATATTTTTAAGGGCCTTATAATTTTCAACATCATTCCCGAAACATGATGATAAGTGCAAATCATGGTATCGTCAAACCCTTATGGTTTAGGTTTGAGTGGGTCGTAAGGCCTAATAGGTGGTAATTTAATGGCATAGGTTTCTAACCTTCAAGCGAGGATGTTAGCATAGGTCCCCTGCCAAGGGATCACAATGAGAAGTGAGAGTGGGTTTGGATGGAGGTTTGGGTGACTTCTATGGAAGAGGTACTGTTGGAGGGGGAGTTGGAGGTTGAGTAGGTTTAACTACCTTTTTAGTAGGTAGTGTGGTTTTAGGATTGGGTTACACCTTCTTGGGTAAAGGTGTTAGGTAGTGTGTGAAGTAGAAGGGAATGTGGAATATGGAAGTGGATGGGTCAACCAAGGTGAGAGTGGAGGTGCAGGTGAAGGTAGTGGTAGGAGGAAATACAAAAAGTATAGGTTGAAGGGAAGGTAAAGGCCTGGGTAGTGGAGAAGGAGTCGGTAATGTAGAAGGATTAGGTGGAGTGGGAGGTTCCTGTAAGGATGTAGGTTACTTCATTTTATTTTTACCTTGGGTAGGAGGTTTCTTGACCAAGGTTTATGGATGGGGACCTAAGATGGATATAAGTACCAAAGGTGAAAGAGGAGTAGTGGGAGATATTGGGGTACAAGGCCTAAGAGGTTGGGTCTTCCACTTAGGTGGGGGGATATGCCTGGTGGTAGTTTAGGAAAAGATAGATAAATTGATCTTCATGGGAGGATGGATTAGACTCGGTGTCGGTGCAACCCCTAATGTAGTGATAAGTTTGGGCACAGGTGAAGGTATGGGTATAGGTAGAGGTTTGGGTGTAGGTGGTTGTTGGGGTAACGGTAAAGTTTTGGGTGTAGGTGAGGATGATGCAAACAAGGCTACTATAATCGGATCAAGTGCAACAAGTTTAGTTGTCTTGAACACTTCAAGATAAATCATTGAAGTGTTTGTGGAAAAAAATTCATTTGAGTCAATACGAGAAGTCGAAGGAATCCCCAAAGTGTGGAGTAGTCGACATAATCCAAGCGATCGACCAAACATGAGAATGACGTAGAAGTAGAGGAAGATGGTGATGACTTGGTGGTGATCCTTGTGAAAAATTCTGAGGTATGTGAAACAAGGAAGTTTTTGGCTTCACAATCTATAGACAGATGCAAGAATATTAATAGGATCCTAGTAGACCCTAGGAAATGCATCACTGACCAGAAGAGAGTATAAAAGTGGATCCTCTATTGGTCAAGAAGAGGATAAAATAGACTCTTCTTTGGGTAAAAATGTGGGTTATATAGGATCCTTAATAGATGATGGCATAAGTGGGGTAAGCACCTCTATAGATGAAGGAGTAGGTGAGGTAAGCTCCTATGTGGGTAGAGGAGTAGGTGAAATAGGATCCTTTGTGGGTAGAGGAGCTCATACAAGAATATCTTTAATATAAGGGATGGAAGGTAATCGCTCGTAAAGGATAGGTACTATGTCAAAGACAACATGAACCTCATGAACATGGGTGTTGTTGCTAGAAGTATCACCGACCTGATTCAATGAATGAGTATGGTCTAGAAAAGGTTTCTTAAAGACATACAAATTTTGATTTTTCGATGTGTTAGGGTTGTCCAGAAGAGATCTTCATTCTCTACCATTTCTTGGATGATGTTTTTGAATGTTTTACAATTTTCGTTACTATATCCTCTAAGACGGTGACATTTAGAGTAATCGTTATCCTTATACCATGTAGGTATATGAGGGGAAGGGTCAAAGCTAGTATGTGGTTTGATTGGTGGAAGAGTGATGGATCCTACTTTTAACAGTTTTTCTAACATAGAGGAATAAGGTTCTCCTATGGGGGTATATCTTCGTTGTTCATGCTTGTACTAGAAGTTATGAATAGGAGAAAGATTAGAAGGAGGTTTTGATTGGTTTGATGGATGAGATGGGCCAGATTTCAAGACCACCATGTTGGTGGATCCCTTTGCTTTAGCGTGAGTATTTTGTGGTTTAGAGGAAGAAGAAGAGTCATTTGATTTAAACAAAGCAATGTTTTTGTGAAATTGTAGTTTCTTTCTTCGATAGTACATATTTATAGCTTAGGGCCATAGTGAATGCCTCATGAATGTCCTGGAATGTTTGGACCTGAAGAGCTAGAGTGATGTGTCCGCACAAGCCCTAGTGAATAAATATATCAGCTCGGTTTGCGAAAGTTGAAAGGTGAGCTGATTGGTAAGACTTCGCCAACATGCGAAAAAATCTATGATAGATTCATCTTCATATTGATGCATTGAATATAAATTAGTCATGGTGACCTTCTTAGTGATGTTGATGGAGAAATGGTCAAGGAAGGCTTGAGCCAATTGATTGAAAGAAAATATTGAGTGCCTAGGTAAAGCACTATACCAATCTAAAGTAGGTCCTGTCAAAGACATGGGGAAAGTCCTAAGAAGCAAGGCATCATCATGGGTGATCAGATAACATACATGTTTGAACGATAAAAATGCTACGTGGATCTTCCTTGCTATTAAATCGGTTGAATTTAGGCATCTCCCAATGTGGGGGATAAAGATGAATAGGTATGGAAGGATGAATAGGCTCATTATATATTTCAACATAAGTTAAGGTATTATTCGAGTTAGAGAAAAATGCTTTCGGGGTTTTCATCTTGTCCATCATCATTTTTATTAGATCTGTGGTTGGATTAGATTGAGATGTACCTCCTATAGTATAAGGAGGTGGATACGATAGAAGGCACACCAATGTATGTTGGTGTGAAGTAAGAAAAATAAGGGGGAACATAAGTAGCGGCAGATGATGATGGCATATACCTTGAATGGGAGGTATAAGTAACAGGTGGTGGTTGAGACAAGGTATAGGTGGGAGGGACCTATGTAGAGACCCTCATAGTGATAGGTGGCAGAGTAACAGGTATAAACATGACCAAACTCTAAAAAGGGGTTGATGCAACTGGGGGTTGTGAGGTAATAGTGATTGATGATGTTGGAATCCCTACACTAGGAGCTATAGATGATAGCATGGTGGATGCCGAAGGTGTGATAGATTTAATAGGTGTGGTAGGTATGAAAGATATAGGGGTGATATGAGAAAAAATGAGTGGTAAGGTGGAAGTAGGTAACACTACAATAGTAGTGGATGATACGGAAGTGAGGGTGAGAGTGAGAGGAATGGAGACAAACATCCCGTATATGAGCTATTTTGATGACTCTTAGGTGGATGAATGGGCAAGGTAATACTACAAGCCGATGGAATTGTGATCAAAATGTTTTGCAAACTCCTCATCACATACATTTATAACAATAGGATAGGTGGGGTCCATGGGTGACGAAATAGAAGGCGATGAGGGATTATGAGGTAGTGGTAGGTGGATAATGTAAAAAACTAGGAGTTTTCTTTCACGTGAGTGAAAACCATGTGAGTAGTGGTAGGACAGGTGGCATGAACTCTATAGATGGTGCATAAAAAAGGAAAAAGATAAAAGAAATATGAAAAATGAAAATTGGTTGCCATTTTGATAGAAAAATCAAAACAAAGAGATCAATGTCGGTAGGGTAACCGATGCCGGTTGTTCGATCAATTCTAGTTATTGTGAATAAATTTCAAATTTATAAATATGGATATGAAGAATGTAAATAAGATGAACCTAAACTTTTCTTATGGTGACATGTACTCAAAAATGTGATAAATGATAGAAATAACTCACAAAAAAATATTTGGATGTGAATTGAATACTATTTTGGGAAAAATAACCAAAACAATAGGAAGCGATAATCTTTGGTTAGTCAACCGATCTTTGGTGTGGAGAGGTAATCGATGCCGATTATTATGGAATCTGAGAACATGATGAAAATTTAAATTTTAGGTGATTAAGTCAAATGAAAACACCAACCCAGGAACTGAGTACGAAGTGATGAGTCCTAACACACCCAGAATGAACCTGGAATATACGGTTATGATGGTGGGGCATGAAGGATAAGAAAAATAAGAAGAAACAACCTCACTCCTCAAAACACAATTTTAATAGTCAAAAGCTAACAAAACATGTCAATCCTATGCTTCATATTTTAATGTTATGTGGCTTATGCCATTTAAAACTGACTATGAATAGAGTAGAGTGTTTGGTCAACGAAGGTGCCCTATAAATAGTCTATGGATGGTATCAGGTGTGTTTTGGCTAAGTGTCCCCAATATATACTTCATAGTATGCGAGGTCCAACTCTGATATGATGAATGGCCGTAACACCACTTGACTCCACCGCCAATCCAATTCTTAATCGTGACAATAATTTTCAGGAAGGAAGATGTATAAGAAATGAGTAAATTGTTCAAGTGGTTTGGGACAGAGGTGCGTGTGCACAAAATTTGAACTACGATTGATTCCCACCAATCATCAACTGGTCATGACCTCTAGTATATATATTGCGAATAAATTTAGGTGATCTAATGTAACATACGAAAGATAAAATGCAGAGATTTTTAAGACCAAATTGAAATTGAAATTGGATGTAGCAAATAGAGAATAGGTCAAGAGGATGATATTTCACTAAATGTAGGTGCAAAAGAAAGTAAGAAGAATTATTTTTAAACACCAAATCATGAATTTCCTTTAGACAAGTAGAAGAAGAGAATATTGACCAGAGAGAAAATTAATGTGAATTTTTGGAAAAGAAAGAAACACACAATTCCCTATTTGAAGAAAATGGAAAAAACCCACAAGAAGGCCCACTAGGTCTGAATTTTTTTCACCTCAAAGTAATGCAATGAAACAAATAAAGGTAACGGGTGTAGGAGGAATACCGTGAATAGTCCTGGGAAAATTCTGCACGTGTTGTACACTCTTTATCAAACTAAATGCGAGAGATTCCTTTTAGCTAGGAAAAACTACCTATAAAGCATAATAAGACCACAAGAGAGAGTTAAAAATATATGATAGTGAAATGCCTAGCAAATGCTAGTTCTAGGAAGTATGTCAATCCACCGTTTTATCAAATTAATGATGATAAATGTGATAAGTAAAGGTCTTATTGTTAACACGATTTAGGTGTCTCAAATTGTTATCAATACACTAGATTAAGAAAAGTACTAAAAATATAAACTAACTTCGTACTAGGAAAGGTTTTTTTAGATGGAAAAGGTCACCGAGGTTTTAGGAAAGGTGGGAAAGGTTTTGGGTGATTCTAGGCTATTTGGTGAAAGTTACGAGCTTGTTGTTCTAGGTAAAATTGACATAACACAAAGACCCAGTATCGGTTAGGTGAACGATACCAAGATCGAAATGATCAACACTTTGGTTGGGTGACCAAAGTCTTTGGTAGGGGCAATATAGTGGAAATATTAAAAATGGGTGTTTTGGGTCTCTTTGTGATTGCACGAGAGAGATGATGGGGTTTAGGGAAGTATGATATGATTATTGTTAAGGATAAAAAGGGTGGTAGAGGTGCTGAAAGCACGGGTGAAATGGTTTAGGTTGATGGAATATGTGGTAAAAAGGTGAAAGGTGGTATTCGGGACGATGATAAGGATTGGATGAAAGACGTAAATGAAAGACTTTAGATCAAAACAAAAGCTTAAAAAATAAGACCGAGTTATTTATTTGGTAACCTGTTGATCGAAGGTGGTTTTTTATTGGTGAGCATTCGTGGGAGATACAAAAATGGGGTGGTGTCTAGTGTTGCGAAAACGAAGCTTGTGTTCTTTGTTGTGTCGATATGAAGTTGTGGATGAGATGAATGGATCTTTGGTGAAGATCCGATGGGCTCAGTACATTTGTTGGGTAGCTTGAGTGCTTGAGAGTTAGAATGCCAAATATTTAGTGAATGAATGAATTGGAGAACCTATAATTTTTTTAGAAAGTCATATTTAAGGGTAACCGATGGCGGTTAGGGAACCGGAGCCAGATTGAGGGATAACTGAGTTGGTTAAGGAGAATTGGTCTATCTTGCCAAAATGGGGTTTCTCTCCCAAATTTGGCATGTTCTTTGGCTTAGTTTGGGTCTGGAGTGTTGAATGGCATAAATTAGAGTGTGGAATTAGTTAGAGGATTAATAGGTCATGAATAGTTAGGGTTGGAAAGAGTCCTAGTTGGTTAGGATAAGTGGGGCTTGGTCTAGGTTCATTAATAGGCTAGGAATAAGTCTAGGATGAGGTGGATAAGTGAGGTGACTAGGTGAGTTAGGTAATTAATCTTAATTGTGATAATTAAATTAATTACAATGTGTGCAAGTGGGCATGGTTGGGGAATAATATTAAATTAATTAGTCGAAGGTGATTTAGAGGGTTGTGACCCAATTTTGGGTGTGTACAATATGTCATATAACTTCCTAAAGGACCTATGAATCACCTAAGTGAGATGAATCACCATGTGTGAGGTGGAAAATTCCCAATAAATAATAAAAGGAAAAAATATACCTCACACCAATACCCCCTTCATCAAAGTTTAGGTAGAGGCATGCCAAGCCGTAAAGAGAAAGAGAACTCTCCTATATATGTAATAAAGACGCATCATATGGGTTCCGACAACTAAATGCCCGATGAGGTACACGTGTACAAATTACAATATTTTTAGAAGAAGAAGAGGAGGAGAAGAGGACTAAAAATCCCAAAGAAGATGAGTGGATACAATAGACCTCACCCTAAGAAGAGAGTGCAAGTGAAGGAACTTGGCTTTAGTGAAGGGTTTGGTAAAGATGTTTCAGTAACATGATATAAAGTATAATATTACTATAAATTAATTATGTCTCCATGAATTAACTCATGAATTAATTACATGTATATCTCAATGTGATTCATCTTCGATGGTAAAATAGATTTCAAAAAATTGAGATAGTGATAAGGTTGGCACAATAGATAATAGTAGGCCACCGAAAGTGAATGCCAAACTATGTCGAATACCCTATAACCAAATATGTTATGTGGAAGAATTTACTACTCCTTGTATTATGCCTCTGCATAAGATATAGAAATCACATTATGCTATTTCTCAACTAAATGAAAATACCCAAACCAATAGAAAATATGTATCCAGAGGTAGAATTACAGTGGTCGAGATCACTGGCCCAATAAGAATCTATGAATCCAACTAAATCAATCTCTTTCCCTCCCAAGTAATGTATGCCATAGGTATGCGTTATATGAATGTAGTGAAGGATCCACTTTGTTTCTTTCTAGTGTAGCTCATGAGGATCTTGGATGAATTTATACATAATTATAACAATGAATGAAAGATCTAATCTCGATATTAATCTAGTATATCATGTAACCCACCAACTAGTGATAAAGGGTACCATCGACTAAGGGAGTGGAGAAATTAGAAAATAACTTGACTCTAGAAAGGAAGGGAGTGGGATATGGATTACAATCAAACATGTGAAACTTGGATAGAAAATCAAGGGTGTACTTAGGTTGAGAAATCACAATTCTTGAGTCATATTGGGTAGTTTGTATCTCAAAAAGAAGTAGTAAACCTAATTCAGTCTTCACATAATCAATGATTGAGGAAGTACCCATAATCAACAAGTCATCAATATATAGAAAAAGGATAAACATAGATTCATATTTCTATAAAATGTAAACATTTGGGTTAAAGTGACACTTAGTGAACCCAGATGTAAGAAGAAAGGAGTCCATCTTGGCATACCAAGCCTAAGGGGCTTGTTTAAGGTCATAGATAGACTTCTTAAGTCTATAAATGAGGGAGGAATCTTGGACATAACTCGAAGGTTGTTCCATATATATTTCTTCCTCTAGGTCCCCATGAAGGAAGACATTCTTAATATATATTTGATGGAATTCCCATCTATTAGTGGTAGTGATGGGAAGGTTAATTATAATTGAAGTCATATTTGAAACAAGAGCAAATGTATATGAATAGTCAACCCCAAAAACCTAGGATAAACCCTTAGCTATGAGTCATGGTTTATATTTTTTGCGTTCCCATTGACAATATATTTTTTCGATATAACCACTTACATTGAACCATTTTTCTTCCCTTAAGAAGAGGGGTGAGATCCCAAGTATCATTCTTTAGAGAGATGAATACTCCTTAATGGAAAAATCCCACTTAAAATCCTAGTAGCCTCCTGAAAAGAATAAGGGTGGGAAGAAAAGGTGAAAAAGGAATGGGGTCCAATGAAATATGATTTTTTTTTCTCTCATATGAAGTATCTCTGTTATCTAATATCCAACACTCAGAAGGTATTCCTATCCCAACAAGGAACAAGAGGAGAGTCAAGCTCACGATATGTTGAATATCCACTCAAGTGAGATGTGACATAGTCCTCATTATAACTATTGTTAGAATTGGTAGAATTTGAAGTAGAAGGGAGTGGGATGAGTAGGAGGAGTAGGAGGATCAACATGATTGTCATCAAAAGAATCGAACTATAGTAAAAGAGGGGAAAAAGGAACTCAATGGGGGAGAAGTGGAAGTAGAAGATGACTCATAAAACTTCACACTTCTCTTAATATAAAGTTGATGAGTGGTGGGGTTCAATAATATATAACCCTTCATGCCTTCGGGATACTCGAAAAAGATAAAAGGTTTAGATCGTGGTTCTAAGGATTTACATTTATTTTTGTGTATTCGAGCCATGCCATTTGATCCAAAGACATGAAAAATATAAACATCAGGTTTGAATTCATACCAAGACTCAAAGGGTGTCATCCATTTTTAATGTTTTATGTGTAATGCATTTGAATGTAACAAGCATAATTCATGACTTTAGCGCAATAATGCAGCGGAAGGAATTTAGAATGAACCATGCAAGTGACCATCTCCTTAAGTGTTCTGTTATTTATTTCAAAAAAATCCATTTTTCAAAGGGATATAATTTAATTTATGTTGTAAAGTGATCCCTTAAACGGTGTAGAAATTTCAAACCTATTTCTCACATACTTGTCTCTATTGTTAGTTTTAAGAACCTTGATAGACCTTTAAACTTTTTTCTTAGTGAGATCCTTGAAGTATTGAAAGTGATCAAAAAATTCAGATTTATATTTGAGAAAATACACCACATGTAACATGAAAATTTATCAACAAAGGTAAGTACATGTTGTCATGAAAATGACTAAGCCTAAAAAATCAAATTTCAAAGCATGACAACTAAGCCTAATTCCAAAATGTTTCCTCCAAATCACACTGAACCCTCCTCTTGGGAAACCTATCTCCAATGGTACCATCAATATGGATCTAAGGAAGGTAATAATTATTAGACCCATAAAATGTGATAATTACAAGTGGTACGAATGATATTGACATATGGGGGCTAGGTGCCAAGGCATGTATGGGAGTATTATGGACAACACATTAGGGTTTGCGCTCCACCCAAACATGTTTAAGGACTTAGCCACATTTTGATAGAATTTGGAGATGAGAGGGTTTTGGAGATAAGAATAGAACATGGAGACTTGCAGTTGAAGCAAATTCTATTTTGGGATAAGAAGAAGACAAATCAACATGCATAAGATTGAGCTAATATAATAGGATCGAACAAAGAGTTAACTATAGTAGATATATTATTAGGAAAGCTTCCATGATTTTGTATTTATCATGTAGGGTGCATGGTATTCTTAGCATGTAGCCTATTTTGAGGATGCATGGGTAGTGAAGGGAAAGTCCCCACCCCTATATATATATGTATTGATTTGCACAAATTAGATATAATCCATGTTTTGTTAGAGTTATGCTAATGGATTTTGTACACACATGTCTCATGGTGATATTATATATGTATGAAGTTTATATGTTTTATGGTAATTAATATAATGGACCTTTGTGGTTAAATATTGGATGTTTATTAACAAGAACATGGATCTTATATGGTAAATATGATTATGGTTCTTGTTTAGATATTCTTGCATATGGTTAAGATCTAGATCTAGTTTATGTTATGTAATATACTTGATTATCTATTATGGATATGGAATATTTGTATGATCATGCTAACTTCTTGAGAAAGCTGACATAAAAGAGGGACTTGGTACCCTTGCGCACTTTGGGTGAGTGCTCATTCTAGTTGAGTGATGTGCCAGTGCACCTTGGGATTTTGTGGGTAAAATAAGACTACATTTTGGTTCCATTGTTAGGACCTCTTTTTAGTTTTTTGCTAGGATGTTGCATGATGAAAACGTACTAGTTGACTTTGGCCAATATTGAAGAGTGGCTAGACAATTTGGAGGAAGAGTATGCTCACATATTTAGCACTAGACCTGATTTTGATGCACGTGTGTGGGTTGAACAAAATCTGTATCACGAGCTCTATGAGATGTTTTTACCTATTTTCCCATAGAGTTGTATGAGTGGTTAGTAGCTTATGCATCAAAGAGAAATTGGAGGTTTTAAACACTTGTTTGGATGCAGGAAGAATTCTAGGCTTTGCATGATGCTGATCTGACTTAGACACACGATGTAGATCATTAGTGGAGTGATGCTATGAATAGCTATATTTTGGAGTACATAGTTTCTACTTATTCATGTCTAGAGGTTGTTGAGTTCCAGTTCTTGCATGAACCCAGAGGATCTTATCTATGTGGTATTCCTTTAGAAATTAAAATCTTGATCATTGCCCTAGATTTAGAACAACATCCTATGATAGCTAAACCCCACCACATGCGGGGAAGGAGAAGGTGTGGTGAAGGATGGAGGAATCTAGTGGTAGAAAGATAGAGAGAAGAAAGGAAACTTAAGTTTAATGAAGCACACAAGAGGGATTTGGAGAAGCAAAGAGAAATTGTGGAAAGAATGGTGTTGCAGAGAGAGATGACATGTGAAGAATTAGCTCACGTAGATGAGGCGGAGTCGAGAATTTAAACTCCCCATTTGGGAAAGCATGGTAGAGAACCCTCTTCAGTTTTGGATGAAGGTGTGTTTGAAGAAAGATTGAGGACCACGGGCATGCATCTGATCTTACCTAGTGACCTAGCCCTTGCACTTAGTTTTCTAGTTTCTACAATAGTCATTAGTAAGCAAGCTAGTGTGGGTAGTAGATTAACGACAAATAGAGTTAATTTGTAGTCAATTTTAGGAGTTAATCAGGTAGCTTATTCATCTATGGTGAAATAATTTTCATTTGTGTTATTTTTAGGTCTAGTTGGAGGTATATTTTCTAGCACATCATCAACAAAAATATGGGCACGTAAACGTTGGAATCACATCTAGAATTAGTAGCAAAACTTCACACAATGTGGGAGTTCAATTTAGCACAACTGTTGGGACACAAGGCATTGCATCCTCTAGTCCATTTCCTACTATAGGAGGAGGATTGGGAGGGTCAGGTGGCTTGAGAACTAGCGGATCGAGTGGTTCGGGGATGGAGTAAACACATGAGAGGTAATACAAGTTTTGATCTAGTGGGCATGGTCTACACCAGCTCCACCAAATTTATATGGAGATATTCTCTTCATCTTCTAGAATACAGAGGAATAGAAGATGTAACTGAGCACATACATATGTGTGAAATACTATGGCGTGTGAAGGGATCATAGCTCCGTAGCATAGTGCTAGGAAAGTCAATTTGCAACTACACCACTGCAAGGTCTTGCATAGTTGGTACATGAAATATGATCCAAACCAAACTTGTGTGGACTATAACATGTTGCATGATGCTTTCTTGGTGGAGTTCCACATACTTGAGTTTGAGTAGAAAATCATCAATGCGCTAAAAGACATCAAGAATGACATAGTTGAGAGTATTCGGGAGTATGATGCATACGATTCAAAATCCTTTTGTCAAAATTATCTTATGACATACACAGTACACATGCTTAATGGTTTGTTAGAGATTTGATCACACCATTTAGAAGGGAAATCTCACACAAGACTTATACAGATCTGCATGAGGCACTTGAGGAATCTTTGTGTGCCGAGGTAGTTGGGAGTGTAGACATAGGAGTGAGCCCATTCTTGGAAGCTCAGATTATGGCGATGGAAAAATAGTTAGAAAAATTATCAGCTAATTTAGCACATGAGATGTGCAGTGGTATTTGGTGCACAAATTGTGAAGTAGAAGGACATACTAAGGATAGTTATCCTCATAAATCGAGTGCATTCCATGTTGTTAGATGTGAGATTCACTTAGACTATGATTTAAGTAGGTGCCCATTTTTGCAATGCACAATAAGGAAGAACATGTCATGTTATTGTAAGATTTGTAGGTCTACCACACATGATACTGATTATTGTAGGTTGATTGATCAAATTCATGATGTAATTAATACTTGGTGTACATCATACCAACGTTACAAATAATTATAAGGAACAAGGTGAGCATCATGAGCACAATCACAATGAAGGGCACTCTAATGGAGGCCGAGGTAGAGGTCGAGGTTATCATGGAGGATTCATAGGTTGAGGTTGTAGTGGTGGAAGAAATGAATTTACACAAGGAACATGTTATACATGTAGATCCCCTAATCATTACAGGCATGAATGCCCTCATAATATTATTTGTTCTTTTTGTAGAAAGAACCACAATTATGAAGAACTCCTGGATTTGTATGATCATTTAATCAATAATCACAAGCAGGATAAGGGCATGGGAATGGTTAGAGTGCAACGCACTATGGAAGATTAGTGGATACCAAAGTTAGCATTGGATCCTGAGTTGGTGCTTGTATTGGTTACTACGCGCGTATCAAGGCTACACGCACTTGAAAGAAGTCCCAAAGAAAATCCTATTATTACAAAATAAGAAGTATTACATGCAAAGTATCTAGACCCTACACATCAAAAGGAATTTTATCAAGAAACCATGGAGGTGATTAGGAATTTGTAGGGTGAGATACAATGTTTGAAATAATAGTCGTAAAAGTTAGAGAGAAAAAAAAATAGATGGGCTTCCTCAAAAGGATGTTGATGATTTAAGGGAGTTTTGCAAGATATTGTGACAAGAAAAAATCATTACTTTATTAGGGTAATGGTTTGGGAAAGATATGTGCAATGCTGGATTTGAGCACAAAAGATAGATTTTACATGCTAACCTACCTCCTCATAGTCTGGATTATGAGAAGGAGATCACGTTGAATGTAGTTCTTGATAGATGGTTGTTAAGTAATATATTGATTGATACATAAAGCAGAAGTGAATGTAATCACTTTGGATGTGTGGAATCAAATGGGGAGGCACCCTTAAAACCATATTCAAATGTGTTGTTTATGGAAAACATGACTAAAGCGATGCCCATTGGAGTTTTGAAAGATGATACTATTACTATACAAGGGGCCAAGTTTACTGGGGACTTTGAGGTCTTGGCACTTGTAGAGGTGGATAGTTTTCCAGCATTTCTTGGGCACCCTTGGTGTTATGCAAACAATGATCAATTTCTTCAATAAAGGATACATAAGTTTTGAGAACAAGGAAGAGAATGTCATCATTCCTTTAATAGACAAAAAATCTGCACCTTATGTGGAACCTTTGAGTGAAGAAGATTTAAACATAATTTATGTGTGTACCATTAGAGATCCAAAAGTACTTGAGCCATCAAAGGAAGGAGTTCTCCAATGGGATGATGCACAATCCATGAGTGATACTACAAGTGTTGAATGATAAATGGGTACATGGAACTTATGAAATGGTTGGATGAAATGAGGTAAGAAGTGTAATCACATGCATAAGTAGGCCGTGGTGTGTTAGGCATTTGGGCGTAACTAGGTACCAAGGTACACTGGTGAGGGAATCTAAAGTGTTCCTACATGTTATGGAAGTTCAATGGATAGATCAAGTTGAAATAAGGAATATGTTGGTGTATACCTTACATGGGACAAAAATGCGCTAGTGGATGGTTCACAAAGATAATCTTTTGGAGTGGTGAGAAGTGAGAATCACCTTTCTCTACTAGATTTCTTTGGATAATGCGCCTACTAAGACATGTGAATTTCATGGGAAGGATGCTCAACACCATGTTCAACAGTGTGAGAGACTCTGGACAGAAGGGAAATAGGCCTTACCACCTTCACTATGGGTGCATAAGTTCTACTACACCTTGCGAGGTTGTGCATGTGCATGGTATGTTTATGCAGAGTTGAATAGAGAAATGGGAAATTGGCAAGAACTGACTATAGGTATGATTCATACCTTTGACTATTTTTCCACTAAACCCCTAGTGAATGAGGCATTATAGGTTATGAAGTGCTTGACATTGGGAGATAGTGCAAAGGTTGAAGAAATTATTCAGGAGTTACTAGGTGATTCAGATCTAGAGGCACGCTTTGAAGAAGAAGAGACATATGCAGAACAACTTGGGTGTGCCTGCCTAGAAAAGGAAAAGGGTAAGATGGTTTACATGATTGATGATGAAGAAGTGGATAATATGGATGTTGAGCATACTGAGGGCATGTGTGAGATCTTCAAAAATGTAGATGATAAGGTGCATGCATACCATGAGCCTATGAAAATGAATAAGGTCAACATTGGGAAAATGTTGAGCCTAAGGATACATCATTGGAGATTATTGGTCTGACTCTAAGGTTGCTAAGATAATTGAACTACTACATGACTTTGGACTTATTCCTAGAGTTTATCATGAGTTGAAAGGATTACATCCTTCTTTAGGTGAGATGTCGATTAAGTTAATGAAGGTGCAAGCCCGGTTTAGAAGAGGCCTTACATGATGAATCCTAATGTGTGTCAAGGTAAAGGAAGAAATTGCCAAGATGTTGAATTTTGGAATCAGTTTTATCATTGAGTAGTTAGAGGGTTAGCCCTATGGTGATCAAATTAAAGAAATGTAATAATAATAATAATAATAATAATAATATGTTTGGATTATAGGTAATTGAATGTTGCATGTGTAATAGATCCCTTTCCTACACCATTTACAAAAGAGATTTTGGAAGGTGTTGCAAGGTGCAAGATCTACTCCTTCACTGATGGATTTTCTAAATATCACCAGGTGAGGATAGCTAAAGAGGATTAATAGAATACAACTTTCACCATTAAATGGGGAAGTTTTTCATACACAGTTATGCCCTTTGGATTAAAGAATGCGTATGTAGTCTTTTTCACGCATTGTGGTACAAGCATTCCAAATTTATTCATAAGTTTTTACAAGTTTATCTGGATGATTGGACAATTTATGGGCTAGTGAAAGATCACTGTTGATAATTTGAGGCTTATGTTTGAGAGGTGGCGAAAATTGAGCATTTCCTTAAACATTAAGAAGTGTGTTTTTGCTACACATTTTGGGACTTTTCTAAGGCATATTATTTGTAAAGAAGGGTTGTTAGTGGATCCTAATAAGGTTGTTATTATTTTGGGATTAAAGGAACCTACTAACCAGAGCGAGGTGTGTGGATTCTTAGGGCACATAGGATATTACAAGAATTTTATCAAAGGTTATGTTAATATTTCCACGCCCTTAGAATAATTATTGAAGAGTAAAGGAAAGTTCCATTGGGTAAACGTAACTACATGCATTTGAGACATTGAAGGAAAGGCTTACTACATCGCCTATTTTGCACTTTCTTTCATGGACCAAATATTTTCATGTGCATGTGGATGCCTCTAGCATGGCCATTAACATGGTATTAGCCCAACCTAGAGAAGGTATTGTTGATCATCCTATTTTTTTGTAAGTAGGAAGTTGACCCAACTGAACATAATTATACAACTATAGAGCAGTGTGAAAGCCTTGTCCATGATCTACACATTACATAAGTTTAGAAAGTACTTGTTGGATACCCCATTTATATTCTATATAGATCACATGATACTTAAGTATTTGGTGAAGATGCCCATTTTGTAGGGGCATATGTCATTGGATTATGTTGTTTAGGAATTTGATTTTACAGTGGTGGTTAAACTAGGAAAGATTAATTTTGGACCCAATCATTTATCAAGGATTAATTCAAGTGAGGACACGCAGAGCATTGAGGATACAATGTTGGATGCACAAAACTATTTAGTTTGAAACCACACCCTCGACTTAGAAGATATTGTTGTCTTTTTGCAAACAGGTATGGTGCCGATGGAATGAAGAGTATAGAAGAAACAATTTTCCATACGCACCGTCACACCTTACATGTTGATTAGTGATGACTTATATACAAACTAGGCCAAGATGAATTTTGTGCTGAGTGTGTTCTTGAGCATGAGCACAAAGCTATTATGGAGGAGGCTCATGGTGGTATTAAGGTGGACATTATGTAGGAGATCCTACGCATGCGTAAGATTTTATTGCCTAGTTTGTGATGGGAAACAATGTATAAGGATTGTAAAGAATATTGTAAGGTATGTGACCATTATCACCGACTTGGGAAAGCTTGGGTATAGAATGAAATGCCTTTGAGGCCTATTTCTAGTGCAAAACCTATTTAAAAATGGGAAATTGACTTTTGGGTCCTATTTCTGCACCCATGCGCGAGGAACTATCACACTACATTATAACTTTATAGATTATCTTACAAGGTGGGCTGAAAAGCGGCACCTATAAAAGATTACACAACAATGATAACAAGGTTTTGTGGGAGAACATTATCCACAAGTATGGATGTTCGTTGAGTTTGACAAGTGATAAGGGTACTCATTTCCTTAATGAGACCATTAGGATACTATTGGTGGAATTTATGGTGGCACACCATAAAACAACACCTTATCACCCTCAAGGCTAATGGAACTACTGAGGCTTTCAACAAGATATTGAGCCACACATTGACTAAAATTTGTGATGTTGGAAGGAAAGAATGGGATGATAAAGTCTTTGCTATATTTTGGGCATACATGAAAACTTACAAGAAATTGAACAAGGCCACACCCTTTCAATTGGTGTTTGGTGCGGAGGCTATCTTACCAGTGGAATTCATGTTACCATCTTTGTGCATTGCACACATGCAGAGGTTTTGATGATGAGAAACACTTGAAGAATGTATTGAAAAAATGATGTAGTTGGATGAAAGGTACGCCATTGTCAGATGGAGTCAAAAGATAGAAAGGCCAGGCAGAAGGCATGGCATGATAGACATATTAAGGATAAGAAGCTTGAAGTTGGACAAGATGGTTCTTCTTTATGACTCCAAGTTTTTGTACCACCCTAGAAAACTTAAAGTGCATTGGTTGGGACCATATATTGTGACTTATATACTTGATTCAGGCACTTTCCAGTTAGAGGTGTTGGATGGAACATAGTTTCTCGATTATTTAAATGGGAGTGGGTTGAAGCCCTACTATAAATAAGTCTTCTTGGTGTTTTTAATAAGGAAATTTTCTAGTTAGGTTAGATTTCCTTTAATGCATTTCCTTTTTATGTGTTTCCTTTCAATGTTGGTATGATTCATCAATTTAGTTAATGTTTTGTGTAATAAGCACACTTACTTGTGCGCATAAGATAGATGATTATTATCTAGTTATTTCATGTGTAGAGGACCGTGCATACCCTTAGTGTGGGGTGGATTGAAGTGTTGTGATAAAAATTGAATGGTACACTCTAGTAATAGGTTTTCTTGATAGAATATTCTCTCTAAAATGTAGACATAGAAGAGATAATTTCTATGCATAAGGTGTTTCTAAGGAAGGTTTAGAGAATTGAAGACCATGTGGGAAAAATGATTTTGTAGTGTAATGTAAAAGAAGTAGGCAATAACATGGAAACTACTTGAATATATGGTGTAGAGGTTTTGTACTTTGGCATAGAGAGAAGCGCATGCAAAGGAGGTATGAGGTAGAGAAGTAGTATTAGCATGCTAGAAGGTTATGAATTGTAGTGCATGAGGTGAAGTCGTGAAGTTTGTTATAAAGGAAAAAAGAACTTTAAAATAACTTAATAGCATGGGTTGGAAGTAAAAATTTGACCGTTGGAGGGTCATGAAAAAGTATAAATAAGGGTTAGGGTAGTCATTTGGATACCTTGATTTTGAAGAAATTGAAGAGCTACCAAGAAGTTTGGATAGTGATAAGGGTTTCAAAGCAGCGTGAAGTATTTGTAAACCAAGATTGCTTGTGGGTTGTGTAGAGATCCTTGTGAGGAAGTGAGTTGGAATTGGAAGTGGAACAACAAGGTTTCATATAGTTATAGCAATTAAAATTCACCAAGCTTGGGTAGAGAAGGATTGAAGTACATAACACCTAGGGCATACAAAGGGAAGTGAAATGGCACCAAAAAAAGAAATTTTCACACAAAGAGGACCGAGGTCATGGCAGAGACCCCTAGAAGAAATATATTCCAAAATGAAATACCCTCCGGTGTGGTATGAGTGGAGTTGTGGAAATCAAAGCTCACTTACTGTAAAATTAGTGAATTTAACCACCATATGGAGGAGAATGAAAAAATATGAGAAAGACCTGAAAAATACACTCCTAGGGGTAAATGAGGTGGGAAACCCTCTAATTGATGACTCGGTACAAAGAGAGTTGGGAAAAACTGGTGCTTTGTAGTTATGGGAGCTTCCATTCTTTGCAAACTCACATGTTTATTTTAGTGGTTGATGTCACGGGTACAAAAGGACTTCTTATACTTCGGCGGGGAGAAGGATGTGCCTCAAATTCAAATGATTGAATGGGTTATAGGTTAAGAAGCATAGGGAGGATGTCTCCTTGGATTTGAAGGCCACAACTAAAATTGAGGAGCTTGCCAAGAAACTAAACTATGAGAAGGGAGGTAGGGCACACCCATTGTCGATTTGAATGATCTGGCACTTAGGGTCACTTCCCAACTCGTGAGCTACAAGTTGGGAACGTCGAGTGCTTGGATAGATATTAATAAGATGTTTTTATATGTATCTATATAAATCTTGAAGAGGGCACATTACAACTTGGCTCGGTATATTAGAAAAACATCATATAGGAGGCGGTTGCAAAATGAAGAAGGAGAAAAAATCACATGGGGTTCCATCCTTCTTTTGATAGTATTTTGGGAGATAGGTGTCCCAGATGGACCTGATGGGAATGTGTGGGTTTACCCACCAATAGATCCTTACATGTCATGTAATTTGTGGGATTCACTTACGATGGACATCATTTCGAATGCATATAAGGTGTGTGTTGATAAATGAATGATGACTATTAGAGGCCTTTGAGAATGAATGGTGCATTTGCATGAGCTCCCTACAGTGGTTGGGGACCAAGTGAAGTTTGTAGTAATGCAACACTTCAGTCTTGTAAGGTTCAAATAGGTGAATGGAGAGATGGGGCCATGGTGAAAACTCCCATTTGTATTCACCACAAAATATTTAAAGTGCTCCATCAACAGGATAAAGGATGCAAAAAAATTGACCTATGATGTAGATAAGGTGGATTCTGATGTACACACTCTTCATTACTACTTATAGGTATGACTCCAAGCCTGTATACCTCAAAGTATTGGAGCCCAACTTCTTGGATCTACACCCATAGATCAATGTAACCATTAAAGGATTTATCCATAAATATTTTTTCACATGTGCCCCTAAGACATAAGGGGGGGTTGAGTTGGAAGTTATAGATTCCACTTTCCCTAAGCCTAGAGAAGCACCGATACCTCCCATAAAGGTGGTATAGTGGAGGGAAGATGAAGAGGAGAAAGAATAAAGTGAAGGTAAATTAGATACTTCTCACAAGAGAAATTATTACATGCATAAAAGTGGTAGTGAAGGCGTGGGAACCTCATAGTAAATTGGCACAAAGTAGCATTAAGAGAAGTGTCCTAAGGTGGGAAGTCTCTAGCATGGAGATTAAGGTTGGGAATAAAGGTGAAGAAGACTATACTACATTCAAGGAATAACTTGAGAAAGAATTTGAGGAAAAAGCTAAGAGAAGAGCCAAAGAGAAAGAAAAGGTGGAAGCTAAGGCAGAAGGGAAAAGGGTAAAGTACAGATGATGATGAAAGTAGAGTTCACTTCACTAGTACAAGATACCGGGCTAGATGAGAAGGATAAGGGTGATTCCTTTGTGATCAAGGAGGAAAAAGGACTAGGAACAGTACTCATTACCCCTACCCCAAAGAAAAAATGATTGAATATGAAGGCACAGAGGAAATGGTGGACCCCAAGGTCACCACATATGGATTTTGTTGATGACCCAAAAAAGTGTTGCACATGCGCTTCTAGAGTACTCTTCCTATGAAGAAATTACATGCTTGGGAGCTACTAGACCTAGAGGGAGGAGTGTTCAAAATAAATAAGATGATGATTTGGAATTTTCATTCACATGCAAAGGATCTGGATTTTTGAAGTACGTGAGCATGTGATCAAGACAATGATTTTATAGAAAAATCCTAGACAAAAGTATAAGGCTATTGATCCTAACCACTTGACAAGATGAGTAGGCATGTAACACCTTGAAAAAATTGGCTTCAAAAGTGGTGAAAAGAATTTGGACTCGAGCACTATAGTATGCACCCTTGTGGCTGAAAATAAGGAGAAGGAACAAGAGATAGATCAACTGCGTAAGGGGTTGGGGTGATCAAGGGTAGAACCAAAGAGGCATATGTGATAGAGGCGACATGCATTAGTGAAGAAAATATTGGGACAGTACCCTTTGTTGGTAAGCTAGGCTAGGAAAGACTATGGGGATGAGATGGAATATTTAGAGGACCTAGTTTGCATGCTCCTAGTCAACATCAAACATGTGGCCTATTACAAAGGAGGATATTTCGAGGAAAAGAAGAATAAAATATTTCAATAGAGGCAAGATCACCGAGTGGAGGACTTGCTCACCCAACTCAAGGAAGAAAATAAAAAGGAAGATATTGGCTTTAATAGGTGCAGGAAGTGTGAATTATATATTGATGCAAGGTTGGTGGATGAGGAAGCAACTTTGAAGTCCATTCAAGAGAGGACCCCAACCAATAAAATAGAGTGCACTCAGCTGGTGTTGGATACCATGATGCGAAAAGAAAGGTTAAGGAAAAAAGTGTGTGACACTTGAGAAAAGAATTGGTGAGTTCTAATAGCTCTATATTGGAACACATGGATAATATTGATGGTGCTTGCATGGAAATAGAGGTGGTGATGAAAGAGCTAAAAATCAAGGTGGATGAACTTGACACCGACTCAAGTGTCAGGATTGTGGAGGCTATACTAGGTAAGGCCTAAAAGAATGGAAGAATGGAAGAAGCTAGTAGGTGAAGTAGATACAGAATTTCTTGAGGTTTTCCAAGAACCTTAGTTCCTGTGTGTACTACTCATTTTGTAATTTTTCCATTTTGGAACTTGTATTCTTCTTCTGGAGTTTTTGGACCTGATGGACGAAGAATTTCCATGGGTGAAATATAGCTAGTGTGGGGTAATGTTAGACCCTAAAAGATGTTAAGTATAGGTGCGTGAAGGATCTTGAAACATGGGGGTTAGGTGTGAAGGCACACATGGGAGTATTACAGAAAATGCGCGAGGGTTCGCGCCTGGGCCAAACATGTTCAAGGACTTAGCCACATTTTGATAGAACTAGGAGATGAGTGGTTGGAGTGGCGGCCAAACAAGGTTTTGGAGATAAGAATAGAACATGGAGACTTGTGGTTCAAGAAAGGTCTATTTTGGGATAAGAAGAAGACCAAGCGACATGCATAAGTTCTGAGCTAATAATAGGATCTGAACGAAGAGTTAACTATAGTAGATCTATTATTAGGAAATCTTGCATGATTTTTTATTTATCATGTAAGGGTACATGGCTATTCTTAGCATGCAACCTATTTTGAGGATGCATGGGCGGTGAAGGGAAATTCCCACCCTATATATATATATATATATATATGATATATATGTTTTGATTTTATGGTTTAGAAGGATCATCCATGTTTTTTAGTAGTTATATGTTGGATTTATCAATGCATGACTCATGGTGATATATTATATATGTATGAAGCTTACGTGTGTTTTATGGACAATTAATATAATGGACCTTTGTGGTTGGATATTGGTTGTTGACTTAACTGAGCATGGATCTTATATGGTAAATCTGATTATGGTTCTTGTTTAGATATTCTTGCATATGGTTAAGATCTAGATCTAGTTTATGTTATGCAATATAATTTACTATCTTTTTGGATCTAGAATATTTATATGATCATTTTAAATCCTTGAACAAGATGACATAAAATATGGACTTGGTACCCTTGCGCACTTCAGTGGGTGCTTAGTTCTAGCTAAGTGATGTGCTAGCACACCTTGGTATTTTATGGGTAAAACTAGAATACAATAATGAAGTTTTCAAGAATGCCTTAGTATGATAGGAAGTTTGAATTGTTATAAAGTTTATGGATGAATTCAGTAAAATTCATTGAAATACAAGTCTTCTTGGAAGCCTAAAAGGCTAATTTTGGTCATTCTGAAGCTAGTATGCATCCTCCAGAAGAGTTCAGGAAATATATAAAACATTCAAAGGTGATTTCAGGGAGTCTTGAAGGTGTTGGAGGAAATTTAGGAAGATTTAGGAAATAATTTCTCATTCAGGGACAATCTGTTCAACATCAAGTTTTCTAGGTGCAAGGAATGAACATCCTAATGGTGAAACCTAACTTCTCCAGATGATTCTAGGAGTTCCATAAGGAGTCAAGAATAAAAAAATTAGGCATTGAAAATATATGATAATTATCTACAAGGTGGGAACATCAATTTTGATCTAAGGCTTAAAGGTTTCATGAAGCATTTCAAAACATGCAGCTGCCCCTCTCGGCCCTAGACAAAAAGGGCCTAAATTTTAAATTTTGGAAGATTAAAGTCTTGAAAATAGTTCCATTTATCTTATAATGTGTTTTGGAGTCAAAATAATATAATATTTGACCCTAAAAAATCATGTTAAGTCTCTGCGGTGAAAAAGTAAGTTCTCGATCTATTTATGGACATCTTAAGAAAATCTAACTTTCTATTTTTTCCCAAACACACTTTTGACACCCTTGTGTCCCCTCGGTCACCTTAGGGACAAGGGGGTATGAGGGACACAAAAGCGTGACCTCATCCTCCTTCACCTATTGGAGATTGGACACCCAGTGTCCAAATGTCTTCATTGCCCCTTTTTCCCCATGGTGCAAGGGGGACAAGAGGGACAAAAAATAACAAGTTCACTCCCTCACCGTAGTCACACTTTTATGTTCCAAATTTCCTCATTTCCCCCTCTATCCCTAAAGTTAAAATGGGGACAATAAAGTGTGACCCAAACAAAGATGAAGCTCTTAGAACCCCATGCAAGCTCACTTATCTTCGCATGTTTAATTTCCTAGCCCCTCATCTTATTCATCTCTCTCAATATGCTGCCACTTGTCATGATATTGCTCTCAATAACCATTTTCTATCCTTGGTGTCCCCATTACACCATTGTTACCCTCTAAACTTAAATACATGTTTCTTTTGTAACACCCTCCAAACTCCTTTTTACCCAGAGATGGTGCCAAATTTCTTTCACACATCTATAACCACAAAAGAAAAGATTTGAACATAAATTTTCAACCGAGAGTCAAATCACCTTGAAATTATGCCAAAATATACCTCCCCAAAATGCCTTTGGGAATATGATAATATAAAATTAATTGATGCTCTAGATTTTTCAAAATAGAAAAGTGAAATTTCAAACCCCAAAACCTTCCTTTTAAATTTCTTAGAGATCAGACAAATGGAAAATGATGAAATTAAAGCATAAAACCTAGGTGCAAAACACATTATTTAAAAAGTGGTTTCATTACAACCCGACACTAGTAAGTGTAGTTTTATAAAAAGTGGAAAGTGTTCAAAATAATAGGTTGCTAAAAATAGTAAGTTTCCTAAAGTGATGAATTCTTAGCATTTGTAATACCCTGAAAAAGTAAGAAACATAAAAGAAAGTAATTCGGGAACTTTCTAAAAATAGTAGTATTTAGGAAAATGGGAATCTAAAAATAGTAGGTTTATAAAAATAGTAAAACCTCACCAATTGCAATGATCCAGATAATATAACAATGTCAAAGAACACGAATAGTGGTAACATGCTAAAAATAGCAGATCCTGGACCTTACTTGCTAAAAATAGAAAGTTCTAGATTCAACGTAGAAAGTTTGTGGTGACTCTAGTTTTTCTCATCTTAGTGTTTTTGGTAAAATGAAGTTCAAAATATCAGGTATCAATCCCATTTCAAACCTATTCATAGAGTATCCAAGTGTGGGAGATAATGATGTCACTCACATAGATCTCAAGGACCTCAAAAATAGGATGCTTAGAGGACCTAGGAGTACATGGAAGAAATACTCTTATTGATAAGATTACTTGCAGAAGGGGGTCATTAATTATCTATTTAAAGTATATAATTGGTCTTGACATGTGAATAACATTATGAACCTAACTCCAGGATAGTGAGGGTGGATGACAACTCAATTCTTGCAGTGCTTACTCCTAAGGGTATCTCGACAATGTTTGTAAATTATAACCATTACCAATATGGTCATCAACACCAAATATTTTTCTTCACAAGAATTGGTGAAAGATTACTCATACTTGTAAGGCCTCATAATCGGGTCATGGATCAAGCAAGAAAGGAAACCTTCTCATGTGTCTAAAAGCTCTTCAAGAAGTAATTTTTATGAAGGATACTCGGATGATATCATCCTACCGAGCAAGGTAATGGGCGAAGAGATGAAAAAGAAGTTTCAAGACTGGATGGATCCATTCATCCTCATTGTCATTGAAGGGAACCAAGTGGTGGATTAAGGGTAGATTATAAGTGACAATATTCATCAATAATTGCTCCATTTAATTTCTACTAGAAAGTTCACTATGACCTCGTATCTAGTATACACTCTTTCCTACACAAGACCTTTCAAAGGCCTAACTACTTCTCTCAATGTCTCTCAAAATCACTAGCCTATAAAAAGTATCCCCATCTCACATACAAGGAGAGTAGCCATATCGTTTCGGGGCTAATGATACATTCACCATGCTTATTATCAAAATTATAAAAGGAAACCCAAAGTGAGGATATCCTCTAAAGATGTTGTAATCATCAATAAATATGGGAGCTTCTTCACTTAGTTCTCAAAATTTACCTACATCAGGGTTTTGGGATTCGATCTCGCTCCTTGCATAATTCCTAGGCACCTTAGTGATAAAATGGTAATGTATGAGTTATATAGAAAACTTTATGAGGTTCATAACATGTGTAAGAATAATAAAAATAAGGGCATATCCCTCCCCATATCCTTAGGAATCTATTCATGAAAATGTTTTATAGATGTATTGAATATTAAAACTTCCTTTGCTTCCCCATACATCTAGGACAAATTTGAACATCAAAAGAAACCGTGAAACCTTCACTCTCCTGGATTGCACCATTGTCCCGAAATTTAGAATATTATACCAATTTCCTGGATGAATTTGAAGTAATGAAGCGAGACCATATGCAAATGAATGTTGAAGAAATGAGGAGTTTCAACTTTAATTGGTTTATTGAATGAGTGGGGTATGATGGATAAAATCTATTTGATCTAGAGTATGAAGTGGTAAAATCTATACCTCTTCCACCTATCTCATGGAACATAAGAGAGTAAGGTGATAGGAATAATATTACTACAACATTTATTCAAATATCAAGGGAGTAGTTAAGGAAAAATAATATTTCTCTCATCGAGTTTGGTGGCCTCCTAACTCTCTCAAGGAAAACATCTTACATCTCGTCCTTTAAGCTATCTAAGAAAACCATGAGCTCCACTCACTTAGGGAGCCCTTGAAAGAAAATTAATGGAAGAAGAAAACACTGAAGGATATCACCCCAGGAGGCTCCATAAGAAAACTAGAGTTACCGAGGACCCCATAGAAGATATCGAGCAAGGAGAGGTTGACCCTTTTTAACCTCAAGTTCGTATTGGTTCCCAATTGTTTCCTCTTCAACAACAATCGATTCATCTCATCAAGTACAAAATATGACCCCTCATCATGAAAATGAAAGTTCCATCATGCCTAATGTTGAGCTCACAATAAGTGAATTTTTTTCCTTGGATCCAAGAGTTGATTGGGAATGAGCCAAGGATAGTGCAACATGCATTAACAACATATTTCAAGGTATATTAAGGAGTTTTAAGAATAAATGAGGTAAGAAAGCACATGTAACTTATCACTTTTTCATTGGTGTTTATGGAAATCAATATGTAGAAGTTACCCAACCGAAAGTTTTGAAACCCATAGAGGAGATGACTTAGGAAGACTATAAAATGAAAAAATATCATTAGGTCAAAAAAATGAGGGTGATGCACATTTATTCAAGAAGTATGATGCCCATATGATTTCTAGGAATGAGGAGTAATATTTTTTGAAATTTTGAAAGAGCATGTGAGAAATATCACTGCTTATGTGTAGTCATTCATGGATCCTAGTGTAATTCCATCTCTTCCTGTTGAGGTTGTTACTCCTATCAGTAGCTTTGACCCTACAATAATCAAGAAGGCTCAAGGTCACACAATGTAGGGAAGGGCTAGTGATAGGTGGGTTGAGAAGATTGTGAAAAAAGGAAAACACTATTTTCTGATATCCTCTCATTGTTTGAGTCATCTCTTGCCACCACTTCAAAGTTAAAAATTAATAAGGAAGAGATCGAGAAGGAAAAATCCCATTGGGACCAAGTTCTTGTTTGTGTCAAAAATGAGTAATCTTTATTCTTTTATATTGGTGGGTAGAAATGTATTTAATTTCATAACTTAGAATTTATATCCCATTTGTTCTTGCATAATGAGTTAGTGTATGAAATTCTAAATGACGCTATCTCTCTGAAATTGAATCTTGTGAAGAGCTTGCATCACAAATTCTGGAAAGTATAAACAATGGTGTGCAGAAGCTTGGGTCACCTCCAATCAGTGAAAATTCATTAGTGGAAGAGATTCTAAAACCATTTGAGGAATTGGTCAAGAAAGAGGTGGGAGATCCCTTCTCGTTTAATGAGGATACTTTGGAGTCTCTCGAGAAATCATATGTACAATTTCCAATATTATTAAGGATAATAATATTGGTTAAATTAGTAAAAACATCAATAATACTTCAAACCTAGATCAAGCATCTAAGATTTTTTTATATCCTAAAAGTAGAGAAAGTGGAACCTCGGGAGGTCCTCTTTAGAAGGAATTCAAAGGTGAAGAAATATATCCAGGTGCATTCCTAAAATGTTCATTGGTCACCGTTTATTCCTTAGAATAAGCTTTCTCTCCTCCATCAGAGTGATCACCCCTCTCTTCTTCTTTCCTCCTCTCTCATTTTCTAATTCTTTGTTAAGGAGATACCTTTAACCTTTTTTATTATTCACTTAAGTGAACTATAGTATAACATTGTAATGAGTTATTTTTAATTAATGAAAAATGCTCACTTTTGTTTCTAGGAATATGAAAGGTCACAAGTGATAAGGGGAAGTGAAAAGTCATATGGGGGTAGATGAAAAGACTCTATAAATCTATATATTTGGATGACCTCTTCATTCTAAGGGGTTATCAATTGTGAGTTTCTAAGTAGATATATTTGCACTAATAAGATACAATCAAAAGGTCACATTCTTTTATTTTCCTCCTCTATGCTTCATGTGTTTCCTTACATGTTCAAATTTGTACACATGATGATCTTGTAAAACCAAGGAGGGTATTAGTGACTTTAATAATTGAATAAATAGAATTTAGTTCCTATGATTTGTTAGTCATATTGATGCAGAACACCATTAAACTTAACTCAACCAAGCTTGCTTGAATAAAGAAAATATCATAAACTTGTCAAACTTGTAAAATTGCTCTTCACTTTTCTAGTCAAGAAACCTTCACAAAATACAAAATTTTTGGATTGAAATCTCACATTATCTTATGTAACAAAATAAACATGTTTATTATCCCAAAATCATGCTATCCCAACCATCACACTTGTTCAAATTAGCCAAAATCTTCTATTTCACTTATATATCACAAAACTACCCTTAATGGTTTCTTAAGGCAATGCTTTTGGTGAAAACTTGTTGGGAACAATACACATGTCCCAAAAAAATATAATTGTTTTTTTGAATACCCTATATTCTCCTTGAAATGTGTATTATATATTTTGTCTCAAGTTTTAATACAACTCACTTAATCAACACCCCTAGTCCGAGCTTGTCTCATTCTCTACTAACCTTATTACGAAGGTTTTTATCACATAAATTTTGATATGATGGTTACCTAAAAGATAAAGTAGCTTTTAGAGCATCCATTAATTGATTTCAACTCCATGCAAAATTTTACTATCCCTTCCTTTGGCAACAATCCCTCAAAATCAATCTTATCAAGGCTAAAATTAAGCATTTAGACTGTATCATTGTACTCATAAGAAAAATGTCAACAATTATGACTATTTGGTTCAAATTTATACTTTCTAACTTGGAAATTATCATTCCTTATAATCCTTAGACACTTCAGTAAAATTTTTCAAGTCTCAATTCAAGAAAAAGGTTTAGATTCCATGTTTTAAGTTCCACCTTCCTTATTAACTCTACAAGCTTCAAGGACATTCATGATTACCCTCCGAGTGACATATTTTGAAAGCCTGTAAATTATTAATCCTGATTACCTCCTCTTAATCTGATGGAAAAAAAAGTTACATGTTTTAAATTCTTGTAACATCTTTGACAAACTGTTATCTTTCCTCTTTTTGCATTACAAGTGTTGACATGTGATTTTTCTGGATAAGGAGTGTTCCTTTGATTTTTGGAAATCATGCTTGCCATGGATAAGTCATTTCTACTCTTGATTTCATTAAGCTGAAATATAGTAGTTGGAAAAGAATCCATTCTTGTTTTGGATAGATAAGTTGTAATCTGGTAAGTGAAGTTTGCAAACTTATCTCTTGTTACTAACAAATCCTTGGATCAATTCCATTGATCCAAGGTATGTTTTAAATATTCTTACCTGGTCTGAATGGTAAACTAACATTCAGAGGTTGGATGACATAATGGAATGAACTCTAGCATGTTTACAAATTATTTTATCTTCTTGAAAGATCATGCTACATTCTGTTGTAGGTTATGAACTCGAGATCTTTTTGAATGATCTCTTCAGGATGCTTAACAACGTTAAGTGAAATGAGGCCTGCTTCAGGACTATTGAGGAACAATCTAAGTCCTAGACCTAAGAGATCTATCCTAACGAGATTCTAAACTAAGGTAGATGTACCTATTTTTCTAGCTATGTCTACCTTATTCGAGAAAACATCCTATCCTAAGTTGCATGTTCTAAGTTGAGGGAACCACCTAAGGTGATGCTAGGTATATTTCTAATCTAATACCTAATATTATATGGTTGTGAGCTATGACCTAACCTAAAGTGGTAATTTATTATTGAAATATTTTTAAAACCTAAGGTTATTGCTTCTAAACTATCCTACGAACATAACCTAAACTAAGGGAATTGACCCTAAACTAATGAAATAAGGAAAGGGGACCTAAGGGTCATATGACATTGGTAATCTGGTGACGGTTCCTAAGCTATTTATGAGATTTGATTTTTGTAATAAATGATAGTGAACTGTCCAGTTTAGGTGGAAGCATGAAAAATTTGGTGGAATCTATGTGGAGTCTTCACTAAAGTTAGTAATGCATGCAAAATTTGAATTAGGATTTGCCAATTCTAGATGGCAGTGGCATGGAGAGATAGGTGGGAATTTTGGAATCAATGACATTTATGAGTCTCATTTTGGTGATCAAACCGCCTAGGAAACAATGATGTCATATTTTTGGAGGGTTTTGGTCATTCATACTCTCGATTTTTACTCTACATGGAGCTATCTGGTTCTTGAACCAACAGTTCTACTTTCACTTTGTGGCTATTTTTATTTCCTTGGTCTATTTCCGATTCAAGGAAAGTATATGAGACATTAGGGAAAGATATTTTTGGTTGTTGATCTTGCTTGGAAAAGAAGAAGAGTTGGAAGCTTAGCTGGAAGTATTCTTCGAAGTGGCAGAGGCACTATTAGGCATGATAGGCTCTATCCATTAAGATTTATTGTGTTTCTTTAAATGTTTCATTAAAATAATTCTTCTCTAATGAGATAAATGTTTTTGTTTGTGGTTCGGTTCCTTGCTTTCTTGTTGAAAGAATATTTGTGCTTTTGTTTTGGGACCCTTGCATGACAATGTTGTTTTTGGGTGTTCTTACTGAATGAGTTAAAATGATGAACTGCATTTGCAACTGTTAGGACTTTAGTGTTTTGATAGAAATATAAATACTGGACTGTCTGCCTAGAAAAAGAGTTTAAGTAAGTAGTTTTTGTTTGAAGTTTCAAACTGGAAATCTCTTCGGAAGGCAGAAAAGTAAATGGATACTCTTCTCTGTTACATCTTTACTCTTCTCTGTTGCATCTTTGAGTTTTTAAGTGGTATTACTCCTTCTGCGATCGGTATGGGTATATGTTTTGTCTTCTTGTATGAACACAATCTTGTGTAAGGGTAAGGAACAGATATCTTGTTGCTTCTATTCTGGGTAAACCTACATTGTTCAACTGAATGTCTTTGATTGTTTGTGGAAGGTAGAAGAATACTCTCCTATATAGTATCTTGTTTGTAGAAGTTTAAATACTCCTTTTTGGGACTATTATGTATACTTTGATTTGCAGTATGAACCCAAACTTGTGTTAGAAAAAGAGAGTTAATGGGTGAAGGAGGTTTTTGGAATCATCTATATTTTGTACTCTAAACTTTCATAAATACAGTGAAGGAATGATTTTATCTATTTTTGTACTGCTTCAAACTTTAAAATTTATAGGGAGCTGAGTCATTATGGTATTTTGATTAACGTCTTCAATTTTGAATGCGTGAGGAAAATATAAGGAAAGGTTGACTTAAACTTGTTGTTTGATTTTAGTTTCCTCTTTCAAAACTCTTGAATGGACTTCTGGGTTTTATAAAGGTCTTGGAAATAACTGTGGAAATAGTAGAGAAGAATTATTCGTGTAGTTATTACGTTTGAGTCTTCTGTGCAGTTAATATGTTTAAAATTTCAGAAGTTGAGCTTTGGTAGATTGTTGAAGATATGTTGTTTGAACATACTTTGGGTGATAGTTTTCTCTAGGTCGATACCATTATTACCATTCTTAGCTCTATTGGCTGTCTTAAGTTTGATCTCTCCATCCTTAACACTTTTAGGAATTGGATGTGAATGATAACTATCTTATTTCTCACATTCTTCATGAAAGGAATTAAGTAAATGAATAATGGTTGTCATTTCTTTAATGGTGAAACTCTTGGAAAATTTATTCAAAGATATAGTTTTGTATGTAATCTGTTCTGTATCTTCTGTACTGATTTATTTATCTTAAAGGATTTGGGGGTATGGGAACTATCTCTTTTGATTCTTTTACAACCTCCTTTCTTTTGAATGAACAAAAGAATGCTCTTCTGACATAACTCCTTTCTCTTCCACTCTTAGTGGTAAGCTCTCCATTTTCATTTTTAGAAAACTGTAGGGTATGATGTTGACCCTTCTTGTCTGAAGATGCATATGGGAATTTGGTTTAACCAAATGATAAGGATGTTGTAAACTATTCACTCTCCAGTTTGATCTTCCTTTCTTTAGATAAACCTTGTTATAGGTTTAAGGGAATCAAAAGCATTACTTTTATTAAGGTGATTAAGTATTAAATGTTACTACTTTATTGTAGTTGTTCAGTTAAATTGATGTAAACATTGTGGCTGGGATATATTCCTTTCTAATATAATAAGAGGCCTAATCTAAGAACCTAGGCTATATATATTTTGACTTAGAATTAGGCTACCACATCTGAATTGTGAATCTCTTAATTATTTTATTTGTGGGATGAATCAACCTATAAATGTTACTATGTTAGAATGAACTTGACCGTACATGTTTTCTTAAACTTTGTAAAGATGAATAAGAAGGTCTTGGTTTCTGAAAGTAACTATTTGTTTATATAGTGAAGTTGATTTTGTTTTTCAAATTCAGAAAGAATTATGAAACAATTATTGATAGGAACTATTATTTGAGATAAATAAGTAATTGTTGGGTCAATACTTATCTGATATATTAAGTGTGGATTAGCTGATTATATTATGACCTCTTCCTATAATGTGAATCAGATTTATTATTGTGCTTCTCTTATGGTTGTTATTACTTATGATTTATTTGAATGATTACATTAATTGTTTCATTAAAGAAGAGTTGTTTTAATGGAACAATTAGTGGAATGCACTTCATTTTAATGCTTAGTGCTTATCATGCTCAGTTCAATGAACTGACCCGTGCTAGCAATTTTGTAGATGGACTTCGTAAGTGATAAAAGAAGGCAATAAATTTTATGATGTATTGGCTGATTTAAAGTCTAGCTCTTTTAAAGAGATCTCGATTCATTCTTGAGATGTATTGAAAAGGAAAAATTTGTATTCTTTAATGTTTTTAGTATTGTTTGACATGTAGTTTGCATGAGATGCATAGTCTTGTAAATTGTGTATTTTATCAAGATGAATTGAAAATATTATCGGTTCTCTTCGAATTGCTGTGTAAATTATTTTGTACACTTATGAAGGTAGTTGTAATACTATCTTGATGGTATTTGGCATATCTATTTGTATTCTTAATTCTATTGTCATTGATAAGTTGGACGAAGAGAAATAGTTCAATCTCTCTCTTTATTTAAAGCAACTTGTTAAGTTGCATAAAGATTACGTTCTTTATCTAAATAATATATAATGATAATGGGATGTGTATTGAATATACAATTAAACTATAGAAAGTGTGAAAGATTTAAAAGGTATGATAAACACTAACACATAACCAGGTAGAGAGGAAGACTCTTCCTCTCTCACGGAAATGCAAAATGAAATAATGGCATTTTAGATTGTTAATCACTCAGACTTCATTTTCTATGAAGTCTTTCTAGTGGAACCTGAATGGTTGTTGCACCTTATTTGAACAGTTGAGTTCATTAATTTAACCTTTTGATATATTATGTTCTGTTTTTGGATAATTGCTCGACATGTCAGAGTTACCGAACATAAAAGAAATCATGAGTTAATGAAGTTATTTAATTTTAATTAAATCAAATATGGATGAAGAACTTAAGGGTGTTGGATTTGTTGGGTTTCGAATGGAAAATGAGTTTGAAACCACGGTTAGGGGACAACAAGTCCCTCCTCTTTAATGAGAGAGGTTACCTTATTGAAAGAAGGGAAAAAATGTACATATATACAACTCTCAATGTTTAGACCTTGATATTCTCGGAATGTTTTCATACTTTAAAGATTAGCAATCGAAGGAATGGAAGAATAAAGAGATGGGAGAAGGAAGGAAAAAAATGCTTTTAAAAATATAGATAGCAGAGTATCTCCCTACTAAAATTGAAGCAAGAAAATATAGAAAAGGATCAATTACTTCACCACCAATGAAAATTTGCAGACACAAAGTTATAAAGATTACACATACCAGAACACAAAGTTTCTATTGAATGCAAAACAAATGATCCATTGAATCAGGAAGAGACAAAGAGAGATAATAGAGGAAATAAGAAAGAAATAACTTATGTATTGAATTACTTCCAAATTTACAACCTTCCCAAAAATCCAGAATCCACTTTTCCGTGGCCAAAACCATGTTCTTATAACAATTCATGTACATCCATACTTTGTCCCCAAGAAAAGAATATCCAAAAGGAATAATGTTTGTTGCAAATCCACTTTTGGAAAGTGACATGAAACAAACACACTCATGAAAACCAAAGGTTCAAAAAGGTGAATATTTCATTAGTTTGAGCATGATTACTTTAGTAGGGGCATCTCATGATTTTCTTATTCATGTGGTCTTGCCATTTTACCTTTTAACCACTTTCATAACACTCAAGTGCTTACTTTGGTAAGTTTTCTCCCTTTTATCGCGTATTCTGATAAACTCCGTTTCTAATGATCAAACTTTACATCCCTTTAAAATTATTGATTTGGCTCGTAATAAACCAAAAATGCATCTCATGAAGAAACAAAAATAATAAAGAGAAAAAGAATGAAGAATGATCCTTTTGGCATTTTTGTAGAGCTCTGGTTCATTAATGGCATTTAAAAACCAGATGAGTGCATTTGGCTATCTTTTCCCCTATTAAATTCAAATTTGGACCTTACACGTGGCAAGATCTAAACAATAACAACCTTGGGGAGAAATCTACATTTTTGATATTTGGGAGAAAAATTATGATTTCTCATTTTGTTAGCTCCACAAAAACTGGAAACATGGTTCCATCTCGAGTGGTTGGGGAAATACGATTCAAAACCGCCATTTAAACTCTTTTTAACAAAAATATCAAATTCTCAAAACCTCCACCTAGGCCCACTTTGAATTTTCAACATGAACATGTGGCACACCACGATTGGAAAAAGGGGTGTGGTTCAATTTGCAACATTTTAACCCTTTGGTGAAAAAGGCTCAAATTCTTAATTTCTCTCACAGCCCAGCTGTTTCAACTTCATCCTTCAACACATGGCATCACCTAATTGATTGCGGGGATGTGGTTTGCATTTTATCTATATTTGAAAGGGAAAAATTCTAACCTTTCCTTGAAAGTCTATGCCTCCACCGTTGAATTTTCAACCTGAACACGTGTCCCTTTCTAATTGAATGCGAGGCTTTAACTAATAATTTATCCTTTCGCATGGGAGGGCCGCGGGTCATTTTAGAAAATTTCTCCCTTTGCTGTAATGCCTTAGAGAAAAAATGGACCCATCACACCAAAATTCCACCAAAATCGCTCTAGCCAATTAGGGACCAGGCGGGGATGCGGGGCAAATTTGACATTTTTGAAAATCACCAAAAGTGATAAGTTCAAAAAGGAACTGTAGGCCAAATCCAATGGGAAAAAAATGCGTAGCTTCACCTTTCAAGAAATAATTTGATGGGGAAAAGAACGTAGGAAGTTGCAGGAAACAAGAAAATGCCATTTTACTCCGATGAAGAATTTCTTTCTTTGCAAAAAGGTTAAAAATCAAAGATGTAAGCTCCCACACATTCCAAACACATAAAAGAAGAACTAAAATAATTTCCCATCCATTGAAAATAGGTAAAATGTTTTAACGGAAGCGGATCGAGGGAATTTTGATTAAAAATGCCGTGGAAATGAAAACAAGCATCGATGAGTTTAAAACGTGAATTTCTTCTATGACAGGCTCTAATTTTCATAAATGAGAGGAAAACAAGATTTAGGATTGTGTAAGGTTATCATAATATGAATCTTAATCCAATTTTTAATTAAGTGTTAATGACCTCACGGGGTATGTACATCATGATGAAGTAGTTCTTAGGATGTTGGCACATGACAACCGTAGAAGCTGCACTGTGTAAAGACTAAGGTCTTCATGAGGATGCAAAGTGTTGTAGTTGACATGTCAGCAACACCCATCTACATTAGTTCATCTATATCTACACACATCTGGACTTGAACTTAGTTTCTCTCTAGGCCAAGCTAGCAACATGAATTGGAATAGGAAGTAGCTTTCTATGACTCAGGGTATCTTGACACATTCGGTCGACTTAGGTTGGATGAGTATTCCCACATACCCCAAGTCATCATGAGAATCTCCTATAACATATTATGTTGATAACCTAGTGAGGGTCAAACATTAGGCAAGTGGATTGGAGAAAGTCGGTAAAGACCATTCTAGATAATGGAAGAGTGAGGTGAAGGACGTATTCTGATTTGATGAGTATGCCATCTAGGAATAGTGACATGAACAATATGTTGAAAATATTTGGCTAAAGTATCGCAAACTGTTGGTCACGTTGTCTCGATGTCACCTAGTTTAAGGAACATGATTTCAAATGAATATTGGTAACAAATATTTAGATAGGTTCTTTAAACAGGTCACTCAGTACCCAAATTAGGGTAAGAAAAACCAATTATACATAATATATGTAAAATTATTCAATACTTAGAGACAAGCATGAGAGATCGGTTAGGGACCGAGTCATGCAATGAGAGATCGTAATTCACCGAGTCATTACAAAGTTGTATATGGTTATCTATTATGAGATTGATTGGCATGGAATGTGTGTTCTAAATTATGTTTTATTTAGAACAGAGAACATTGTGTAAAAAAAAAATTCCCTTGTTTCTAAAGTCTTAAAATGGGAATGTTACAATTCTAACCCTACTCTCCTTTCCATTGTCTATACTTAGCAATTTTAGTCTTCACCGCAACCTACAATTTTGACCCAAAACTTGTAAAATTTCTCTCTATTGGGAAATTTTTCATGAATTATTTATTATTGATCATTAACAAGAACTTTGTGGGGTATATTTCTTAAAATTTTCTCCATCTTCTTAAATACCGCTCCCTAACACCTTCTACAATTTTAGTGCCATGACTATCATCACTAATCACTACATGGAATATCTTGAGAACTTAAATTTTTAACATTATTCAAACTCACCCCCTTAATATTGTATCTTCACATTATTAGACTTTAATTCATTGGGAAAGTCCATCAACAAACAAATTTATCCAAACGCTAACTAGGGTTTATAGATTTCGTAAACGAGTTATAATTAGTATAAAATGAATAGTTTTCAATATCAAAGCCTTAAATTTGATTTACATGACCTTCTTGACCTATTTTTGATGTCTGTTCTAGTAGTGATAATCATTTATCACTCACACCTTGTGAAATGGCTCATGAAAAACTGTCCTGTGCTTTTCCATAACAAGATTTTTGTTCATTCAAACCCACAATTACATAAAAGACTACAATGAGTTATTTCCAAGACCTATATTTCCCCCTAGAGGTATTTTTAAACCTTTCTTGAATCTTGAGTAACCAAAGTTAAGTAATTGCTAATAAATATTTGAAGGTATAATTACCTTACCATATCGTAGAAGACTAATTTCCTCACATGCACCTTAAAGGCTACAATATAATGACTATATCCTCCATAAAGTTAATGAATCACGCATATGAATATTACTCCACTATAACATAGGAAAAATTTACAAATAACCATCAAAGGTGAGCTCCAAAACATTCTATCCAAGTTTTCATGAATAAATCGAGACTATGAGATGAGTCTTAAAGGAAATTACTTAGTGACTTAAACAAGAACAAAGGACCTTAAAAATATGAACTCATTTCTACTCACAACATATTAAAATTAAATCTATTCCTATCCTTCCTAATTGATTTAAACACATATGAAGATAAGAAAATGGCTAAGATTGACCAAAATGTTGATCAACATACAAAAAATTACAATTTTCACATACGAAACAAAGTTAACCATTAAATTTTATATATCTCTTACATAATTATGCTCCTACAAAGCCCTCTCCACGAGCTCTTCCTCCATTCTATACACCACTAACTTATTTCCATGATCTAATCCTCTCTTTCATATCTCTTGTGAACCCTAACTAACTTCTTAGACACATGTCAAGAATTTCAAACCATAGAAAACACATTTTTTATTTTTAATGAGATCATTTTCTCCTCCATACACATTAGGAGTCTTATTAACATGAATAGACTCTTAAAAACACCTTCTCCTCATTCTAAGACCACTAAAATTCACATTGTAAGCCAAGAATGGATCAAAATCCTCTAAATTTGAAAATGACACTTTTGGAGGGAAATACACTATTTTTTTTTTTTTTTTTGAAAACTTCCCTTCACTCCCACATCATATCATGACTTTTAATGAAACTTAAATGATATCTAGACCTCCTAGAAGACTTAAAACACCTTCACATAACAAAATTGGACCAACACATGAAAATAAGCACATTGGAGAGAGATGCTCCTGCATCATACTCCTAAGGGAATGAAACATTTTCTTCAATTTTTTTCTTCTTTCTATAATTCAAATTGTATTGTACCTTATTAAACTGATGTATGACTGAATACTATTCTCTATTTTCCTTCATAAACTAAATCATGTCTTTCACTAGCCTTTTAGTCTTTTAAATGACCAAATTATTGCTTAAAATGACACCTTTCAGATTGTTTGTAAGCTTCTTCACCTCATGGCTTAGTATATACATATGATTCCACTTTGTGTGAGATGAATTTACACTATAAAAGGTTGTTATTTCATATTTTTCATCTTCTTGATCATCTTCTTTCTTGATCTTATCTTCAAAATCTAAAAATAGTGACTTTTTCTTGCTATATTCACCTTCATTGAATTTCTTTTCCTCTAGATTCTTTGTCACACTACATACACAATACTAAAAGAAAAATCAGTTTCATAAAATTTAACTTTATCAACCCCTTGGATCATGTATTTCATCATTTGATTTTTTTCTTCCACTTATTCTTCTTGAGTCTCTTCTTGACTTTGTAGCTTCTCATCCCTTTTAACTATCTTCATCCTCTTTCCATGACTATTTTCACCCCGCCCAAAGTTTGTTTTCCTTCCATTATCTTTCTTCTCTAAATTTTGATCATGTTTACTTGGTCATTGTGCTTTTAAAAATATTGATTATCCTCTTGCTTCTTGAAATTGTAGACTCATATAACTCATCATCTTTGTTATTCCTCTTTTGCAAATTATCTCTATACTCTTCCTTACAACTTAGCCATCTCTAAATATTCTTGACTATACCTTCTTTTATTTCCTCTCTATCACATTTCCTTTCACTCTTTGGCATGTCTTCCAACAAGAAATTAATCATCTTTTCTCTTTTCCTTTCCTTCTCAACTCTCTTTTTCTATCTCTTCTCAAGAAATTCTGTTTCACCTTACTTCTTCTAACACCTCACCTAGGATTTTTACATGGACTTCTGGTGTTTCTAACATATTTTATTCTCTCAATCTCTTCTCTCACTATCCAATTATTTTTTTCACCTTGGATCTCTTCTTCTTCTCTTTCCAATTTCCTTTCAACACTCTTAAACACTTGACAACTTCTTGTTAGAATCAAAAAAATTATTTACTAGAATATATCATCAGGATATGATACCACCGTTATGTATAGAATCATAAAACTTAACTCATCTAGCTTGTTAGAATCAAGAAAATATCATAAACTTGTTAAACTTGCAAAATTGCTCTTCACTTTCCTAGTCAAGAAACCTTCATAAAATATGCAATATTTGGATTAAAAGATAAAATTATATTATGTAACAATATAAAAAAATTCTTTTCCAAAACCATGATATCCCAACCATCACACTATTTCAAATTATCCAAAATCTTATTTTTCACTTCTATATCACAAAATTGTCGTTAATGGCTTCTTAAGGCAATAGTTTGGGGAAAACTCGTTGCGAACAATCTAAAAGTCCCAAAAACAATATAAAACATTTTTGAATACCCTTTATTCTCCTTTAATTTTTTTCTAAATATTGTTTCTCAACTCTTAATAAAACTCACTTAATCACCACCCCCTAGTTTGAGCTTGTCTCATTCTCTACTAGCCTTTCCACTAAGGTTTTTTCACATAAAATTTGATATGATGGTTACCTAAAAAAGTATCTTTCAGATTACCCATTAATGGATTTCAACTGAATACCAAATTTTATTATCCCTTCCTCCACAAGAAAATCCCTCAAAATCAAGCTTCATGAAGCTCAAATTAAGCATTTAGATCGTATCACCGTAATCATAAGAAAACTGTCAAAAATTGTGACTATTTGGTTCATCTTTAGACCTTATAACTTGGAATTTATCCTTCCTTATACTCATAAGGAACTTCCTACAAATTTACAAGTCTTAATTCAAGAGAAAAGGTTTAGATTCCATGCTTTAAGTTCCACCTTCCTTATCAACTTCTACTGAGCTTGGCTTAGGAAAATCATGATTACCCTCTCGAGTGAAATATTTTGAAAGCTTGAAACTTCTTAATCTTGTTTTCCTCCTCTAAATATTCTGGAATTTTTTTACATGTTTTTAATTCTAACCCTACTATCCTTTCTATTGTCTATACTTAGCAATTTTAGTCTTTCTTTATGCAACCTATAGTTTTAACCAAAAACTATTAGACTTTTCTCTTGATTGGGAATTTTTTCATGACTTATTGATTATTTATAATTAAAAATCACATTATGGGGGATCTCTCTTCTAAATTTTATCTTTAAAAATGTAGTTAAGTCCTTCAAATCTCTCCATCTTCTTAAATATTGCTCACTAACACCCTGTTACAATTTTAGTGCCATGCCTACTATCACTAATCACTACATGGAGAATCTTGAGAACTTAAATATTGAACATTATTCAAAATCACCCCCTTAAGATTGTATCTTCACAATATTATACTTAAATTCATTGGTAAATTCCATCAATAAACAAATTTATCCAAACCCTAAGTAGGGTTTCTAGATTACTGAATGAGTTAGAATTCTTATAAAATGAATAGTTTTCAATATCAACGTCTAGAATTTGATTTACATTACCTTCTTGACCTATTTTAGAGATCAATTCTAGCAGTGATAAGGATTAATCTCTCACACCTTCTGAAAATGCTCATGAAACATTGTCTTGCGTTTTTCCATAACAAGATTCTTACTCATTCAAATCCACAAATACTTATAAGACTTCAATAAATACTTATAAGACTTCAATGAGTTATTTAAAAGACCTATATTTTCCCCTAGAGTTATGTTGTAATAATTTATTGAATTTTGAGCATCCAAAGATAAGTAATTTCTAATAAATCTTTGAAATTTTTGGTAGAATTACCTTACCCTACAATGTAGAAAGCTAATTTCCTCACATGCAACTTCAAGCTTCAAACCAATGACTAAGTCCTCCACAAAGCTAATGAATCATGAATATGAATCTTCCTCCACTATACCATAGGAAAAATTCATAAATAACCATCAAAGGTAAGCTCTACAATCATTCTATCTAAGTTCTCATGAAGAAATCAGACTGTGATAGTCTTCAAGGAAATTACTCAGTGAATTAAACAAGAACACGACACCTCAGAGATTCGAAATCCTTTATACTCAAAAAATATTCAAAATAAAGCTATTATGATCCTTTCCAATTTATTTAAACATATATGAAGCTAAAAAACAATCCAAGACTTACCAAAATGATGATTAAAATACAAAAATTATAACTTTCACATATAGAAACAAAAATTTCACCATTAAAGTTTGTATATATTTTACACAATTATTCTCTTACAGATCCCTCTCCATGATCTCTTCCTCCATGCCCTCAATTACTAAATTATTTCCATGAGATAATACTCTCTTTCATATCTCTTGTGAACCCTAACTAACTTAGTAGAAAAATGTCATGAACTCTAAACCATAGAAAACACATTTGTAATTTTTAATTAGATCATTTTTCTCCTTTCATACACATTAGGAGTCTTATTAATATGACTAGACTCTTAACAACACCTTCCCCTCATTATAATACCACTAACATTGATATTGTCAGCCAAAAATGGCTCAAACTCCTCTAAATTTCAAATTGACACTTTTGAAGGGAAATACACTATTTTGAATTTTTGAAAACTTGCCTTCACTCCCACATCATATCATGTGTTTTAATGATAATTAAATGACATCTAGACCTCTTAGAACACTTAAAACACCTTCACATACAAAACTTGGACCAAAACATCAACATAAAAACCTTGGAGAGAGATACTCTTGTATCACATATCATTGTTATAAAGGTTGTATTCCTCTAATTAAGTGTAGATTAATTGGTTAATCTTGTGAAAATCATGTAGTTCATATTCATAAATATAAATTTGAAAATATGATAGTTCCTATTCACAAATCTAACTTTCCTTCCCTAAATTCTTTCTCCTCTTTACCTCCTCTCACTAAGAAAACTCCTCCCTCATACTAAGTTAAAAATTCTTTCCACAAATCTAGTGGAGTAGTCTTGTGTGATCCCTAGATTCATGGCTAGCCACACATTTTTTTATATATTTAATAAATGGGAATATCCCCATTACCAAGAGGATATACTTAGTCCTGGAGATTTAGTGAAAATCCAATAATTTTTTTGTGTGACAAAATTATATCTCTAATAGTTTTGGCACCCACAATGGGGCGAATTTCCTATTTTTGCACCACTCCTAAAACCAAAAATCCTAAAAATCATATATATGAAAAGTCAAAAATCATATATTGAAAATCCAAGAGACTTGATGTTTACTCTACATTTTCCCCAATGACTATTCCTAGAAATGCTTATGTTTTGCAACCTAACATTCTTTTCTTACAAGACAATTAAGAAGATATCTTAGCCGATTTAAGGAATTTAATCTAGAAAAATACGAAAGTTTCAATCACTATCATGTACCTAAAAGAGTTTCAGATTCAAAAGAATAATGTGCTCAAGCTCTAGAATGTGCTAAACAAGTTCAAAATTAGAAAATGAAAGCATACATAAATGTATTTCAAGTGGCTCACCAATCCTACAAATTGGAAAAAATAAGATACACAAGGGCTACCCAAGATAGTTGTATAACCTGATCCAACTTTGAAGAACAACAATAAGCTTATTTCAGACCTCCCACTATTCAAATAGTAAGGTGATCTAGTCAAGAGTATTTTCTTGAGTTTGATCCTAATTTTCCTCTTGAAGGTCCCATCGAAGAACCAACAATACACCATTGAACCTCATTACTATGGAAGAAGAATAAAAACCAAGAGGAATAGTAAGAGAGAATGGCTATAATCGTGTCTTGGGGATAGAACACAAACCCGTTATCCTTTCCTCCTCCATTAAATGATCTACTAAAAGGATCTCAAAAGAATTTTCCTAAATTTCGAGGATATGGAAAAACATGACGATGATCATATTACAACATTAATAGTAACTTATGGGGTGTTAACAAAGTGGATTATGAAGATGTATTCTTTTGTTTGTTTGTGGAAACCCTATAAGGTGCTGCAGATTGGTTCTAGAAATTTCCAAGAAGGTTAATCACAAATTGGGCAAGTATGAAGTCTAAAATTGAAGCTAGGTTAAAACCGGTTGAAGATTATCATGCTTTCCTTGCACAATGGTACCAATTGAAAAATTATTTCCATGAACCTATGAGGGAATTCATAGCCAAATTCAACAAGATGCTTCACAAGATCCTAGAATTTTCCATGCACACAAAGGATGATCAACTAAGATTCTTCACCAATGCACAATTACTTGAAGTTGGTTTCATGTTAAGAAGAAATTAGTTTGGTACCCTAAATGAGGTGCATTAGCTTACAAATGATGTAGAGGATGCTTTGTTGATGTACAAAAAGATGAATAAGTGACTAAGAAAGGAAAATGCTCAAAGATAAAGTTCTATAACTACAAACTCTTTAGTACAAAAACTTTCCAATGATGTGATTTCTCTAAAAAAATAACTTTCCTAATATTCCATGTTCACAGATATTCTAAGGAATAATTTATCATACAAGAAAAGAATTGGTACACCACCTTAGAGGATTTCTCTTGAATCCCCTCATGTGAAAACAACATATGGGACTTTATCAGATGATGAAAGTGAAGAAGAAGTATCTTTAGAGAGCGAGGAAGAAGAAGGTGAGTTCTTTGATAAAAAATTGGATCCACAGAGGTTGGTTTCTTTGATTATGCATACTCCTTAGAAGAAAAATACAAAGATTTAGTAGCTGACATGAATAGCCATTCTTGTGTTGTTTTCACTCAATCAAAAACCCTTGAGAAGGAGAAAACATCCAAGCATAAAGAAAAGGAGAGAGAATATCCTCAACCAACGACTCTACTACCTAAAAATATATTAACTAAGAGAGGATCTCCACTCCCCTTATACGGAATCATCTAAGAAGAATTCATAAAGCACACATCATCAAAATACATCTTCTAAATAAGGTAAGTCAAATGCCTCTACTCCTTCAAAGAATGATGATTCTACTTCTACAAGTCAAAATAATAATGAAAAATTTGTAAGTACTTCTAAGTCAAATTAAGATAATGTTTCCCATTCTCTTTAAATACATTCCTCTAACTTTGATATCATCAAACATGTAAAACATGATAAATTTTAGATCTCTAAATACAAATGCTTATGAACCCACCGAGAAGTTTTAGAAGTTTTTCAAGTTCATCAAATGAGGAAGCTACAAATATAAGGCACCATCCGCTTCCAAAGGTCTACTTTCCACTCTTGAGCTAAGTCTAAGCCAAAACCTTATATCATTTTCCCCTTCATCCACTAGAAATATTGATCCCTTATATGTTTCCTTGTTGATTAATGATCTTGTCTGAATAATTTTATCATTGATTCTGGTGCCTATGACAATGTCGTGCTTTCCTAGGTTGCTCAAGCCCTCAGTTTGAGTCTCTCTTAGGAATTTGTTTGTTACTACTTGATGGGAAAAAAAGAGGTCCCACTTATTGGAATAATAAAAGATGTAGTGATGGATATTATGGCCTATATGGAAAAATGAGTGAAAGAAACAATCCTAGTAGATGATATGCCAACTACATATAAAAATTCTTCTAAACAAAATATTCTTCCAAGAAATTGGAGGTGAGATTCAAATGGAATGGTTTCCAACTTTGATACCAGTCAAGAATGAAATGAATAATCTCCTTCCTAAGCCCAAGATGAAATACACCTGTAAAAATTAGGTGATACTAGGGTAAACATTCTCTTACAATGTAGATAATTAGAGAAATCTTCATTTAAAGAATTGGGAGTATTTCCATTCAAAGAAAGAGGTGATGAGAACTATTTCATGAGATCAGAGCAAGGAAAGGAGCTACCCATTGTTGAGGAAAAAACAATATACGTTTCGATGAAATGTGGGGCACAAAGTTTGATGGAAGTTGTTTGTCAAATGCTTTAGGTGTAGGTATTGTTTTATCATCTTGAAAGGGATACTTGTTCCCATTAGCATACAAGTTACAATTATCAAACATAAAAAAACTACCTAATTTGAAGCCTTATTTCTCATATTTCAAGCTTCCAAAGAGATGAGGATCAAGAAACTCATCATACATGATGATGATGAGTTAATTGTGAAACAAGTGAGAGACATATTTCAAATGGAGAATTATAATCTCCACCACTACAAGAATAGGATATTGTATTGTCTTGAAGTGTTTGATGCATTTGAAATTAAATTAGTCCCTAGAGAACAAAATTCTAGGTCCGATTCTTTGATAGTATCTTCCTCCTTAATGATCCCACATCCAAATTTCAAAGGAGAATTTTTTTAGTGGAAATGATCTTTCACCCAAGTGTGCCAGATAACTCTAAAAATTGAATTTTTTTTTCATGATTTTGTCCTTCCTATAATAGAAAAATGACTTTAGGTCCATGTATTTTGAAAAAAGTGACTCAATTCCATGAGAGTTTACTATAGATAATGGTGATAACAATTCAAATGATTCAATAGATGACAACATGGTAATTAAGTTGAAAGGAAATAAAATTATGAAGCGACTAGTGTTGCTTGATGAATTATTAAACAAGCATGATAGGTTCATCCATGGTAAGGATAAAATTTAACCAACATCATCATCAAATTATTACAAGATGAACATTGAAATAATTGAGTAGCCAAGGATGGTGAACATAGGAAAATATTGTTCACTTGAGGAACGAAGAAAATTATCAACTCTGTTGAAAAGGTATTTTTATGTACTTGAATATTCATATGGAGATTTAAAATCCTTTCAACATCGATTAATGCAACACTCTATTCCATTGAAACCATATGTAAAAGCCTTTTGTGAGATATAAAGACAATATAATCTAAAGATTGCTAGAATCATCAAGGAAAAGGTTGAGAAGTTGTTAAATAACTATATCATTTTTCCTATCCATAATTAGACATGGGTAGCTAAAATTGTACTAGTACATAAGAAGAGTGGAAAAATCCACACATGTGTTGATTTTTGGAACATGAATTAAGCTTCCCTAAAGGATAACTATCCACTTTTGGTCATGGATCATATCTTACAAGCAATGAAATTTTGAGAGATGATGTGCATCCTTTATAGATTTTTTGGTACAATCAGATAGAAGTTGTCAAGGAGGATACGTTCAATATTTCCTTCACCACTCCATGGGGAACCTTTACATACCACCATATGCCCTTTGGATTGATCAACATAAGTTCCATATTTTATAGATCTATGGATTTGAAGGGAAAGTGCATAGTGGTGTATCTAGATGACACGATGATCTATTATAAGAAAGCGAGAGGAGAATTTGCAAAAATTGAATAAGTACTGATATTTTGTAGAAGGAATCAAATTTTAATTAACTTGAAAATTAAATATTTGGGGTAACTGAAATAAAAATCCTTGGTAAAATTGTGAGCAAGGAAGGAACAAAGGTTGATTCGGAAAGAGTGGAAGCTATTCAGAGACTATCTCTACCCACCAACAAATGAGGTGTGCACTCTTTCTTTCAAAAAGTAATTTTATTGATAAGATTTTTCCTAGATTTAACAAAGATTACAAAGAACATAATAAATATGATGAATCCTAAGGAATCATTCAAGTGGAGTAAAAACGGAAAAAGAACACTTTGAGTCTATACAGAGTGCTATTGCAAAATAACCTACTTTAGTGCACCCCGATTTGTAAGAGAGTGTTATGCTTGTAATATACTATTTCAGTGGTCATTGTTCAAGATAATAAAGAGAAAATATAGTAACCCATTGTTATTATGAGTTTTCCTCAGCAATCACATGAATTAAATTAATCACACCATGAAAAACATGTTTATGCAAGAGTGAGAGCCTTGAATAATTTCAGGTTTTATCTTTTGAACTCTCATGTTGTTATTATGGTTCCTAATTTGGAAGTCAAATATATTTTGATGCAGCAAGACTGTCCATGAAGAGAGGAAACTTGGTATCAAAGGTGCATGAATATGAATTTAAAATTGTACCTTCCAAAGTGGTGAAAGGAAATTTCTTATGCCATCTTATTACTCAAGAAGAATGGGAAGATTTATCTAATTGCTATGCATGCTTGATCAAAGACCTTCCTCTCATGCTCTTTGTAAGTACCACTAATCCCTAGTATGCTGATATAACATATTTGATGACTTATGGAGATTAACCTCCAAGCTTAGATCAAAATAAAAGAATAACTCTCCATCTCAAGGAAAAAAAATATGTCATTAGGAGAATGTTCTATACAAGAAAGGATTAGATGACACATTCCTAAGGTGCGTGGAAGAAGAAAAATAGAAGAAGATTTTCAAAACATATCATGATCAAGAATTTAGAGGTATTTTTTTCTACAATGGTCACAACCCAAAACATAATAAGAGGTGGCTATTATTAGCCTACCCTCTTCCATGATGCATAAAAATGGATCATAAAATGTGATCCATGTCAACAATTTTTGGGAAGACCAAGACTTTTTATTTACGCCTCACGCTGGTAGTTATTAAAGAACATTTCCAATAATAGGGTTTGGAATTCATTAGTGTATTGAATCCATACTCCAGTTGAATGCCACATGTATTTTCTTACTACTATAAACTAGTATATGAAGTGGGTAGAAGCCATTCCAACAAAACATGCCAACTCTAAGACAACTTCCTAAAATAAGACATCATTTTCAGATTCAAGGTACCAAATAAGATAGTGGAAGATAATTTCACCTACATATCTTCAAGTGAGTTGATGTACTTATTATATAATCATGGTATTTTCCCATCTCAATCTATTGATTACTATCTCGCAAGGTAATGAACAAGCAAAATATAGTACTAAAAATATTGTCGCTATTGTTTGAAGCTTAGTGGATGTCAATAAAAGAGATTGACACAAGAAATTATTTAATGCCTTATGGGATGACCGGATCATGCCCAAGAAAGCTATTGGAACATCTCATTTCTAGTTTTTATATAGACTTGAATCTCAAATACCAATCTCTTAGGAGTTACTTTCCTTACAACTGGTGAAGGAAGTAGAAAATGGAGAATATTTAGATGTTTTTGACAAGAGGATTTTCTACTTAGAAAAGTTGAATGAAGACATGTCAGTAGTAGTTGATACACTAAAAAAACTAGTCTAAGATGAAAAGGTCTACGATTAGATAAAATAACATAAATTTTTCCAAATCAAAGATCTTTTCCTCATCTAGGAAAAAGAGAAAGCCCAAGGAATCCATGGGTATTTTGATTCACTCGCTTCAGCCCTTTCAATATAAAACATTTCTATAGAGAAAATACATGCTACCTGACTTACCTTAATGGGACCCCATTATAGTTTCCTCGTAGAGGGAAACATATTCAATTCTAAAGGAAGTGAGGTTGGTTGCCTAAAAAAATTGTACCATAATTTCCATTTCAGTTGTGTGTGTATTTCCTTTCCAATTTTGGTGTGTTTCTGTACGATGGAAAAGTGACAAGTGAGCATGGGAATCTGCAAGTAACTCTTCCTCACACCCAACCTCCCGAGGTCATGCCGAGACAGCCGGTGGGGATGGAATACATGTGGGATGTAGACAAACTAGTTAGGAAATCTTATGTCTTCGACGCGCACTAGTGGAAATTACGAATCTAAGGAAAAGAAGGCCCTCCTAACCTGAACTGGTGTGATAGATCGATCGATAAGGATGACTGCTCGAAGGCTCCAATCAATATTGAGCTCTGGCATGATTCGGTCTATGGGTTGTGGGATACGTGGAAAATGACCTGGGATAGTTTCGTGTATGTCTCAGATATGGTCATAGGGTGGATGATGGGTACAGTGGATTCTACGGGTGATTATCTAGTCTAGTCCAGAACTCCTTAGCTATATTAGCTGCTATGTCTAACAAGGATAATTGTTCGATGATGATAGGTGGAAGTGGAGTAGATATGAATACTAATGTGCGTAAGCCAACATCTATATCTGATTCACCTGTGGATTCATTGGGCTGTGGGATTTGTGGGTCACAACAGTAGATTCGTGGTTGTTGTGGACTCGCTTTATGGTCATGTGTGGAATCAATCCCTAATCCCTAGTATCCAATAGTCATATGCTTTCTCGGCCTCTATATTCAGAATTAATAGTTGTGTGATCTTCTTAGAGTATCTCACAGGCATTCGTGTAACTCGAATTCTTAAGCTAGTATCTATGTCCAGTGAGGGTATCTCCGCATCTGGATGTGGGACCAAAGGATCACAACCGAATGTTTGCTCTCTTTCAAGCCCTTCTACGAGCAAAACCTACAAATTTAATGGCTTCCTACTAAAAATTAAATTGTTCTACCTTAATGGATTGCATGAAGTAATGACAACACTTGCACAAGATGGATATGTGGCTTTCTAATAGAAAAATAACACTAACTAAGCATGCAATGAACAAAACTATGAATCCTAGACAAAATGGAAGACTAAGCTATTGAAATGAGAAATTGAGAGGTAAATTTTGGGGGGCTATTTGCTTGAGCACAAGCCAACTATTTATAGCATTTCCATTTACCCAAAGGTAAAAACCAAATTGATCACTTAAACCATAAATAATGTCAAAACACTATTTAGGGAACCAAAATCATTAATGCAAGCCAAAGGTGGTGAGAAAAGTTAGTAAACATCGAAATTTTTACGTGAGTCGTGTTAAAATATAATTTTGGAAAATGCGTGAAGGACCACCACCACCGAGCAGGCGACGGTTTTGTAACTAAAGAGCAAAATGCAAAGAAAAGAGGGGAATGAGAAAACAAAGCACACGTGGGGTTAAGTGGGGCATGCGGGATGGTAACACATACTTGGGGAGCTTTTTCGGATCCCGAACACCTTGGGAGGATACTTGTATCATCATTGGGGTACGTGTTACGTTGTTCGACTTGGCAGTGCAGTACCCTAAAATTTTGGGTACGTATATATTGCCCCCTGAGAAGTGTTTTAGCCATAAAGAGGTGTAAGACGGTGGGTCCAAGTATGGCAGTCCCGAAATGGAAAGTTGGAAGTTATACAAAAGATATATCCAGGTGTGTCGAAATGGTGCCATCCAAAATTCCCACCATTTGCAAAATGAAAAGAGAACTCAAGTGCGAGATAGACAAACTAGATCAGAAAATAAATACTAAAATAATATGAAATGAGAATGTACCATTTGTGTGGGGATAAGAACTTACCTCTGTCGATGCTCCAAACCTATGGAAAGGGCATTCAAAACAAGTCAAGGTTCTATATATATGAAAATGTGGACCCATTTTCCTATTCATTTTTGCATGTGTTGATTTGGTTGATTTTGAGCTCTGGGACCCACGGTGACGGTTTCGAGCAAGAGTAGAGTCAAAATGTTCGTGACGAGATAGTGATCATGCCTCCATAGACGTAACTTTGACCCATAAGATCACAAAGTTAGTTTTTCTCAATTTACCATTTTTACCCCCAAAATTTTAAAATGCTAGAATCTTTGTCGTGGGGGGGTATTTTTGAAAATGTCAAAGGTTTAATAGGTCTATCTAGGGGGCAAACCTACTTGGGTAGGCTTTGTTTTAGTTAAAATTAGGCATTTTTAGGGTACAAAACCCGCGTGGGTTTTCGGGACACGACCTGCCGCCTTGTTCAAAGCGGTGTTACAAGACCGCCACCTTTAAGGTGGCGGTTGCGGTTTCTCAGAAACCGCCGCCCGCCTGTGAAAGGTATTCGTTTCTTCATGCGTAATGCTAAAAGAACACTTGTTTGAAATTGTTTTTGCATTTTTAGCATTTTTATGTGTTTTCATGATTTTTCAAATGTCATTTGGATACTAACTTGCTCTGTTTTGTGTGTTTTTGGGTGTATGTAGGTGAGGGAGGAGTACATTCGATGGAGCCGAGAGAGAGAGTGTGACTGGCTCATAAAGCAGATTATTAGATGCCCTTTCACAGGATGAGGTGGACACTCTTCGAAGGCCAGATACTTCGATATCACGGGTTCCACATGTCGCACCATCCGATCACATACTTTGTGACTTATTTTCATATTGGGATGCTGATCGGAACACCTTCCGATTACTAGGGGTCCGAGGTGAGTGGACCATTACTTTGGAGGATGTTTACCGTATCCGGGGTCCCGATCAACGGAGCGACTTACCCTTGAGACAGCAAGTTCACGGGCTCAGATAGCACAGTGGGCCTCTTACATGGGAGATGCAGTTATCTCCATTCGTTCGAAGAAGGGGGTGAGGGTCCGATATATTCCTACCTACCCATCCCCTTGATTTGCCGAGGCCATTATGGGGATCCTTGCCTCCGGGATTGATCGGGGACAAGGGAGGAGACACTCTATTATACTGCTGGTCCCCCATCATTACATAGATTGAGGGACATGGCCAGATTTACGCCTGGGGAGCCGACATACTTGGGACTACCTACCATGATTTATACAGGGTGGTCCATTTACATGAGGGGCAGTCTTTGAGCCACCCAACCCTGGTTATGAGCTAGGTTTATGAGCACTTCATCCCTTATGGAAGAGGTGTAGAGGTGGCGAGATCCGCAGCTATGAGGGCCAGATGGACAAACACGCTCGGTGCTCGAGCACCTCACCCCGCTTTCTTCCCGACCATTGATGACATGGAGGCCACACCATATCAGGCCATGGTAGGTTTATGGGGCGAGGAGGCCCTTACTTTGATTTCCTGCTCCACCACAGGGTAGCTTGTTGATAGGGTAGGGAGAGTGGAGATACATCCTTTTCACCGAGTTCCTCAAAGTAGTTTGGCTCGCCTTACATGGGTATGCTTCCCGGTGGTGCCAATGTATAGATTAGTTCAAGAGGCGGGGATGTCCTAGAGGCGGGGTTGGACAATTATTACTCTGGTGTTCCTATTGCGGCTAGGTAGATAGCACGTGGTCGAGGAGGCCAGGTGCTACCTCAGGTACCCTTACTTCGGATTTGCACACCGGTCCCGCCCATAGCAAAGAATGACCCCATTGACATAGAATCCGAGTCTGAGGAGTTCATAGGGGGAGAGACGGAGGAGGAGACCGAGGCTGAGGCTAGCGAGTCAGGTGGAGAGGAGGACAGTGATCCTGAGTGGCATGACACTCAGGATATTTTATAGGTAGAGAGGGCGGAGTAGAGTGCGGAGAGGGTGACTCTGGTTTCAGAGGAGCCACTCTCCCAGGGCCTTGGTGGGGAGGATGAGTCCGTAGCGGGATGCTACGTTGCTCCAGCCATGGGAGGAGTACCTCAGTTAGCGGTGGCATCTGTGGCAGGGTGCTCACCCTAGAGATCCATCTTGGAGGCCCGGTGATCCGAGTGAGTTATCTTCCTTCTTTTTAATGTTTTCTTTGAGTTAGGATTGCCTTAATTGCTATCTCTCCCTTTGTTTACATCTATTTTTATCTCTTGATTATTTCTAATTTGTTTTCTCCTTTGTTTGCAGAGACCACCGATGAGTGGCGAGACCTGATTCACAGGGTATGCACCGATACCCTGATGATCCCTATGGAGAAGACCCGTGCAGATTGCGTGGATGCAGGGAGCCTTCAAGCATGGCATGCATACCGACGTCTTTGCCCCTCTGTCGGCATGTGGCGAGGATGGTATCTACCTTCCGATTTCCGAGCCGGGATAGGGTATAGGATAAGAGAGCACATGATGAGGAGTCATTCTCATGGCGAGACCGTGGCCCCTCGGGATCGTGAGCCCTCCGTGCACTCCCAGAGCGCCAAAGATAGCCTTGAGTCCGAGGCATGGGTGTGCACCTCGCAGGGATCTCATAGGGGTTGAGAAGCCACTTGGCTCTTTTGGACTATTTGTATGATGTATTTTGTATCTCCCGGGCTCTTTGAGCATTTTGACCATGCTTAGCGCATGATGGCATTGTACAAGAATTTTGACCATATATATATATATATATATACTCTTTTCGGATCAGATTCTTGGTATTATGACTTTGTTTCCATTTCCACATGTAAACTATGATGTTATGTTTATATGCTTTTTAGAATGTATGCAATGGAGAACAAATGATACAAATGTTTACTTTCTTTTTGTATTTCGTGATGCTGATATGTGATAATGTAGACACAATGTGATTTTGAATTTTAGTTTCTATAAGCAATTCTTGGTACTTCATATTTGTTTTGACAAAGTATGATGATAAACCAGTATGATGAGTAGATAAACTTGCCCCACTCCTAACTCCACACAACTAGTAAGATGTGAGGGCTTATCACCGAGAGCTAGAAAGGGCACAAGTTATGAAATGTATTGAAATGATAGTGATGAAAGATAGACAAAGCTTTGGTGGAACCAAATTAGGATGCTACAAGCCTACTCTACTCGAGTGACTCCATAGTTTGGGATGTAACTTGCTTTGTGGTTTATCTAGACTTAGATCCGTAGATGGCCACATGGTAGACAAAATTTGGGTTTCAGGGTTTTGAACTCTCTTGGAATTTTGGACATCTGATTCATTTGTTTTTGACTCAGGATTTCAAGATTTGAATTGTTTGCTTATGACCTTTAACGTTTATTCATCAAGAGGACCCCCTACACCTTGCCCCATGCTACTAGTAAGAAGTATGGGCTTATCACCATGGACAAGGCATAGGTGAGTAAGGGCATTTCCATCCTTTCCCAACCTTACGTCACTAGTAAGAGACACAAGCTCATCACCGAAGGTTGGTAGGGCAAGGAAATGTGTAAAATTTAAAATTTTCTGTTTGATTTATATTTGACTTGCTTATTTGAGAAAAATGTCAGCATGCTCTTACTTCCAAAGAGATATACATATGGGATAGATGTGACATGATGAAGCTTCTAGAACAGACCATAGGCAAGACACCTATCCTAAGAAGAAACCAAAAGTGAGAACAAGCATGCAGACCTTGGTATGGTTACCATTAATACTTTGTCATATCAACTTTATGTGATGAAATGATTACGAAAAACAATTGATGATATCATGGAAATGGAGAAGTATGATTAGATTTTTATGCCAATACCATCGTAAGTTTGTAATGAATTGATTTTAAGAATAAATTCCTTGATCACAAAATTGTACAAAACAGTGGACAAAATGAACCTAATTATATGAAAATGCAATGTAGATATAATTATACAAATAACGTTAATGCTTATCCGTAGAATCGTTTAAGATGTAGGGAATTGACTGCTTCACCAAATCCTCACCTTCTAGTGTACATAAGAGATATGCACCATTTCCATAGTCTCTTGTGACTCAAGATGGGCCCAACCATTTGGGCCGGAACTTCCTTCCTTCGCCGCATTTTTATCGATCCGACTATTTAACCTTAGAACTAGATCACCTTCATATATGTCTTGTTCATAGAACTTCTTGTTATATCGCCAAAGACATCCGGTCAAAGCATAGACTCTATGCTGCTGTTCAACATCTAACCTAGCTTCATCTAGACTTTCTAGTTGGGAGATACGTGCTTTTCTATAAGCGTCTTCATCCATAATCCTGTAATGAGATACAGAGACCGGTTATTTCAACCTCAAGCGGGAGAATTACTTCTGCCCCGAATACTAGTGAGAAAGGAGTCACTCCTGTTGGTGTTCTTATTGATGTTCAATGGGCCCACAAGGCTAGATATAACTTCAAATGCCAATCTCATTTGTTTTCTTTCACAGTTTTAAGGAGAATGGCTTTTAACGTTTTGTTTGTTGCTTCAGCTTGTCCGTTGGCTTGAGGGTAATACAAGGAGGCCATATGATGGCTTATTTTAAATTTATTGCACAATTCATGAACTTCATCATTCTTAAAAGAAGTCCCATTATCTCGAGATAATGATTTGTGGGACACCGTACCTATAAATGATTTGGTTCAAAATGAACTTGGCGATTACAGAACCTGTATAGTAGTAAGAGGCATGGCCTCTACCCACTTGGTAAAATATTCGGTGGCCGTGATTATGAAATTATGGCCATCTGTAGATGAGGGAGAGAATTTCCCTATCAAATCTAGGCCCCACGTAGAAAAGGGCCATGGAGTAGCGATTGGTTATAGAGCTTGTGCCGACATGTGGATCTTATGGGAGAATTCTTGGCACTTATGACACCTTCGTACAAACTCTACTGCGTCGTGTTCTAGAGTAGGCCAGAAATAGCCCATCCAATGTATTTTATGAGTGGTGGCATGGCCACCGAAGTGGCCTCCACATATTCTACTGTGAGATTCATGGATAATCTTCTTGGATTCTTCTGTGTCGACACATCTTAGAAGCATTCCATCAAATGCTTTACGATAGAGCACTTGCTCTATAATGACGTATTTAGCTATGATAATGCATAACCACCTTCTTTGTTGTGGTGTAGCACCTTCTGGATACGTATGGTCCATGATATAATTAATAATATTAGTATACCAAGGACACTCAGAGATAGGAGGTCTAGTTTCGATGTAGTATACACATTCATCAGGAAAGTCTAGATCTACTAGATTGCCTCCGTCTAGTGGGTTATCAGCTAACCAATCCACGATGATTTGTCCTTTAACAGATTTTTGATTTACAAATGTTAATTCGAACTCCCCCATTAAGGTTATAAAGTGTCCAGCCTTTTTGGACAAGGACCCTTGTGTGAGGAAAGTTTGTAAATAGTCTATCTTTACAATGACCCTTGTTTCTTGATTTAGCATATAATGTCTTAAGTGTTTGGTTACAAAAATTATGGCAAGGCATTCTCATTCTGCCTGTGTATAATGTGTTTCATAGTCGAGCAACATTCAGCTAATGAAATAGATCACGATTCTCTTTGTCATCGTCTTCTTGAGCCAACATACAAGCTAGCAAGACATTGGTAGCTGCGAATATAAAATTAATGGGCGGTCTGGCTTAGGTGGCATTAGCGTAGGTGGTGATAACAAGAAACACTTAACTATGCTCGAAAGCTTCATTGTAATCTTTGGTCCAATCAATACTATAATCTTTTTTTGAGTAGATTGTTGATTGGATGAATGGTGAAGCTTAAGTCTAGGATGAATCTCCGGATTGCACCAAGATTTTCGAGAAATGACCTGATTCCGCATTCATCGAAGGTGGGATTATTCGAGAACAAACCTAATTTTGGTTGGGTCAACATCGATCCTGCGTGACGATACAATGTAACCTAGGAGCTTCCCTCCTGTTACACCAAAGAAACATTTTTTAGATTTAGCGTGACTCCGTATTCTATTAGACGTGAACGAGTGGCGCAAGCACCTCGGATGGTCACAATGCTTCTTGGCCTTGGCCAACAAGTCATCTACGTAGGATTCCACAATTTTATGAATAAGATCATGAAATATATATGTCATAGCCCACTGGTATGTAGCACCAGTGTTCTTGAGACCAAATGGCATAACAACATAGCAATAGGTTCCCCAAGGAGTTATAAATGTGGTTTTAGCTTGATCTTGTTCGGATATTTTGATTTGATTGTATCCTAAGAATCCATCCATGAGAGACAAAATCTCAAATCCAGCTATTGCATCAACAATGACATCTATGGATGGTAACGGGAAGTCATCCTTAGGACATGCCTTGTTAATGTCTCGGAAGTCTATGCAGATGTGTATCTTCCCATTCTTTTTGAGAACGGGAACGATATTAGATACCCACTAAGAGTAATCGACTGGTTTGATGAATCCTACTTGGAGGAGTTTCATTACCTCCTCTTTCACCATAAGAGCTACCTTAGGTTTCATTGGTCTTGATTTTTGTTAAATCAGCTTTGCTCTGATTTAGTGATGAGGTTATGTACCGCGATGTGCGGTGTAACCCCTGTCATTTCTTTATAATTAAATGTGAAAGCCTTCTAATGTTATTTGAGGATTTGAGTGTGTATTTCTACTTCTGATGGAGTTAATGAGGATCCTAACTTCAATATCCTTGGTTCATCCTCTGTTCCGATGTTAATATCAATTGTTTCTTCGATTAAAGAAGTGTTACCTTCTTCAAACTTAGGCGGGGCAGAGGTAATTCCAGATCGTTTCCATTCTCTACCGTGTATATGTTGAGCTCCTTTGTGGGGAAGCTTTATCATGGAATTTCTTAAGTAATAAGACAAATGTGGGATTAAGGATGAATCTATCACGTGATGGGTGAGATGTAATGCTGCATAGGCATTTAAGTAATATAGAGTGGCTCTATCACTATCAATGTGATCTAGGATAGTAGATTTTTTCTCATCTCTATTCGTTAAAAGAGGGTTTGACATTTTTTCACTAATGGTTCGGTACGAAGGGATACCATGAAACGGGTATCTTCCAACTCACTGTTTGGAGTGAAGCATGACGCCGAGGTTGCTATTGAATCGGCGAGAAGATTTTTTCTCACGGGATTGCTTCAATTGATACGAAGTCAAACTCCTTGCTTAAATTTAATACAACTATTTTTTGTAGAGCTGTAAGTGCTCGGCTTTGGTTTTGTACACCTCAGTGACTTGGTTTGCTACTAATTATGAGTCTCCTAACACCTTGATGTTATTAACACCGATCCTCTTAGCTAAGATGAGGCCAAGGAGGAGGGCTTCATACTCAGTGCCATTGTTTGTACATTTGAAATTTATTTTAAAGGCAAATGGTAGGACTTTTCCCTTGGGAGAAGTAAAGATTACACCTGCCCCAGCTCCATAATGACATCTAGCTCCATCGAAATGGAGAGTCCAATATTTAGCTGGGAATATGGGCGTTGGGATATTTGTTGTGTTAACATATTCTACTTCTACCATGCAGAGATCCTCTGCTGGAAGAGAACCAACACCTAGGGTATATCCCATGCCTACATAATCAAATGGTAGGAACATTGGTAGATCATGTTCTAGTAATTCAATGATTTTTGCAGTAGTTCCTAATGATACTATTTCTACAATCTTAGCCTCATCCTTGAGGGCTGGGGTCATCTTGACTAGGCTCATAGTCTCAAGACTCGTCGTAGGTACTGATTTTACTCCGGTTTTGTGTCGGTGGGTTTATTAAGTTTGTTTGTTGGGAGTTCAAATTCGAGTGAACACCGGTCTTTTCTTTAAGTCGATAGGTGTATATCGAATGGTTTTGGATCACCTTTGGCTATGAACACCTTTCCTAAATGCAAGAATCTTACTTCTTGGAATAATGTAGAAGGGATTGCCTTTATACGATGTATCCATGGTCACCAAGGATCATATTATAGTTGGTTTCGATCTATATTATAAAACTCATCGAGATTGTTTTTGGGTCCTAAGGTGATTGGTAGTATTATAGTTCCAATCGACGTGGCTTTAAGGCTATTATATCCTCTTAGTGTATTTTTGAGTCATGGAACAATTCATTTCTCCATACCCTAGCTTTTGAAGGAAAGAGAAGGGGACTATGTTAACTGCTGCCCCATCATTCATCGCTGTTTCACATAATTGTTATAAACCCATACTAGTAAATGTAAGGCTGGATCACCTCGGCATGCAATCTCAAAGATCTGTTGGCATTTTGTTTATTTCAAATATGAATTCGGTATCCCTATCCGGCTGCCTCGGAGGGTGGATATCAAAGTCTATATGGTTTACCTATGTTTCAGGAGGTGGAGTGATGTTAATTAAATGACCTAAACCTAATGCCTCTAAAAGAGCAGCCTTGTGGGTAGGAGAGTTCTTTAGTAAGTCCAAAAAAGAAATGTGTGAGAAGGTTTTTGTTAGATCACTAATTAAATCATAGGCACCCACGGGTTTTACCAATATTTGTTGGATGTTATCTATCTCTGGCAGGTACCTTGGACTTGGCTGAGAGGAATACTCTCGTGTCCTTGTTACAGCTTCCACGGGTAGTTCGGCGTCTAACTCTACTAAACCAACTATCTTGGGTCGCGGCTGACTTCCTAATTGTGGCGCAACTAATGGATTTAGTGAAGTTGAGGCTTCATGATCATTATTTCCTATCATTACACCCTTATTTGTCCCATTTGGATTTAACTTTGTTGTCATTGTGATTTGGGAGCGGATCATTGAAGATCTTAAGGGGTGCATTTTGAGGGGAAACTACCCCTGTAAAAGTATTTGGTGCCGGTGATGTAGGATCTGCCAAGAACATATCTATGAAAAGTTGTCTTTGTTCCTCTGGCAAACATTACATGAATTTATTGTAGTCACGGCATGTTCTAGTGTCATGGCCCCAAATTTTGTGGAAGCCACAATACGAGTTAGGATTGTAATTCCTAGTTTGTTGGCTTGGTGTATATTGTGGCCCAAAACTCTGATCAAACCGTTGCCTATTAGGATTAAAGTTTTGCATTTGTTGTTTTTGGTTTTGATTCTGGTTTTGACAACTAGTTGAGTTTTGGCTTGGACCGTGTGTAGGGTTTCGCCATTGTTGTTGTTGTTGTTGTGGATGATTGAAATCCACTGCATTGATTGTTGGGGTAAAGTTGTTGTTTCGTTGGTTGTTCATTAGTGGTGGAGCATTCACAATATTTACCTTTTTAGCTTGATCAGTTACTCCATCTGTTGTCACTCCGTAATTTTTATTAAGGATTTTAGGTCCTGGATTGATATTTGTGGTAGTAGGATAAGCCATAGTATTCTAGTTGGAGGTGATTAACCTCCCGTTTGTTCCATACATCTTACGACCGCTATCTATTACCGCTTGATCTATTCGGAGAGAGCACTCTCAAGTACTTCATCGTAAGTCCTTAGTGGGAACTTCTGGACTTCTTCCTTGCTTCTCTTGAGAGAATGAAGGAATAAATTACATAGTTCCATTTGGTCCATATTTGGAGCACTGGCTGAAGAATAAAGAACTGTATGCCACCTCTGGATGAAATGAGCAACAGATTCATTGTGTTCCTGCTTAATGTGCAAGAATTCCCTGATTCCTATTCTTAATAGTTTGTTCATGTCAAATGCCTTAATGAACTCATAAAAAGCTATTTAAATGAATGGATGGAAGCCTCAGGTATTCTATAATACCAATCGAGAGCGATGCCTTCCAAAGTTTTGGGGAATATTTTAGCAACAACCCCATCCCAAGGGAGTAGTTCTTGAATGGTTGTGGCGTAAGCCTTGATATGTGCATTCGGATCTCCCTCACCTTTGTATTTGGGAAAATCGGGAAGAGGTCTTGGAAGCATGATGCTTCGTATGGTGAAATCTAAGGGCTCTTTCAAATATTCTGAATAAGTTCCTATCGCATAGGTTTTGACCATTGATGGTGCTTGTTGAGGGAGCGGTGGTGGAATGGGTTGTTGATATGGCATAGCATATGCATTGGCAGGGGCATAAGGAAACCCCTGTGTTTGAAAAACCATGCTAGGAGAGGAGAACATATCCCCTTGTGGTGATTTGGAGTACATGTTTAAGTATGAACGGGGATTATCTAGGAATGGATTATTTTGTACTAGACCGGGAGGTATCGAATGAGTGTTAGGAATGGTGATTCTTGTTGGCGTTTGTTGTGAATACTGAGGAGTCATGCCTAACATGCCCATTCCTATGAGGAGGTCTACTTGGCTAGGCTGGTGTACAGGATTGGAATTTCCCTGCATGAATTGAGAATGGTGATTTTCCTGAGCAAGTTCTAACCCCCTAAATTTTTCTACTAAAGTTGAAATGACCTCATTTGGTGAAGTCATGATATTTTTCCTTAGTGGCGTTTGTTGTATATCCTGATGTTGTATGGGCATGTGATATCCCACTATGAACTGATTGCTGCCCCTGCCAAGTTTCCTTGAGAGCATTTCCTATATGTAGTGGCATGGAGGTATTTTCTTGCAAAGAGACCTCGGGTTGCGTTTGTAAACTCCCTATGGGTGGGTACATACTCGAGAGCATTGTTCATTCCTGGCATAACATACTAAATGTTCATCATCTAAAACCAAGTATGGGTCTGATTGTCTACTAATTTGTGGTCTAAGTAGTATCTGAGGAGACGAACCAGATTCTCCTGTGAATGTCATATTGTTCGAGCTTGAAGGCTCTATTTGTTGTGTTTGAGCAAGCTGATCCAACTCCTCTGTTTGGAAGGATGAGGTATATCTAGTCCTTGGAGGTGGAGTTTGTGTTGACAACCGGTTGTCTGAATAATTGTCACCCCATACTGAGAGTGAGGGTGATGACTATCTATTCAGTTGAGCGTAGTATGCTTCAAGACCTAGGAGAGGTCTACCATATGCATCGAATCCCGACATATTCAGGGGGTATATGAATACCCATAGAATAATGGGAAAGAGATAAGGTGGAAGAACAAAGATAAGGAAGATGTTGCAGTTGTTGGTTTCATGTCGGGTTCACCAATTTTGTTGGTGAAGCTGATGGTGAAAGATGATGAGGTAGAAAAGATGAAAAGTATTTTAATTGGAAGAGTAAGTAGAAATATGACTCTGAACCAGAAAGTAGGAAGTTCACGTTGGGTTCACCAATTTTGTATGATGGAAAAGTGACAAGCGAGCATGGGAATCTACAAGTAACTCTTCCTCACACCCGACCTCCGAGGTCGTGCCGAGACATCCGGTGGGGATGGAATATGTGGGATGTAGACAAACTAGTTAGGCAATCTTATGTCTTCAACGCACACTAGTGGAAACTGTGAATCTAAGGCAAAGAAGGCCCTCCTAACCTGAACTGGTGTGATAGATCGATCGGCAAGGATGACTACTCGAAGGCTCCAATCAATATCAAGCTCTAGCGTGATTCGGTCTATGGGTTGTGGGATACATGGAAAATGACCTGGGATAGTTTTGTGTATGTCTCCAGATAGGGTCATAGGGTGGATGATGGGTATAGTGGATTCTACGGGTGATTATCTGGTCTAGTCCAGAACTCCTTAGCTATATTAGCTGCTACGTCTAACAAGGATAATTGTTTGATGATGATAGGTGGAAGTGGAGTAGATCTGAATACTAATGTGCATAAGCCAGCATCTATATCTGATTCACCTGTGGATTCATTGGGCTATGGGATTTGTGGGTCACAACCGTAGATTCATGGTTGTTGTGGACCTGCTATGGTCATGTGTGGAATCAGTCCCTAATCCCTAGTATCCAATAGTCATATGCTTTCTCGGCCTCTATATTCAGAATTAATAGTTGTGTGATCTTCTCAGAGTATCTCACAGGTGCATTCGTGCAACCTGAATTCTTAAGCTAGTATCTATGTCTGTGAGAGTATCTCCTACATCTGGCTATGGGACCAAAGGATCACAACCGAACATTTTCTCTCTTTCAAGCCCTTCTACAGTCATGCGGATATTTATCTAGGATAATCTGTAGTTTGGCTGATTTGACCAAAATGTATGTGCTTGGTCGTCTTCTATGTTTAACCCACTCAACTGTGAGCTGATCTGTTGTAAATCTGCTATTGTTCGGAAGACTTGGATTCTAAGATTCTGATCTATGTCAGTTATTGTTGTGACTAGATTGGGTTGAGGTACGATTGGCTTGAATATGTATTCTCTAGGTTCCCTAGGTCCCGTGATTGTCATACAAAAGGAAATTATACAAATCTAACTAATGACAGAATAACTTTAACCATAAAAGATATGTCTATGTATATTCCTGAATCTGATAGTTTATGGATAAACTACTAAATAGAATTTTAAAGAACAATTATCTAATGTATCTAAAAATTGACAACTAAACTAATAATGCAATTAAAACAAACAAAGCAACCGAGTATAGCTACTTTTCTGTGTAGTTTATAGATCTATTCTAAATAACCTGATAATTGATTTACTCTATTTGAAAGACTCTTGATCCTACCTCAGAAGTGAGGAATGAATCATAGTTTCTCGAAACTATCAATTCACAGCTTCCCTGGCAATATCGAAAGTAAAACTAGCTGAAATGAAATGATTGACTACTTTATTTGATATGTTTTAACTAGAATTTTGAAAGCTTGAACCTAGATTTTACTGTAACAGTGGTGAATCCGATGGTGTGTGTGGTTTTGTCCCCTCAGTGTGATCTCCTCGTTCTTTCGTGCTCACGTGGATCCAGAAAAGTGTGTAATACTAGCATCAAAAAATTAGATATTGGAACAAAGGTAGCTTAGGATATAGATTGAATACAATGCGAGTAGGAGAGGGATAGCACAAGAGTACAGAGCTTGGCCTATGTAATTCCTAGCAGGATTTATTATGAGTCATGCAGCATAAAACGTCCAGAACCTGAAACTATCTGTTTGACGAGTAAAACCTGCAACTTTAATGGCTTCCTACTAAAAATTAAACTATTCTACCTTAATGGATTGCATGAAGTAATGACAACACTTGCACAAGATGGATATGTGGCTTTCTAATAGAAAAATAACACTAACTAAGCATGCAATGAACAAAACTATGAATCCTAGACAAAATGGAAGACTAAGCTATTGAAATGAGAAATTGAGAGGTAAATTTTGAGGGGCCATTTGCTTGAGCACAAGCCAACTATTTATAGCATTTCCATTTACCCAAAGGTAAAAACCAAATTGATCTCTTAAACCATAAACAATGCCAAAACACTATTCCAGGGAACCAAAATCATTAATGCAAGCCAAAGGCGGTGAAAAAAGTTGGTAAACGTTGAAATTTTTATGTGAGTCACGTTAAAAGAGCATTCTGGAAAACACGTGAATGACCACGCACTTTGAGCGAGGGTGGTGGTTACAGGACCGCCACCACCGCTGTTTCTAGGTAGTGGTCACGAGACCGCCGCCTGACCAAGGCGGTGGTTCCGTAACTAAAGAGTAAAATGCAAAGAAAAGAGGGGGAACGAGAAAATAAATAACGCAGGGGTTAAGCGGGGCATGTGGGATGTTAACACATACTTGGGGAGATTTTCCGGATCCCGAACACCTTGGGAGGAGACTTGTATCATCATTGGGGTACGTGTTACATTGTTCCGACGGTGCAGTACCCTACAATTTTGGGTATGTATAGTTTCCTTTCTATTGTGTGTGTTTTGTCCTTTTCTCTCATTTGTGGCCATTACTTGTAATAAAGGACTCTATTGCCTAATGTAGAAAAAGGCATTGGCCTTCTCACCCATGAGATGATTGAGGTTCTCTAGTACCCCTTATAGTCCAATGTCCCTGAGTTAGAGCCAACTATTTTTAGGAAAAATGAAATAGCCTATAAGTTCAAATTTCAAAGTATACAACTAAGTCACAATCCAATTTTTTTCCTCTTGATCACACCGAACCCTCCTACTAGAAAACCTATATCCATTGGTACAAAAATCTAGCTACGAGGAAGGTATTAATGAAGTTTTCAATCATGCATCATTATGCTAGAAGTGTGATAAATTTTATGGATGAATTTAGTGAACTCAAAGTGAAAGACATGTCTTCTTAGAGGCCTAAAAAGGCCAATTTTGGTCATTCTGAAGCTAGTATGAATCCTCCAGAAGAGTTTAGGAAAGATATAAAACATCCTAAAGTTATATCAGGGATTCTTTAAGGTGTTGGAGGAATTTTAGGAATATTTAGGAAAGACTTTCTCATTTAGGTACTATCTATTCGACATCGTGTTTTCTAGATGCAAGGAATGAACACTCTAATGGTGAAAAATAACTTCTTAGGATGCTTCAAGGAGTTCCATAAGGATTCAAGAATAAAAAATTAGGCATCATAAATATAAGATAATTATATACAAGGTGGGAACATCTATTTTGATTTAAGGATTAAAGGTTTCATGAAATATTTTAAAAATTCAACTTCCCCTCTCGGTTGGACTAAAAGGGCCTAAATTTTAAATTTCAGGAATATTCAAGTATTTAAAATAATTTCATTGATCTTAGAATGTTTTTCTGAGTCAAAATCATTTAATATTTGACCCCGATTCAAAACATCATCCTAATCCTATGAGTTGAAAAAAGCAATTTCTAGGTCTATTTCGAACATCATAAGCAAATATGGCTTTTCATTTTTGGCCCATTCGCACTTATGACACCATTGTATCCATTATATATCCTTGGGAAAAATGGGGTGAATAAGGGACCAAAAATTATAACCTCATTCTCCTCCCTAAGTCACACTTTGGACACCCAGTGCCCAAGTTTCTGCAGATTGTCCCTTTCATCCCCATGGTGCAAGGGGACAAGAGGGACGAGAAAAATGCAATCTCACTCTCTCACCTAGTCATAATTATGTGTCCCAATTTTCCACATTATGCCCTCTATCCCCGAGGTAATAAGGGGGAAAATAAAGTGAGACCCAAGCAAATATGAAGCTCTTGTATCCCCATGTAACCTCACTCAACCATGGGTGTGATTTTCTAGCCCCTCATATTATTCACCACTCTCCACACCATTTTTTGTCCCTATTGTCCCTCACGTACCCATTCATCATTTACAAACTCTCAAGTAAACACAATTTAAACCAAGGTTTAATGTGTAGTTAGCAGGGTGAGTTAAAAACCTTTTAAAACCAATTTGAACCCCTCACTTACCACACAAAGTCACCATTTTCATGCCGTGTTGCTGTTGTAACACCATCTAAGCTCCATTTTTACCTAGATATTATGCCAAATGTAGTGCCCACCTATTTTTCATTTCCATTTTGGACTATGTTGACTCATTGCAACATTATATTATGCTGAAAAAGACATGTTACTATGTTATTATCTTTTTGGTGCAATTATGGTTATATGATATGGATATATCTATTAGAATTAGGATGCTAACTCATTTCTGGATAGGTTATTGATGGGGTATATGAGGAAAATAACATTGATCATGTTCGAGTATTGATATGATGTTATGATTGGATTGGATTATGATCTCATGTTTGTCTATTTGATTCATCTTGATGCATTGTCATAAACTCTTCTTGTTACATTAGATGATTGATCATAGTATGATGTACTTGCCTTAGCTAGTTGTTGATCTTGTATGGATTATCATCATGATGCATATATATATATATATATATATATATATATATATATATATATATATATATATATATATATATATATATATATATATCATTGAATCTTTCGATTATTGGTAGTAAAGGTATGATGTTTGAATCGAGTGTGCAGGTGGTAGGTTTTAGCCATGTGAGAAACGTGGAACATAGAAATACATAGTCTAGCTAACATGGCAGGCCTTGAGGGGCCAAAGTTTCATTCCCTTAATTATTGTGGTTTTTTCCACCTTGCTTTATAGTTTTGTGTATATGTGGAATTACACTTTGCTATGTGCTTATATTATCCTATTCCTTTACCCATATGGTGGTGTTCACCCCTTTGATGTCTTTTCTATTTGTTAATTTTAACCCCTCTTTGTATTAGTGGTTGATCTTGTTGCTTAGTGCTAACCTCTTGTCATTTAGTGGATTTGAATTTTGGGTTGTTTGTTTATGCTAAGGAGGGATTTGGAACATCTAATATTGGATTAGGTGAGCCTAATTACCCCTCTAAATGCCACATATTTCCCAAACTCAGATTTGGGAAATATGTGCCATTTAGGAGTAAAATGTAATAAATGAGCTATATTTACCTTAAAAAGAGACCCTAGGCCCTACACTTATAGGTGGGTGGGATATTTTAAAGGAAAATGAAGCTCATTTTCCCATTTTTCCTCCTTTCACCCACCTTCTAATGATGGTTCTTGATTTGGGGTTATGTTTTGGAATTTGGGAGATTTTCATGAGTGCTTGGGTTTTATTTTCTTTTTCCTCTTTTTGATTTTGGGGTGTAATTTTGGAAAGTTTTGGTTGGTTAAATATTTGGTGGAGGGCAACACTTGTAACCCTCAAATTTTATTGTGTTGTTGGCCCTCTCTATTTGATCCCTAATATTGAATGGGATGAGGCTCTTTTGGATGATTTTTGTGGTGGTTTTTAGAGTGCTTGGAAGTAAGAATAAGCCTTTGGTGGGAAATATTAGAATTTTGGAGTTGATATTTTCTTGTATGGTAGGATATTGCTCTTATTTTTCTCCTTGTTTATTTATGAAATTGTATTCTTCCATGGTGAATTTAGTTTTTGAAAGTAATGTAACTATTTGTGTTGGATTTATGTTTTATTTCACTCCATCCACCCATATCTCTATCCCTATGTGGGGATGGGGAAATGATCTGGACATGATAGATAGGGGACTAGAAATTATCAATCATATCTATCTTATTTAGGAATAGGAATTATCCACCGATTGTCTAATTCAAACACCTATCTCATAGTAAAATTCATTTCATCCCGGTCATCGAGCTGGAAAACATGGGGTATATAACTATATATAGAGATCATATCTCTCCTCTATTCGACATACATGATTTTTCTCTCCTAAGTGAGTCCATCATTTAATTTCCATAGGGGGTCCCTTCCATCTAGTGATTAGGCACATTTTCTTTTCATGTTGAAGACACACAGTTTGATTCCCAAGTGTTATCCTATATTATGTGTCTCAAGATTGACATCGAGTACCACCCATAGAGATCTAAGGGTGAGTGGTAATCTTTAAAAACACTTGAATTCCATATGGTCAAGGTATTTAATGTTGAAACCATTGATTATGATATCAGGTCTCGACCACTCATAATGATATGTAAACTCTTAAACTTTGGAATTATCCACAGAATCAAAATTAATCAATGTTGTTCTACTTTCTATTAGAAAATAATAGAGATAGCTAGTGAATGAATTATACTTGTGCTTAGAATCAAAAAATTGTAGAAAGGGAAAGAATATAGACTCATACACCAACAATTTTATCCTGGAAAACCTCTAGAGGAGGAAAAACCGGTCGGGAAGGGAAATTGCTCTTTCTTCCCACTTTTATTGGCCAATTCAATGATAAGTACAAGAGTTACAATAACTATGAAAAGAGAAGTAGATAATATCTCACACTTCCTCCCAATTACTTGCTTGCTCTGTCTCAATTACTCCTTTCTTCTACAAATCACAATTCCAACACTAAGAGCTTCTTACTCACTTGCTTCATGCTTCGATGCCTTTTTTCTCTTCCATAACATGCATTTATAGCCTTTCTCATGTTCTCCCATGCACTGGAGAATGGGAAAGGTCATGCAGAAGAAGAGACATGGACACCCTTTGGAATTCTGGGATTGTTCGCATCATATTTTATTTTTTTTCTCATAAGAGCCAAGACCATTTCCCTGGTGGAGCGGAAATTATTTGGCGCCGCTCACCTCATAGGGTGGTGGTCCTGTCACTAAATAGACAGAACCTCTGTGTATCATTTTCTTCTTCTTCGTGTTGGCTGATTTGATAAAGTAGAGTCATTTTGGATCCCTATGGATCACACCTCCCCTACTTAGGAGGATTTTTGTCCCAAAAAATCTTAGTGGGGGAGTAGATGAGGAAATAATTCCCTCACTTGCTCTTTCGGGTACCATTGGGCTGCCTTGTTATCTTTCCTTTAGTCCAATCTGCTAAGACTCCTATGGACCTCTCCTAGTCTCTCCGACCTTTTTGCAGCACTACATCCTCCTCCAATTCTCCTTGTGAATCCAAAATTCAATCCTAAATGGAAGGTAGAAATTTTAGTTCTTCATCTTCATCTAGCATAGATGGCTCATATAAGTACAAGTTCTTGCAGTTTACTATAGAGTACATCCTCATGAATGACGGAAAATCAAGTCGATAAGAAGCATTTTCTCAAACCTGCTCCAATTTGGTGAAGGGTCCATATTTTAGTGGCTTGAGCTTCCGTGCTTGACCTTGTAGTCTCTCCTTACTCAAGTAAAGCCAAAGTCTATCTCCAACATGAAGTTTATGTTCCCTTTTATGCTGATCATGCCTAGCTTTGTACTTGGCTTGAGATTTCTCTAGTTATTCATTGACTTGGAGATGGATTTTCCGGATCCTCTCAATGAATTTGTTTGCTCTACTCACCCATGTGTCTCGTGTATCCTTATCATCCTGTTGTCCAACTGCTATGTCCAACGGATTTGTAGGTAGATATCCCAAGCATGCTTCAAATGGTGACTTCATAGTGGATGTGTGTATTTGCGATTATAGGAATGTTGAATGTAGGCTAAGAACTCATCCCAAGTCCTTGGGTATTTGTTGTTATACCCTCTAATCAACTGTACCAAAGTCTTGTTTACCACCTCTGTTTGTCCATCTATCTGTGGATGGAAAGTTATGCTCCTCTGTAACTTGGTATCCATCTTGTCCCAAAAAGTAGTCCAAAACTTCCCCAAGAACTTGGAATACTGTCAGAAAATAAAGACTTTGGCAAACCAAAATGCACCCATACATTAACAAAGAAAAGATCACGCTTGCCTCATGTCCTTTTAATGTCTTTTTACATGCCATAAGAATACACATCTTACTAAATCTATCAACAAAAAAATAGAGATAGTCATGGCCATGTTTAGACATAGGTGATCCTCCTACAAAATCTATAGAAATGTCCTCCCATGAATGAGTAGGTATTGGAAAAGGCATATACAAACCTTCCTTCCTAGTCTTAGGCTTACTAGTATAACAAAGTTTACATTCCCGTATAAATTTTGATACTTATTCTTACATATTGATCCAATACACATACCTTTGCAAGTGGGATAGGGTCTTACCAACATGAAATGTCCCGCTACTTTGAGGTATGCGCTTCCCTCATTAATAGAAGTTTTTCTTCTTTTGGCACGTAAAGCTTCCCCCATTGGTAGAGCATCCCATCTTTGAGATAACAATCTTCAATCCCTATCTTTTCAGCCCCTTGGGACTGCAACTATTGAAATTTCACCCCAAAGTCTTTTTCTGGGCATATGCCTCTCCATAAGCTTCCTTCGTGAAGGGATCAATCTAAGAGATAGTGGCCAAACAGGAAAATTCTCCTGTGTGGGTGTAGCCTAGACAACATGTCTGCCACCAATTTTTACTACCCTTCTTGTATTTAATCACTAGATGGAACTGCTGAAGGAACCCCATCCATTTGTAGTGCCTTGCTTGCTATAATTTAGACTGTGCTTGCAAATACTGGAGAGGTTTGTGGTTAGTGTGCATAATAGTTTCTTTACCCAACAAATAATGCTTCCATTTTTAATTTCTAAACTAGTGCATACATTTCCTTATCATATATTGAATATCCTTTAACTTCTGAAGTAAAATTTTTAGAATGATAACATATAGGTTTACCTCCTTAAAAAACACTGTGCCCATGGTGTAATCACTAACATCTATCTCTACTTCAAAAGGCTACTGCAAATTAGGAAGAGCAAGTAATAGAGCATGAATAATCTTGTATTTCAATAACTCAAAGGATTTTTCTTGTTCCTTACCCTAGTTAAAACTCTTACTCTTTGTAGCCACTATGTGTAGAGGTGTTGCAATCATGGAGAATCCCGGAATGAACTTCCACATGTACTATATTGCTCCCACAAAAATCCTAGTTTCTATGGCTCCTATTGGTGTTGGCCAATTAGTGATGGATTCCACCTTCTTTGGATCCACTCATATCTCTCCTCCTCTAACCATGTGCCTAAGATAGACAAGTGATTTTTGGTAAATTCACATTTCTTCATATTACAAAGTAGTTGTTTCTCCCTGAGAGCTTACAAGACTTGCTGCAAATGGGTTAGATGTTTTTCCCATGTGGCACTAAATATCAAGATATCATCTAGATATATAATGACACATGAATATATGAAATCCTGCAATACATCATTCATCAATCTCATAAATGTAGCGGGTGCATTGCATAACCCAAAAGGAAGTACTAACCATTCATACAAACCCTATTTTTTCTTGAAGGAAGTCTTCCATATATCCTCCTCCTTCATTCTGACTTGGTGATAACTCTGACTTGAGATCCAACTTCATGAAATTTTTGCATGTTGAAGCCGGGTCCAAGAGATCATCTATGCGGGGAAGTGGATACCTATTCTTTATGGTGATCTTGTTCAAAGCATGGTAGTCAATGCACATTCTCCAAGAACCATCCTTCTTTGGCACCATCACGATAGGAAAACCACATGGTGAGGTGCTCAGACGTATCATCCCTTGGTCTAGTAGTTCCTGGAATTATTTCTTTACTTCAGTACTCTCGAGCAAGGATTTCCTATACAACCCGATGTTTGGTAGAGGGGATTCTAGAAATAGTTGAATCTCATGCTCTACTTCCCATTTTGGTGGTAACCCCTTAGGAGCTTGAAATACTTCTTAAAAATATTGAATAATAATATCTAAATCATGCTTTCCTAGTTATAAATCTCTACAACTTCACCCCATCTTTTTTTTCCTTTAATAAAAGCAAACAAAATTGATTATGATTTTCTTGAATAAGTTGTTTTTCTTTATTAGCACTTACCATAGAACCCATGTCTTACACGGTGTTCCTAGATGTTGTAGATGATCCCATCCTTGACCCATCTGTACGGTTTTCCCCTCCTCATAAATATAGCATCCATAACATACAAGTAAGGACTCCGAATAAAACATCAAAAGCATCAAATGGAATAATGTCAACTTTAAAAACATAAATATATTGGGAATTTATCCAAAAATTGACCTTACATCTTCTTGTTACCTAAATTTCAACACCCTTCTTCACCCAACCTAAAGGATAAGGGTGTGGATGCTCGTAAGTCTCAAGACCAAGCTTCTTTACAACTGCTTCAGAAATCAAGTTAGATTGAGAACCAGTATCAACCAAAGCATTTACCTTAGTTCTCTTGATCTAGATTTTGATCTGGAATAGTCTACTCATCTCCTTTTCTGGCTGTCCATGCTGTGGCCGTGCATCCAAACCTCTCATTTACATCAGATTCATCTTCAATTTCCACCTCCCCTTCTATTTTCACAGCTTTCATGGAATTATTTGAGTCCTTGGTTCGGTTCTTCGGATGTAACTCCGGATGCAACTTCCAACATGTAGCATTATTATGACCATTGATATCATAGTTCTTGCAAAAATTCTTGGGATATTTACAAGTATTTAAAGTAGTGGTAGCTTGTTTACCTTTCCCTTTCCACTTACCCTTGTTACTTTTTTTCCCAAACTCTTTCTTCTACTAATTTTTGACTACTTTACCCTTGGCTCTACTTCTCCTTGCTTCTTTTCATCATCTATGTAGTATGCTTGTACGCATGCTTCATTGAGATCTTTGGGCTTTGTGGAGATGAATTTTCTTCGAAGGTGAGTGTGAAGTCCTCCCAAGTACTTGGTCAGAATATCCTCATCCTCCAAGTCCATGTTAAGCAACATGGCTTGCCTCTGAAACTTTGTAGTATAGTCCTACACACTTTGGCAATTGCCTTGTCTAAAATACTGCTATTTAATCATTTGGTCAGTCTTATGGCCAATAGGATAGAAGTTAGCTCTAAGTAATTCTTTAAATTCTTGCCAAGATTTCACAATAGGATGCTTCTTCTTTTCAAAAGTGGCTAGATGGGTTTCCCACCAAACTAGAGCATGTCCCTCCATCTTGAGATGTGCAAAGGTGATCCTCTGTGCCTCAGTGACATTATGGATGCTAAAGTAGACTTCTAACTGTTTTAACCATTTATCAAGCAACTCTGCATCTACTTGTCCTTCAAATATTTTAATCTCAACTTTCATTTCAAATTTAAAAGGAGTATGATCAGATTTTACCTTTTCTCTTGTGTTAGAAGTCTCTTCTTCATGCTCTTCCCCATAAATTTCCTCATGGTGGCTCCTTCCTATGCCAAAATTTTCAGCTAAGCCCCAAACCACTGAGTCCATGGAGTCTTGTTTGATAGAAGTTGTCTTCTGTAAATTAGAAAGCTCTTCTTGCCTTCTAAACATCCTATCCATCATGGTCTCTAGCATCTCGATTCTACGAACCAAGTTCTCTTCCTCCATTTTTCCCCGAATTCTCTATTTCCACTTCTTTGTAGAAATTTCTGGATTGCAAGGTAAAGCCTCTTCACCTTTAGATCTTGTCACTATCATACAAATCCAAGAACAAATACCATAGTCCTAGATAATTGTTAGCTCTGATACCAAAATGATCTATAAACTCTTCAACTTTGGAATTATCCATAGAATCACAATTAATCGCTATTGTTCTACTTTCTATTAGAAAATAACAGAGATATCTAGTGAATGAATTATACTTGTGCTTAGAATCAACAATTTCTAGAAAGGGGAAGAATATAGACTTATACACCAACAATTTTATCCCTGGAAAACCTCCCAGAGGAGGAAAAACCAGTCAAGAAAGAGAAATTTCTCTTTCTTCCCACTTTTATTGGCCAATTCAATGATAAGTATAAAATTACAATAACTATGAAAAGAGAAGTAGATAATATCTCACACTTCCTCCCAGTTACTTGCTTGCTCTATCTTAATTACTCCTTGCTTCTACAAATCACAATTCCAGCACTAAGAGATTCTTACTCACTTGATTCATGATTAAATGCCTTTGTTCTCTTCCATAACATTCAATTTTAGCCTTTCTCATGTTCTCCTATGCACTGGAGAATGGGAAAGGTCATGCATAAGAAGAGACATGGACACCCTTTGGAATTCCGGGACTGTTTGCATCATATTTTATTTTCTCATTCACAAGAGTTAGGATCGTCGCCCAATACGAGACCGGTAATCCGGGACCACCGCCCGATGGGGCGGTGGTTCTGTAACCACCACCCTACATAGGGCGGTAGTCCTGTCACTAAATAGATAGAACCTCCGTGTATCATTTTTTTCTTCTTCGTGTTGGATGATTTGATAAAGTAGAGTCATTTTGGATCCCTAAAAAAGAGATTGTAGGCCCTACCTTATAGGTGGGTAGGATATTTTAAAGGAAAATGGAGCTCATTTTCCCATTTTTCCTCTTTTCAACCAACCTTCTAATGATGGTTATTGATTTGGGGTTATTTTTTGGATTTTGGGATTCTTTCATGAGTGCTTGGGTTTTATTTTCTTTTTCATCTTTTTGATTTTGGAGTGTAATTTTGGAAAGTTTTGGTTGGTTAAATATTTGGTGGAGGGTAACACTTGTAACCCTCAAATTTTATTGTGTTGTTGGTCCTCTCTATTTGATCACCTAATATTGAATCGGATGAGGTTATTTTGGATGATTTTTTTGTGGTGATTTTTAGAGAGCTTGGAAGCCTTTGGTGGGAAATATTGGAATTCTAGAGTTGATATTTTCTTGTATGGTAGGATATTGCTCTTATTTTCTCCTTGTTTATTTATGAAATTGTATTCTTCCATGGTGAATTTAGTTTTTGAAAGTAATGTAACTATTTTCTTTGGATTTATGTTTTATTTTACTCCATCCAACCTTATCGCTATCCCTATGTGGGGATGGGGAAATGATCCGGACATGATAGATAGGGGACTAGATATTATCAATAATATTTATCTTCTTTAGGAATAGGAATTATCCACCAGTTATGTGTCGATTCAAACAACTATCTCAATAAAGAAAATTCATTTCATCTAATCATCTAAGCTGGAAAACATGGGGTATATAACTATATATAGAGATCATATCTCTCCCCTATTCGACATACATGATTCTTCTCTCTTAAGCGAGTCCATCATTCACTTTACATAGTGGGTCCCTTCCATCTAGTGATTAGGAAATCTTATTTTCATGTTGAAGACACAGTTTGATTCCCAAAGTGTTATCCTATATTCTATGTCTCAAGATTGAGATTGAGTACCACCCATAGAGATCTATAGGGTGAGTGGTACTCTTTCCAAAATACTTGAATTCCATATGCTCAAGGTATTTAATGGTGAAACCATTTATTATGATATTAGGTCTCAACCACTGTAAGATTGAGACCACTCCCGTTTGGTGATTCTATTTGGTTCGAGAAGAAGGAGTCTCAAAATAATCATAAGTAGGTCCTCTCAGGTCTTCTATATATCTCCCATTGTCATCCGAAAAATGATATTTTGGATGAAGACCGATGTGATCCTATCATTGGAACCCCAGGGTAGTAGGAGAATGTTGGGGAGAGGGAGGAATCTCTTTCATTCTCACCCTCATTTCTTGATGGTCAAGCTTGAGGGGTTTATGTTTCCCCCTACATTTGGTTTGTAGTAGGGGTTGATTTCCATTTGGTTTGGAAATCACCCCTATCTTCATTCAAGGAAACTTTTAAGTTTGAAAACCCTTGATAGAGAGGGTATGAAGTGATAAGGGGTGAAAAATGGAGAGATAAGGGAGGTGAAAACATGGAGAGATAAGTAGATTGGAGGTTTATATTTTGGAAAATATTGGTTATCATGTTTGGAAAAATTGGGATATCTTCATCCCCTCTTCCCATGGAAAGAAGCTTGGAGCTTCTCAAAGTTTTGTTTACTTTTATGTTTGGCCTTGTTTTGAAATTATAAGCCCTATATTTTTATTGACTCCTTGATCCTAGTGCTGGTTAGAGACATGTCTTCCTCTTTCCCATGGGCTTGGGGGAGGCTAACATGATCTCATTGTTCTCTTTGAGGCATGTAATGATGCCATTTGGTTGGGTGGTCAACCAAACTATTCTTGTGTTTTATCGAGAAATTTTATGAGTTATTGGAGCATGTATTTGAAGATGGAACTACGCAGCTGAGTTGCAAAATTTCATTGTTGTTTTAGAGTTAGAATTTTTGCAATGTTTTTCCATGTTATCTCCAATTTGTGGAGGGCTTGTACAAATATATTTTAAGAATGATTTTTATTTCTTATGGTTAAGGATTGAATGTAATAAATGGAACTTTTAAATCTGCATTGTTGTTAAAGTTGAAAGAGTGTTTTGAACCTCTTATGTAAATATATAGTGTTGTTTTTGAGATGTAACAAAGTTATTATGAAAGAGAGTTTTCATATTATTTGAAATGATATAAAATTTTATAAATAATTTGTTATAAACTCTTAACTCTTCCTCTTCAAAAATGAAAGTGAAGAAATTATAATAGGGAAAACTAAATAGTTTTGTTGCTACAAAAAAATTAAAATGGACTAGTTTTCCCTTAGCTAAATCTGAAATTGTTCCATTTAAGTCTCTTTTTAAGAAGAAATTAGAAAATTGCATACTTTTACTCTATGTTGTATATCTCTAGAAATGAAGCTTAATTATTGTAATGTTTACATTAAGAAATTTTGGAAAGTGGATTCAATTTAATTTTTATCTCTATCTTGTAATCTCACCAAAGAGGCATTGCATTATATCTAAAAAGATAGCAGTTTTAATTCTCTTCTTGTTGATTCATACTTGAATCCTATTATAGTTTTATCTTGCCCAATTAGGATAGAGGACCATAGATATATGTATGTATGTATAAAAATAAATGAAATGTTTCAAGTTTTAACATTACAAAAAGTAAAATTTGAACTTATCTCTAATACTTAGGAAATCCGATTATATTCTTTGATAAAATGAAACCAAAAAACTATACATTAATTGATCTATGGATATATATAAATAAACACACACACACATGCACATGAACACGCACATGCACATGCACATGTACACGCACATGCACACGCACGCACACACACACACACACGCACACACACACACACACACACACACGCACACGCACATACACACGCACATGCACATGCACACACATGCACACACACACACACGCACATGCACACACACAAACACACACATACACATGTACAGTCACACTCACACACACACACGCACATGTAACATGCACACGCACACGCACATGCATAAGGACACGCACATGCACATGCACACGCACAAACACATGCACACACACACACACACACACACACACGCACGCACGCACCCGTACCCACCCATGCCCCTTCACATGCGCACACACACATGCACACGTGCATGCACATGCCTACGTGCATGTACACACACACATATATTTATATTAAAAATATATTATTAACCATACATATATTTGATTTTTATCCTTTCAAGTACTCATAAATATGTTTGAAAACAAACTATTATTTTAATAAAAATCACAGAATAAAACTTATCAAAATATGGTGATTTGTATATATATATTATTGATAGTACTATTTTGTTTTAAAAGGAAGTTGTATGGGGTTTGGGGAAGGGTGGGACAACCATCGTAACTTGACCCCACCCCTATACCATAAACATGGTTGTGGCATATGGACCCTATCCCTTGGTCACGGTGGTGTCGTGGACATCCCTTATTACATTTTTGACTATGGAAAATCAAAATCCCACTTCCCCATGACTTTAGTATGTTACTCAAGCTGCACAATCTAGGCCATAAGGCCTTTGGAGATCCTCATCACCAATTTTTAAAACAAATTAACACACAAAACACACACACACACACACACACACACACACACACACACACACACACACACACACACACACACACACACACACACACACACACACATGTGAATATAGGATACAAATTTATCCTTTTAAAATTTTAGATATTTAACTCTTCTCATAAGAAGAGTTAGAAAAATATGTAATAAACCTATAGATTTTATTCATGACAAAAAAGGAAATGGTGGATATGTGATCCACAAATTAACTCAAAATAAAACCCATTAACGAATTCCTTTTGGAATGAATCAATAAAATGAATACTATTCATTGTTGTCATTGCTTGAGCTCCTTGAGAGATCTCTCCTTTTCCTCCACACCACGCAAATAAAATGTTAAAAAAATAAGATTGGAAAAGAAACTAGTGTGTTTTTTTAATAAGCCCATAAGGAAATTAGTGCATGCTAAGATGCCCTAAGATACTACAATGGAGGGCCCTTTGATCTAAGGGATCTCCTTTATTTCTAATTGGGAATTTAAGTGTTTTAGTATTTGTGAGGCTATTTTATTATTAAAATCCCTTTTATTCTAACTTAAGAAAATTTAATTTTAATAGGGTATGAGTCCATTTGGGGGACCAAATTGGACCCATTCCCTACTAGTAAGACGTTGAGTCCCTTCACCCTTAATTATTTTCAAAATAAAATAAAATACATGATTCAAATAAATTAAAGTGCTTATTCCCTCTACGATTATTTTTGTCACCGTTAAATAAAATATTTTAATTGACTTGTGTAAGTGGCCTAACGTCATTTTAGCCCTTAAAAATTCATAACTTTGACACGATCAAATTTGTCAAACCTCACCTTAATATTATATAAATTGTTTTCACCTAGTTATTATCAATATAATACTATTTTTGTGTTTCCTTTGGTATAGTTTTTATTTATTTTAGACCCACGCTAAACGGGCGCGAAACCAAATTTCTTCCAAACGTCCATAGCCACCAAAAATGAAGATTTGGACATAAATTTTCAAATAGAATTTGACCACCTTAATTTTTTCCCATAATCTCCTCTCCAAAATACATTTGGGAATATTATAAAAATCATTGATAGCCTAATTTTTTCATAGTAGAAAACTAAAATATCAAACCCCGAAACCTACTTTTAAATTTCCCATAGATTTGATGGACGTAAAATAATGAATTTAGAGAAAAATACCCCAATGCAAGTAACAAAATATTTTAAGCGTGGTTTCATTACAACCGATACCGACAAGTGCAATTTCTAAAAATATAAGGTGTTCAAAATAACAACTTGCTAAAAATGGTAAGTTTCCCAAAGAGATGAATTATCTTAAGAGTATTAAATAGAATTCGCGAGAGAGATCATAGATGTAAAAACCAAATAGGAATGAATGATATTCAATATTCTTCCTTTAACTTCATTATATAAAAATCCCTATAAATAGGAGAATAGCTTTCCTAAAATATAGGAGGCATCTCGTAACAACTCAAACCTCTTATGCGAGTTGTTAAAACTCACTTACCTAAATATATTATTGTTATTGTTGTTTTATATAGCATCTAATAACAATATACTAACATACTAATTTAATAAATTTACATTCACTATAATAATAATTACATACGTAAGTATTATTCACTCATGCGTATCAAAGGAGCACTAACCATCAATTTTCTAGCATTCCCCCAAGTGTGAATACGGAAAAATTTGCCTTTGTACTTGCACTTGCTTTCATGATTTATTGATTTTCACATGATGATCACAAACTTGATGTATTGTTTTACATGCGGTTGACCATGAATTGAGAATGGTTTTTTACAAAGTGGAGTGCTAAAAACCAAGAAGGGATGGTTTTGTATATGGTTTACCAACAACCAAAAGTGGTGGTTTTCATAAGTGGTTTATCATAAAAAAATATGAATGTTTTACAAGTGGTTTTAATCACAACCACATCATGATGTGAAAAGCAATATTATCATCCCTCATCAATATCTCACTATAGAGAATAATAGAGGAAAATATACTCACACATTACAAACTAAAAAATAGAAATGGAACATTGGATCATGTTCCCCCCTCAATGTAAAATTTACACTTATTCAAATAGGAACACTACAAACAATAACAAACCACACATATAACTCGGAAGAAAACACACAAATGAAAAAAGTTTTCCACCAAACATTTAATGCGGCATTGTTGTTGGCGAATGTCTAGAGGTCACCAATTGAATTCTAACCTCCGATGCCTCCTTCTTTTGATATCATGTTGCTAAATCAACTAAATGAAGCTCATGAGGCTCAAAACTTATCCCTCTTTCGTTAATTCTGTTCCCCACCAATTTTTCCTTTGGCTCTAAAATTCCAAAGCAGGGGGTTTGAGGGTAGAAACACCCAACGGGGTCAAGGGGAAGTGCCCTTTCAAGTTCCTAGGTTGTGCCCTATTCACACTCCCTATTTTGGTATAAGGCGGGGCCGATGGGCAGAGAATCTAAAGAAAATAACTTTTTCCTTCATTGCAACCTTCAAAATTGTCATGTTTTACACAATAATCATGGGTGATTAGAGAGAATCGCTGGTGATTCAAATAATTATTGACGATTGATAGAAGAATCACTAAAAATTATTTAAATAGTTGGTAATTGTTAGAATTTTTGTTAGTTTCTTTAAAAATTAAACGTATTAGTATATATCCGACCAATCCATGTGTCTATTTCCGTTTTATGGCAGATTGTGAAAACATGAGAAGGATTTTTAGAGAATGACGATTGATGGGATAAAGACTTTCAATATTCATAATATTTCCAACCACATGGAATTTGATAGTTAGAAAAATTCTAAAAGCCTTGAATTTTTCAAGAGCCCAAAAATTAATTGATGTCATCAATGTTGTTATGCCAAAAATGATAGCCTACAAATATAAGTGAAAATGGGTTAAGAAAAATACCAATGAAATTTTTTTTTCTTATATCTAAACCGATGTAGAGCCACATAAAAAGCAAGGCATCTAAATGGGAAACAATTATGATCTGCAGATGGGATCTACTTCCAATGTTGAATAGATGATTTTATCAAGCTTGTCTCCTACGCATATAATAAATTACACTTGTTTCAATTGATCAAAATACATTTTACATTCCTAAAAAAATTCCTTATGAATATAAATATCTCGTATAATTTTTAGAGTCTTTAAACACCTTAGTGGTTTCCACTACAAATAACAAATCAATTGATCCAACTGTGAGATCAGGGGTGAAAGAAAATGGATTGAGTTGAGCCAAATTCAACAATACTCACAAACAATTATTTAATCTCTCATCTATAAGGGTGAGGCAAATCACATCTCCCCCTTAATAAATTATTACGCTTCCATGGAATATATTGTCTGATTTGATACCAGATGAAGAGTATTCAACATAATTACAAAGAGATAAAATATACGTAAAAAAATATGAATGAATGATACTAGACAAGTCATGTAGCTCTGATACAAGGCAGTTAAGTGTGCTAGCCCCAGAGTAGTGCTAGGATGGGTGACCTCCCAGAAATTCCCGGTGTCACTACCTCCTAATGTCATGGGCCTAATTGGGTGTATACATGGTGGGCCAAGAGCTCACGTGGTTGCATTCGACTTCATCATGTGGGAGGGTATTGGCATAGCAACTGATTAACACGATGATATCCCTCTCCACCATCAGTTCGAGCTTTTGGTGTGACAGAAAGTCATGCAACTTTGATACCATGAAAATAGTTTAAGTAGAATTGAATCGAAACGAGGCACCACGAAGTATTTGCACTCCAAATGTAATCGTGATAGCTCCAAAGAATTGCAATAAATAATTGATCAAGAATGGAAGAACTTTTAAACAAAAACAAAGCTTTCACATAGAGGAAAGACATCGGAGTGTCTTGGCATGCTCATAAATGAATAGTAAAGGGGTACATATAGGGTGCTGAGTAACCCTAGTGCATGACACACATGAAACCCTAAACCTAACCCTAAACCTAACCCATGTGAGATGACCCTCCAATATGAGAGGAGGACACATAGGATAACTCACACTAACAGATCATTAGTAGCAAGATCCAGTAGAAGAATGGCTACTTCGACAAGTTCAATGTTTCCAGGAGTTCTTACCCCATGTTCACACTAAGGGGGTGATTATTAGGAATATCTATGTTATAGTGTGAACATCGAATACTATGTGAGTGATTATATTATCTAGGATAATATAATATGTGTTGTAATAATTAATTACATTATTGTAAATGTAATTATGAGTTGTTGAGTAAACAACTCATTAACAATATTAGTTTTGTGAGAAAACAAAATCTCACGTAAAATAACATGGAGTTGTTTTAGGAGTTGTGTGTGGAGATATTTATGGAGATTATCTCTCCTTAAATATAGGAACTACCTCTCCTATATATATGGGTGTAATACTTCCTTTGTAATAGAAAGAATGAAGAGTAATATTTCAAATTTAATTTATGAAATTCTGATATAGTATTTTCACAAAGGCAATAAAAATCTTCTCGAGTGGATTATTTATAGTAGGGAGTCATTTGTTATCCATTCATAGTATGAAATTATCTTAAAATGTTTAAAAATTATGGACCGACTCTAGGATAGTACAGATGGATGAAAACTCAATTTTACAGTCCTTACCCCTAAGGGTATCTCTCATGTGTTGTTTTGAAATTCCAATATGTAATAATATGGTAATCATCACCAAAGATTTTGCATCGTAAGAATGGGAAAAATGACTAATACTTGTAAGGCCTCGCACTCTGGTCATGGAAAGGCAAGGTAGGGGACCTTCTCGTGTGCTTATAAACTTGTCAAGATGTGAGTTCTATGAAGGCTACTAAGATTATATCTTCTTATTGAAAAGGGTAATGGGTGAAGAGATGACATAGGATTTTCAATACTAGATGGTTAAATTCATTCTTATTTCCATGAAGGGAACCAAGTGGTGGATTGGGGGGGAAGATTATAAATAATAATATTCATCGTAACTTTCTCCATTTTCCTTCTACCAGAAATTTCACTATGAAATCATATCTAATATATTATCTCACATACACAAGACCTTTTAAAGGCCTAACTACTTCCCTTAATGTCTATTAAAAATCATTGGCCTATAAAAATATTCCTCATCTCAATCACAAGGAGAGTAACTATCACTTTTCAAGGGAAATGATCCATTAACCATATTTATTATCAAACTTTTATAAGGCAACCCAGAGCTAAGGATATCCTCTTAAAATACTACACCGATCGATAAATATGGGAGATTCTTCACCCAATTCTAGATCTTTACCTACATCAGGGTTTTAATCTTCGATATTACCTTTTGTAGAATTCCTGGTTCCTAGTGATAAAATGGTGATTTTTAAGTTATGTACGTAGGGGCTTACCTAGGTTCATACAATGTGTAAGAACAATAAAAATAAGGGTGTATCCTTCTACATATCCATCATATTCTATTCATGAAAATTTTTGTATATGCATAAAATATTGAAGATTCCTTTGCTTCCCCTAGCCTCTATTCTTATACATTCGGTCGATTTTGACATCACAAAAACCTCAAACCTTCACTCTCACTAGATCGCACCATATCATGTTAATTGAGGACTATTAGACCAATTGATTGGATGATTTTGAAGTAAGGAAGAGAGACCATATGTGAATTAATGTTGATCAAATGAGGAGATTCAAATTTTATTAGTTCATTAAGGACTGGGAGAAGATGGATTGAATCTATTCGATCTAGAGTACCAAGCGGTAAAATATACACCTCTTCCACCTATCTCATGGAACATAAGAGAATTAGGTGACATCAATGAGAGGAATACAACAATGATTCAGAGATCAAGGGAGTGGTTTGAAAAAACAAGATTTCTCTCATCGAATCTTGTGGAATCCTAATTCTTTCAAGCAAAGCATATCACATCTCATCATCAAGATATCTTAGAAAACTATGAGCTCGATCACTTGGAGGATCCCTTCAAAGAGAATATTAATAAAATATTAAAACATTGAAGGATATCACCATAAGATTATCCATAAGAAAAATAAAGTCACCGAGGACCTCATAGAAGATATAAAAATGTGAGATTGACCCTTTGCAACCTCCAATCCTCGCATCAGCTCCCAAGTTTTCCATCTTCAAGAACATAGTCATATCATAAAGTACAAGATATGATCCCTCATCATGGACCTGAAAGTGTCATCATGCCTAATTTTGAGCCCACAACAACAAAAAGTTTTCCTTGGATCCAAGAGCTGATTAGGAATGGGATAAGGAAAATGCAACAAATATAGAAACTAGATTTCAAAGCTATCTCAAGGATCGTGCAAACAAAACAAGGTAAGAAAGCACAAGTAACTTCTCAATTTTTCAATGGTGTTTATGGTAATCAATATGTAGAATTTACTTGACCAAAATTTGTGAAACACATAGAGGAGATGACTCAGGTAGATTATGAAATGAAAACAATATATTTGGGTCAAGAAACACATGAGGGTGATGTACATTTGTTTAATGAGTCTATTACCCATATGCTTTCTAGGAATGGGAAGTAAAAACATATAATTGAGAGATTGGAAGATTACTTTAGAACTGTCACTGTGTATGTGTGTTCATTCATGGATCCTAGTGTAATTCGATCTCTTTAGGGGAATTTAGAGGTGAAGAAATATTTTTAGGGGCATTCTCGTAAGGTTCATCGACATTCGGTTATTCATGACAAAATATTCCTCTCCTGTATCGAAGTGATCACCCTCTATTCTTCTTCCCTCCTATCTCATGTTCTACTTCTTTATTAATGAGATTTTTTTACTATTTCATCTTATTCACTTAAGTGACCTATAGTCTAACATTGTAATGAGTTCTTTTTAATTAATGAAAAAGGCTCACTTTTGTTTCCTAGGAATATGAAAGGTCACAAGTGATAAGGGGAAGTGAAAATTCATGTGGGGGTATACTAGAGATTTTTTTATTTACTATTCTAAATTAGTAAAATGGAATAAAAAAATTGACCTAAAAAGATGGTAGGGTTTACCAATACCCACGATGACCGATGTTAATACCGATGGGTAGCTAGATATCACAGTGAATGAGTAATCCTTTCACCGATGAATAACCTAAAATCAACGACAACTAAATAAGAGATATTATATGAGATTGGTAGACAAGTGTAGACACTCAAAACTATACACTCCCCCGTCATCAATAATTTTTCCTATTCACACTTACAATTTATCATGTTAATATCCATTAGTTTAAATATTATTTAAGTAAATTCATTTAGAGCTATTTCCTGATATTTACCATAGACTATTTTATATATCTATGAAATCTAATCTTATTAAATAATATCCTAACATAATCTATTATTATTATCATAATATCCTAAGATATGCATTAATATATCTAACTAAACTACCTAAAATATATCCTAAACAAACCTAGGCCAAAATAGAACATAATCTAACCATTTATGACACCTCACCCGATAAACACATCATATTTGAAAAACAAATTCATGATCTTATCCCTCGAATACACAACGAATAAACTTGAATTAGGAAATTGTTTCAACTATTAACTAAATAAAATTGAACAACCCGAAATCGCTCGGCATTTTGGCAAAAACGCCAACGATTATATAAGCCTATTTTGTAGTCTCATTTGGGACCATCCACTTACATCTTTGAGCCCGTTCTTTGCTATCCTTCCATATCTTTGATTGAAAACATTTATTAGTCTTTGTTTAGCATAGTGTTACAACAAGATTAGCTCTATATCATTTTATATAGTTGTTCCCATTTGGAGAATATTTTACAGTGTGTCCAAGAGCTCTAAGTTTCTAGTTGCACATCCTCCTTCATTCGTGGATCCATTCAAGCTCTTGTTGGTGCAATTCATCTCTGTCACTACATCCACTTGTCATCCAACACTTACACTCACCATTGTCAACCACGATCTTCACCAATTTGTAGATCCCGACAGCTGTAATCTTCATTCGAATCAAGGTAAAATTTTAAATTTGCACCTTTCATTTATATATTCAAAACATCCATCATAAAAAATCCTTTTAATTTACACTATAATTGAAATCAAATTGATTAATTTGTCATAAAATTGATCAATTTGTTATAAAAACATTATATTTCATATTGTTTATTTTAACTTAGAAACACCAACAATTTTAGTGAAATGCCTATGTTTCCCCAAAACACTTGCGTTTCCTGTAAATTCTTCCTTTTATAGATTTTATCAGATTATTACTTATCAATTTTATATATTTCTTTGTCCTTTCTAACATACTATCAAGAATGGATTTTGTAGATGGCTATAGGTGGCCAAGCTCATGAGATAACCAACATTAATTCCCTTTCGATTATCCACCATCCCTTACATTGGGAACAATACAACATTCTCCTCAATTTGGAACTTTTTGTTATACATTCAGCCCCTTTAGATCAGTTGCAAAGCATATTCAAAACCACTCAAAGGATTTGTGAGGCCACAGACGAGTTTTGGGAGGCCTATTTTGAAATTCTTTGCATTCAAGATGAATTGTCCCGGTTCGATTACCACTATGAAGATGAAGTGGGAATTTGGGACTCGACACTCGAATCAACAAACCAAACCGAATCCATCAAACAATGTGAATATCAATATTCCAACACTACATCTGATTATTGGTACAACTCGAGAACGAGGAGCTTGAATTCATCTTTGAATTCTTTAGAGACAAGTATACTGATGATTACGACTCCAAATTCTTTGAAGAATCTAAGATAGATTATCCAAAGCTCACTTTAGAACCCATCATCATCGAAGATTCTAACACTGAATTTGATTCAAATTTCTAGGTTATAGTTTATATATCTAGGTTTTTATTATATGTTATAAATTTGTAATAAAGTCTGAAACTATCAGAACAATCATTTTTTTATCCATCCTATATCATGATTGGCCTTATGTATTACTTGATTGCATAAAACAGTGGGTTGACATCCTTGTGAGGAAGCCCCTTGGACTTCTAGGGACTAGATTTCGCCAGGAAGCCCACTTACTATTTTTACTAATTAAAAATTTGGTGTAGTGTCTTTATTACAAAGTATCACTTATAGGATGGGATCTCAACTATTTTGAACATACAACGCAATATCAACATAATCCATACACATCGGTGGGTACTTTGGTAAGCCTTGCCATTTTGAGGTTTGATAGGTTTTATTATCTTGTTTATTAGGTTAAATTGAAGAGATTAAAATTTTCTAAACATTTTGGCATGCCTGGTGGGACCCTGTCCCTTGTTTATTTGATTTATTTTAACAATAAAATAGCATCTTTTTTATTTTTTTGATTCTCTGTGTAAAAAAATTGCATGTGATTGGGAAAATTGCTGCGATTTCCCTATGTTTTTCAAAACCTAACAATTTGCAATTTTCTTCCTATTTTTGCTTTCTACTTTCTATTTTTCCTAACCTGTCTGTCAAGGTACTATTTCTGGAAGGCTCATTTATTGGATTGCTGGAATTTCTTGCTTCAAAATTTATAAAATAAAATAAAAAGGAAGCATTATTAGAGGTGAGTCCTTATCCTTCTTTTTATTTTCTATACTGCATTTTTTTCTTGTTTGTTCTCATAAAACAAATCTTTCATTTTGGGTTTAAAAAAACAAACACATCCTTTTGATCACATAACTTTAATTAGGAAGGTAAATTAGTTGCATCCACTTATTATTTCCCCACACACAACCAAACCACTTATAAATCAAAAACACATTTAAAACAATTCCTACCCAGGTGGATACCTACTTGGATTTGATCACCAAGAGGAGAATTCAACTCATTTTTTAGTGAGTATAATCACTGTCTATCGATATATATTAGCTCACCCCCGACTCCCTTATCGTAATGGGGCTATGAAGTGAGGGGTAGGCCCCAATACCATGCTTGTATCGACAACAATACAGAGTTGGGCCTCATGTACCTTTAGGTATATCAAGGACTCTACCCTTAAACATACCTCAAACCAGCCCTAGATTGCCATTTCCTAGGACCCTTGTTAACCATTTTACACATTTCACCTTATAATTAAATCAAGAAAACTTAAAATCTATCTTATTTGCTTTTGATTGTTGCTTGTAATCAACCCATTTTAGTACATTTTTGGATAATTTTGTGTGTGTGTTTTCTTATAATGGTACAAACAAGACAACAAGCTCGCAATCAAACTGCTGAAAATATGTCTCAACCAATATCCACACCCTTACAACAAAAAAATTCCCTTATCCACTCCATTATCTACACCATTTTCGACACCTTTATTTACTACTATATCAACACCATCATTTACTACACCATTACAACAAAAAAACCCATTCCATCAAAAAATTGAATCAACACCTCTTAGCGATGCTCAAGAGCTTGGAATGATAAATGAACAATATAATGAAGAAATGAGACAACGACTTTTAAATTCTACATGTCAATTTCATAGTCAATATTTCAATACATATGAATAAGAAAACACTGAAAACAACTTTGAATAACCATATTCCCCCATCTCGGTAATTAGAATATTTTGAAGGTGCTTTCTTTGAAAGAGGAGACCCTATTTTCGAAGAAATGTTAGATTCAAATCCCATTTCCCTTAATGCCTATCTGGCAGTTAGGGGTGTTCAAATCCATCCATTTACACCAGAACCATCTACAAACATTCCTAGACCTTTTTCTGGTTCCTTACAACAACTTGAATCCGAACCATTTTCAAGTGCTTCCAACTCTACACATCCTATCAATTCAAATCAATAATTTATATCCCAACCACCATCTTCATATGATCCTTCCTCTACCATGGCAAGACATGTTTCAAATCAAGGACTGTCATTCAACAAATACATTCATATCCACCTTTGATTCAAACTGAAACATTGGAATTTGTGTCCTTTGTTCCTATTTTTAGTCTTCATATGGTTTCTTCTCAAGACACATCTACCCAACAACATACATCATCACCTGAACTTTCTACTAGTTCAACACCTCGTAAAGCAATATTAGCACTTCATTATCTACCCCTCTAGCATCATCAATTACTCAAACACTTCCAATGAGTTCCATTATTGCTTCTACCATTTTGTCTCAACTGCAATAGTAGCATTCATAATATTACCATGTCTATTTTAGCATCAATTCCTTTAATCAATACTAGTGTAATTTCTACCACTCATCTTATTTCACAATATATACTGCAATAATCATTACCATTAATCTCTATACCACAATCTTCTCCTACCCAATATATTCCACAACAAGCACCATCTTCTATGGCCTTTGCTATGTTTTTTCAACAACCACCTCCTTATTCACAACCCTTTCCTTATTAGTATATACAATCTTCCTAACCTTTGACATCTCAAAAATATATTCCAAAACAAACTATATAAAAAAACAAAGTATCCCATCTCAACAATACATCCCTAAAAAACTCTTCCACAACAACATAACATCCCATCTCAACAATATATTCCACAACAGACCCTCCACAACAACAAATTATCCCCTCTCAACAATACATTCCACAACAAAATCTTCCTCAACAACAAAAATTCCTTCCCAATAGTATATTCCTCAACAATACATCCCACAATAGAACATACCCCAGCAAAACATTCCTTCCCAATAATATATTCCTCAACAAAACATCCCGTAGAAAAATGTTCCACAATACAAAATTCCACAAAAAAACATCCCTTATCAACAAAACATCCCTCAACAATACCATATATACTCACAACCTGGTCCATCTTCACAACAATCCGTACCAACTGACCCTCTTCAAGATCTTATGAATCAGATATCAAGTCTAGAAGCTGCCTCATCTACACCCAAAAATGTCTTCTCTTATGATCAAATCTGTAATGAACCCATTCACCCATCAGTCCCATACAAAGCATACCCTCCTCACTGGGAGATTCCAAAGTTCATTAAGTTCTACAACAAATAAGATCCCTAACAACATATTCATACATTTCATCACACTTTTTATTTAATAGCCCATGATCAATACCTTATGCTACAAACCTTTCCAATGTCCCTCATTGGCCCTGCTCTAGATTGGTACAATAGCATCCCACAATATTCCCTTTTCTCTTTCACTCAACTCACACAATTTTTCTTAGAACACTTCTCTATAAACATAGCCTGAAAAGTCACCATCAATGACCTTTACACTATCAAACAATTTGAGGATGAGTCCATTGCTGATTTTTTTGCCCACTTTGGAGGGGTATAATCAATCAATTATCCTTTACATTACCACAAACTGAGTTGATCGAAGTTTCTATCGATCATGCACCAAACACATTTTGTCAAAATTACAAATTCAATCATTTCAGACCTTCGATGAAGCCTTTACTATGGCCCAAAAATTAGTAATAAATGCTTTACAAGATGGTCATGTCGGAGATTGACCTAAGAAACTACAAAATAAATTTCCTTCTAAGTCATCCTTTAGTCTTGATAAATTTAAATCAACTTCTAATGTCGTAGTAGTCAATTCAGATCTAAAGAAAATCCTACTCTTGTTGGCTTTTGGGACCCTAATGTAGATACCAAATCTTAAAGGCACATAGGCACGCACGGCGGAGGAAGTGCGTAAGTTAAGGTACATAAGGTAGGATTAAAAAGGGTTCTTAGAGAACCAAGGATGCATACCCACAAAGCACAATTCAGAATTAGCCGTTTTTGGCCTTTTGGCGAGAACACATGAAGATCATGTTCCATTTGGATAAGGTTCCAACCTAAGAACAAGGTGTCTTGGAAGGAATATACCTTGCGATAAGAAGATCCAAAAAGATGATCATGACATGGAGAGGCATGCGCTGAGCCGATCCACACCCCGACACTTGGGGCCAGATCCGAGGTTGCAGAGGAGTTTTTAGAGATGAGATGTCTATATATATGCATGCCCTTGGCAAAGAAAAGGGAGAACCCGAGGATGGAAGTGGAGCTCTCTGAACTACCTGTAAGAACTATGGGATAAAAGGGGTAGATGATTATAGGAAGGATGTAATAAGGGAATGGGAATGTAAATTTTTTTAGAAGGTCTTCATGTATGGATCAGATATGGCGCATGACTACAGTCTCCCCTTCTGTGATATTCTATAGTAATGCTATGAATGAATATGATAAAGTTACCATGATAATTGTATTAATATCTTCTCTCTATATTATCTGCATATTTCTATCATGCTTTTGTTCTTGTATAATCATGAACCTTATTTGAATGTTAATTCTATTTGTGGATTTACAACTTCCTAGTTACATTAATTCGTTAAGCACTTTTACTTTTGATATGAATGAAAGGGTATAGAATACGTTCGAGCTCTATATATTTTTCTTGTCCTTTAAATCACTAATTCAAGATCATGAATGATGCCTTCCACTAAACTCACATAAAAGAGATACTTGGCTCCTGTCGCGCCTCGTGTTAGCACCTAGCACCCACCGGGTGATAGGCTAGTGCATATGAGGTTCCCTTGTTCTTGGTGGGTGCAAAATGACAACATCTTGGTTCTGTTTCCAGGACCTCTTTTCAAGTGTAGTGGAACATGGCATTCATCATGGTCTCAGTGCAAAAAGTGATGACAGAGCACTTAACACTTGAATGATATGTGATTTCTTATAAAAGGATGTGTTCCTCGATTTAGAAATCATGCTTGATATATCTTGTAATTTCTTTACGAGATCCTTGATTGAGTCAGAATATGATTAGACTCTTTTATTTATTTCATTTTGCATCTGAGTTTAATCTGATCTCGGAATGAATTATAGAGTTATCCATCTATAAGATCTAATCTTGGATCAGTGGAATTGATCCAAGTATTGCTCTAAGTCTATTCGTGATGAATTAAAATCACAGACCTTGAACAGGTTGCAAGGTCTAGAAGCATTGAATAAGCTGGTCCGGAGTATGACTCAGGCTGATCATGTGAAATGGATTGGTTCCCGATATGGAAGTATATCTGGAAGGTCTCGATCGTGGACCAGGTAATAATTTGGTTACATACGATTCTGCAGCCTGAGGCAGAACAGGAGCTAACCCTGTTCAAGAAGGTATGATGTAGGTCTTTTTCTGAGTGTACAGAATGTAGACCTAACTGGAATTATTAATGGTTAGTAACCTAAAACTAAACCTAACCTAGGGGTTAGATTAGTGTTAATCTAACCTAGACCTAGGCTAAGTGCTAATGTCCTAAGTTAGTATCTATGTGTAATGTGGTTAGAATAAGTATTATCCTAAATTCTAACCTAAGATACTAACCTAACTATTGAACAAAATGTATGGGGGCCTATGGAGGGGTGCGAACCATGGGCGGCATTTTCTATGTCATTAAATGCTAAGGATAAGTATGAAGGACAGGTCTTGGCGGAGGTTTTAGGAACGGCTAACTTGTCTTCAAGCGTGGCGGAGTCGCCAAAAGCGAAAATGAACTAGAAATTTTATTTGGTATCGCGATTTTGGCGGTCGGTGTCATGGAGTTTGAGTGGGAAAGTCGGTGTAAATGCATTCAATGTGCTCGGTAGTCGAGCTCGGAACTCGCGTGAAGGCATGCAAACTGGGAAGTTGTTGGTTTGTTTGGCTTGTCGCGAATTTCGGTTTTCCTTACGCTGTTCTTTGGTTCTTCGCACTTTTGATCTTCTTGGTGTTGCATGGCGAAGTATGAGCGTATCTAGCTCTTTTCTGTCGAGGAAATATATATGTCATGGAGATAGCAAAATTTTGTTGGTCGCTCTAACTTGGAAAAGGAAAAGGAAGTCTGAGCTCTTCCAGTGGTCTGCTTCGGAATTTTGAGCAAAAATCCTAGGCATGTTAGGCCCTAACCTTTAAAAATCTTGCTGTCTTTCAAGTGATTTCATTAGAACAACTCTGTTCAAATGTTTTGAGAAAATGGATGATTTTTTCCTATGGTTGTCTGGTGTGATTTTTCCACTGTATCTTCTTGCAGGAATGACTTGTCATTTATTCCTTGATGGGTGTTTATATTTTCGAACTGTGGCTTTGTTTCCTTGTGTTTGCATTCTGGCTTAAATATGCGAAACATATGAAATATATGAATGCTCGGCCTGTTCGGCGTGAGCCCATAAATCATTCTGTGATGGGTATAGACCATTGTTATGTTTGTATATTTTGGTAAATATTTTCGTCGATTCTTGATGTGGAAACAATCGGAAGGGATCTTGATGGACTGTTTATGATTGTTCGAGTTTTATTGAATCTTTGTAAGCTCTATCGTGGGTTTTGATGAAGGTAGTTATTGATCTTTTTGTTGGGTTTCGTTTTGTCTTGAAGGTTGTTTGAGAATAAACATCTTTCGGTGTGTGATATCTTATTGCAACTCTTTTGGAATTGTTTTCCTTTTCGTTGGGGTAACGAGATTTAACCGTTACATTAGTATGCATTATGGATATATGTATATTATATATTGGAGCGACTCTGTAGAGTCCATTGAATGACTTGTATAAATGGACCCTTTGTGGAAGCTATACATTTATATATTTGAATGTTGGATATTGATTTGTTTGAAGTCTTGAAGAATTAACAAGTCTTTCGACCTTTGTTAACTATAGTAAATTTTGGGTATAGACTCCCGGTTTATCTTGTTTCGTTTCCTTACTGTGTAAGCTTGTTCAAAAATATTGAAGAAGGTTCGAGTTGGTTCTTTTTACGAAATCAGTAATTATTGAAGCCTGTTCTTTTATGTTTATCATTACTGGAGTAGATGGAATCATTAATTATTCTTCTTTATTATCTTGAATATCTTTGTTGTATAGACTCGGTTGAATTCTTGATAAATAACCGGTGTGATCGCTTCAAATTAGAATTTGTTGGGTTTATTCTATTGTTTGACCTGTGGAGGATATCTTGTTTCTTTTGGCTTCTGTATAAGCCTGAGATTGAACATGTGATGTTTATTTGGCCTTGATGGATTTCTGTGAATAGCTTGACATCTTGTATAACGGCTTTATGAAGTAGGTCATGGATACCATACTTTCTACTCTGATTTCATTCAGATGTAGCTACGATATTCTATGTTGTGTTTTCTTTAGATTTCATGCCAGTTGATGTGGCTGTGTGTGATGCGTGGGTTTCATTTAAACTTCTCTCTGCTTAAGTCGTAGGGAGATGTCATTGTTCAAAAGGAGTTCGAGTTTCTTATTGACTGTGGCAACAATTGAGTTCCTTTGAATTCGACCTTGGGAACAAAAGCCTTACAGTGTTGAAAAGGATTGAAGAGGCTGTAGATTGTTATTGGGATTGTAGGCGTGTTACGCCTTCCTTACTTTGATATCCATTTTTGAGTATGAATGAATTTAGGAGCTAACTGTACCTAAATAGGTAACGGCAGTAGTTGTCTTCTTGCCTGTCGCTTCTTGCGTGAGGTCATTCTGAGTCTGTCTGGTAGAAAGACCATGTTGTTCGGCATGGGGGCTACTGTACTGTAGTTGCTTTATTGTAACAGTGTGCTGTTGATGGACTCGACTGATTTATTTGCTGTGTTTTATTTCTTTATTTAAAACAACGATTCTTCTTGTGGCTTGTCGGACTTGTTCGTATACTTACCGGATGAATGCTTTCCATATGAGGAGACGGTACAGTAGTGAACTTGTGTGAAAGGAAGTGTGAATGATTTGTTCCTTTCTCTTCTATTATTATAATACATGTTGATATCTGTAACAGTAGGAGCTGTTTTTAACATATTGATATACTCAAGAGTTGTTATGATATTTCCATTTCCTGATGAAATTAACGATCTGTCCAATGTTGCTGATCTTGGATTTAAGATAATTGTTTTGGATACTTTCGTTCTTTGATTCTTAATATTTGATGAAATAATTGAGAAGTGTTTAGGACTATTCTGTAACGATGATAGAGTTACACGTTTGTAGTCATTTTTGTATTACAAGGGCATAGTCTGAATATGTTTACTTGTTTGGATAATGGAACTCATTTAAACAGGGTGTTTAATGAAAACAATTGACGGATTGCAATTGTTTTAAAAGTTAGTGCTTATCATGCTCAGTTCATCGAACTGACTCATGTTGACTATTTTTGCAGATGGTTGCCGTAAGTGGTAAAAGCAATGCAGATCTGACAGGATGATCAGATTGTTTAATTTGATTTATAATGAATTACAGCTTGATTTTCTAAATGTACTATATGTGGAAAGATGTTTCTTTTCCGTTAAGCATTGTATCAAGTATGCTGCTTGCATAAAATGTATTTGTATAGTTATGAAAGGAATGAAAATAAGTATTTGATACTTATGTGTTGTATTCTTAATTCTGATAGTTGACCTTCTTCGGTTTATATACCAGAGTGGCAATGTTATCTTTGTGTAATTGGATGCTTTTGTGATTGACAATGAAAGCTTAAAGAAAATGTGATTGAATTCTTATGAGTGTTTAGTAGTTCTAATTTGTTCTATCGAAAGCTAAATTGAAATTTAAATCATTGTCTTTTTAAAAGATAGGGTTAAAACGAACCTAAGCAGAACACTAATCAAGCTGAGGTAAATTACTAATCCCTAGTCCTAGTATGGCAGGACAACATTAAATTGGATTCTTAACCAATTATATCTTTATACTAATAAGTATGATATAAATTCAGTTAAGAGAACTGAAATAAATCTAATGGGGTTCAGATGGCAATCTCATATGAAGGTAATGAGATAATGTCCAATTCTGTTGTTTTAGAATCATGTGTATTCTAATGACTCCTTGATGAGAGCTTGACCTTAATACCTCTACCATGTAATGGGTTTTATTGAGAAAGGTCGTCTTAAGACGAAGAATCCAGGGATTGGGAAAGGCTAACCTATGGGGAAAGTCTTTAAAGTAATTTAAAACTCAACGTGCGTAACGCATATTAGTAAGTAGATCTTTTCGAGGTGGATTTAAAGGTTGACGGCACAAGACAACTGCAGGGTTGTACCTCCGAGAAGATTAGGATCTTCTCGAAGTTACAACAATGCAGGTGACTTATGACGACACCCTTTGCATTGATCGCTAAGATTTACACTTTGATCTCGACGAATTACTCAGGGACCAATTAGGAATGTGGCCATGTTATAAGGCTGCCTAGGAGGTTCGGGGTATCTTGACACACTGGTCTAACTGCAGGGTTAAACCAGTATGTCATCGTATCCCTAATACTCGTGGGCATCCATATAACATTATCACCTTGTTAATCTATCTCCGAGTGATTAAGTTGTGAAAGGAAGGGTGCGGTAGTCGGTGTAAGACATTCTATATAACATAAGAATGGGGTGAAGGACGTATTCCAGATTGACGAGTATGCCGTTAAGGAATACTAGACATAACAGTATGTTTCAAATCTTTGGCCAAAGTATCGCAAGCTGCTGATTGCGTTGTCCTAATTCACCTAGTCTAAGGGATGAGATGCCGATGAATAATGGTAACAATTATCGAGTTAGGTTCCTTAGATGAGAACATTACGAATCCCGAGAATAGGGAAGAGAACCGCGAGAGTGAAGCGTTAAATAAAACACCATCTCTTATTACTCATGAATAGATCGGTAGATTACCGAGTCATGGAATGAATAGATCGGAGGTACTCATGGAATGAATAGTCATTCAAACTGCATATGGTTATCTTTTATATGAATGGTTATTTGATTTGTGAGTTCTAAATTATGTATTTAGAACCAGGATGCAAATATCAAAAAAAAAAAAATTCACTTGTTCTAAGGTATTAATTGAGGATGTTACATCTTGGTATCGAGTGAAGGTTGCGGCTCTTGGACCTGTGTGTCCATAATCGATAAAAACCTAAATTTTCTTGTAACAGAAAATGGTTAGAACAAGGGGAAGCGTTGCGAATAATGCTCCACACGAAGGAGGAGCGGAAACAACCGAAACTTGATGAAATCCTTGCTGCCTGTTGGACACAAGAGATCGCTTAGGCTGTACTTGAACAATGGTGATGGGAAATGAGGAGGATGAAGAAGGCTGATAATAATAATCAGCAACCTCCGAGACAACCCCGACATGGGTGTTGATGTTAATCTTTTTGGGAATGCACTGTCGACGAGAAAATAAAAAGGCTAGGTTGGCGTGAGAACTCACTAATGATATAAAAGGATAAGTCCACCTAAGTATGATGGCACCACATTGGGAGATGGAGGCGAGGCGGCTCGTGAAATGGAGAAGTACTTTGCAATAAGGAACTTCTCGGAGAAACCAAAGCTATTTGGGGAGCCTATCAGCTTTCCCATGAAGCATCTTCGTGGTGGGATAGCCGTAAAAGCTGAACTAAACATTGATGAGACCAATATTACTTGGGATCAATTTAAAGGCTATTTTAGGCAACGTTGGCTGCCACAACTTTTCTATGATCGAGAAAATGGGAATTTCAGAACTTAGCTCAAGGGAAGCTAACGGTGGCGAATACTAGGAGCGGTTTACAAAACTCCTCAAGTATGTACCGCTTGATATCAAGCTAACGAGAAGTTGAGAATACGAGAAATTCATCATGGGATTGAATCCGTGATAGGGAGAAGGTCGATGTTCACGGTCCAACCACTATGGAAGGAGTTGTTGAAAAGGCCATAAGGCAAGAACAGAAATTAAAGGCTATTTCTGCTCATAAGGAGGAAGTGCGGAAGAAGACTGCAAACCCTTCTTCGACCTCTCTTGCACCTAGAAAAGGACCATGGAAAAAGTTTGGAAACAAGAGTAAGTTTCAGGAGATAACAATAAGAAAGCAGCGGTAAATAAGCTGCTTTGGAAATGCAAAGGATAATTTTGTTAAAAATTATAATAATGGCGAAGCCTATGGAGGACAACGTGACAATTACAAAACTGGAGGCAACTTTGAGCCTAAAAAGGGACCTGTAGGAGGCTGCTACAATTGTGGTAAAGATCACTACGCAAATCAGTGCCCTTTGAAGAAGGATGATCGTAATCAGTAGCATAAGATACATGCTGCAGTAGCGGACAAGCAAGTTGAAAAGCAAGTGACACCTATAGAAGTTCCGGGTAAGTTATTCGGCATACCTGTCACTATTCTTTTTGATACAGGAGCTACTGAATGTTTTATATCTAATAAACTTGCTTCTAAACTTAAAAGAAAAGCTGGAAAAATGGATAAATCTTGGACTGTACAGTATGGTAATAATTCTGTTCATACAGTGAGTATGTGTCTTTTTGGGGCAGTCCTTGACTTACCTAACTTTTCCACGGAAGTTGATCTCTATGTTGCACCATTGGGATCGTATGACATTGTCATCGGTGTCAATTGGTTAGCTGACCATAAAGCAAAAGTAGACTGTTATGAAAAGAACATAAAATGTTTAGATGATCAGTTGGAATCAGCAGAGATTCAAGGTGTGAAAAGAGAAATTTCAGTTAGAAAACTGTCAGCTATGCAGCTTAAAAAGGCTAAAAATAAAGGATGTACCCTTTATGCGGTAAAGATATCTGAATCTTCAGAAGAAGATGATGATTTCATGAAACGATTCCCTCTTTTACAAGGTTTCAGGGATGTTTTTCCTGAGGAATTACCAGGGTTACCACCCAAGAGAGAATTTGACTTCACCATTGAAATCAAGCCAGGAACAGAACCTATATCCAAAGCGCCTTATCGGATGACTACTACAGAGTTAGTTGAGCTTAAGGCACAGTTGCAAGAGCTTTTGTCTAAAGGTTTGATCAGACCAAGTGTTTCACCTTGGGGAGCGCCTGTAATATTTGTGAAAAAGAAGGATGGAACACTAAGGTTGTGTATTGATTATCGGATGTTGAACAAAGCAACAATCAAGAACCGATATCCACTTCCTAGGATCGATGATCTGTTTGATCGGATCGTGGAGCAATGGTTTATTCTAAGATAGACCTTGATCTGGTTATCATCGATTAAGGATTAGAGAGGAAGATATTCATAAAACAGCTTTCGAACAAGTACGGACATTATGAATTCACGGTTCTACCCTTTGGATTAACTAATGCACCCATGACCTTTATGAATTTAATGAACAATATTTTCAAGAATACGGACAAGTTTGTACTTGTATTCTTGGATGATATTCTCATTTATTCTAAAAGCGTTGAGGAGCACAATGAGCATTTGAAGATAGTTTTGGGAATTTTGAGAAAGAGAAAGTTGTATGGTAAGTTATCCAAATGTTCTTTCTTTGATTCAGAAGTTCACTATTTGGGTCATGTTATAAGTAAAGAAGGAATTGTTGTGGATCCTTCAAAAATAGTGGCAATAAGCTGAGTGGCACTGCACAAAGAATGTGCATGAAGTAAGAAGCTTCATGGGTCTTGCTTTGGTTCTTATAGAAAATTTGTAAAGGATTTTTCTAAAGTAGTTGCACATTTTGATAACTTCTTTGCGAGAAGAAGGATAAGAAATTCATATGGAATGATAAGTGCGAAGCGGCTTTCCAAAAGTTTGAAAGACCGGTTGACTTCTGCACCTATACTATTTGTACCCAGAGACCTAATGGGAGTTTTCTTGTTGTATGAGATGCTTCAGGGAAGGCCTTGGAGGTGTTTTGCTACAAAATGATCAGGTCATAGCATATGAAAGTAGAAAACTTAAGTTACATGAGCTGAATTATGCCCCTCATGATTTGGAACTTGCTTTGCCATTGTTCATGCACTTCAAGTCTGGAGACACTATTTACTTGGGAAACCTTTTGAGTTAAAGTGACCACTTAGGACTGAAATATATTTTTACTCGGCCCAATCGAATGCAGACGAGAGAAGGTGGTTAGAATTTTTATCACAATATGACTTTGATATTAGCTATATCAAAGGAAGGAGAATAAGTAGGTGATGCTCTAAGTCGTAGGAGGCACATTTCTGCTCTTATAACATTAAGAACTCAGTTTAAAGACGAGGTAAAAAGTGCCTCAGAATCAGATGCATACTTTCAGCAAGTAAAAGCAGCGCTTGCTGCAGAACCTAAGGATATAAGGTATAAAGGTTTTCATTTTGATAATGAAGGAATCTTGCGTTATGAAAACAGGGTATATGTACCTATGCTGAACGATTTGAGAAAGAAGTTGTTAGTTGAATTTCATAATTCACCTTTCTCTGGACACCCAGGCATCACAAAAATGCTTGCTGATTTGAAACAACAATACTTTTGGAAAGGTATGAAAAAGGATGTAATTAATTTTGTGACTCATTGTCTGGAATGTCAGCGGGTGAAGGCAGAACATATGCACCCTGCTGGATTGTTATATCCTCATAGCATACCGCAGTACAAATGGCAAGTAATAACCATGGATTTTGTACAAGGACTGCCTATGTCCAGGAATAAACATGATGTTATCCTGGTAGTTGTTGATAAACTGACCAAGGTAGCTCATTTCATCGTTGGAAATCTAAAGGATGATTCACCAGTGCTAGCCAAAAGATTTGTACACGAAATTTTCAGATTGCATGGTGTGCGAATTGATTATATCGGCGGGGATCCTAGAATGGCGTGAGGTTTTGGCAAACGCTTAACGCAGCTCTTGGAGCGAAACTAAACTTGATTACGCATATCATCCAGGAAACGGATGGACAAGCTGAGAGAGTAAATCAAGTGTTGGAGGACATGTTGCGAATGTATTGCATGGATCAACAGTATAAATGGGAAGAGTATCTTCCATTAGTTGAGTTCGCATACAACAATACTTATCACTCATCTCTTAAAATGGCACCATTTGAAGCGCTTTATGGAAGAAAGTGCAGAACCCCTGTAAGTTGGGACAGTGTTGAGGATAGAGTGGTAATTGGACCAGAGATTCTCACAGAAATGGAACAGCAAGTTAAGCTGATTCGTGAACGACTAAAGGAAGCAGCGGATAGACAGAAGAGCTATGCTGACCTTAAGCGGGTTGATAGAAGGTTTGAGCTTGGTGATAAGGTTTTTCTTCGTGTTAAACCCAGAAAGAGTTCTATAACTTTTGGCAAGGCTGCCAAGTTGTCACCTCGATTCGTGGGACCTTTCGAAATTGTCAAAATAATCAATCCTATAGCTTATCGTTTAGCATTGCCACCTGCTTTATCTCGCATGCATGATGTTTTTCATATTTCTTTGCTTAAGAAATACGTTTCAGATCTGTCACATGTTTTAAATTGGAATTCCTTGCAGGTCAAGACCCGGGAATAATCGTGGTTAAACCCACACGAGTCTTTGGAAACTCACTTGATTGCATTTAAGAAATCGTGAAATATAGCAATGTAAGGTCGGTGGGACGGTTTAACGAAGAAAGTGCAACTTGGGAAAATCTGGAAGAGATGAAAATGGCTTTTCCTTCTCTTTTTCAACAGAATGAAATCTGTTGACAAAACATTCTTTTATGAACTTATTTTTATAAAAATATTTATGGAAGCCAGATGAAGGCAAACATTATTCAGGTTGAATAAAATGTGTTGTGACATTGATTTCTGGAACTATTCAAATATGAAATAGTCACATTATTTGTGTACTGATAATTTGATTGACCTGAAGGTTAATTTAATATGTAATTCATCGGGACGATGAATCTTTTTAGGAGGGAAGCATGTAACACCCTGAACTGTTGTTACTTCCTCCTGAGCATACAAGTGTTGATATGTGATTTCTTATAAAAGGATGTGTTCCTCGATTTAGAAATCATGCTTGATATGTACTGTAATTTCTTTACAGATCCTTGACTGAGTCAGAATATGATTAGACTCTTTTATTTATTTCATTTTGCATCTGAGTTTAATCTGATCTCGGAATGAATTATAGAGTTATCCATCTATAAGATCTAATCTTGGATCAGTGGAATTGATCCAAGTATTGCTCTAAGTCTGTTCGTGATGAATTAAAATCACAGACCTTGAACAGGTTGCAAGGTCTAGAAGCATTGAATAAGCTGGTCGGAGTATGACTCAGGCTGATCATGTGAAATGGATTGGTTCCCGATATGGAAGTATATCTGGAAGGTCTCGATCGTGGACCAGGTAATAATTCGGTTACATACGATTCTGCGGCTGAGGCGAAACGAGAGCTAACCCTATTCAAGAAGGTATGATGTAGGTCTTTTTAGAGTGTGAGAATGTAGACCTAGCTGGAATTATTAATGGTTAGTAACCTAAAACTAAACCTAACCTAGGGGTTAGATTAGTGTTAATCTAACCTAGACCTAGGCTAAGTGCTAATGTCCTAAGTTAGTATCATGTGTAATGTGGTTAGAATAAGTATTATCCTAAATTCTAACCTAAGATACTAACCTAACTATTGAACAAAATGTATGGGGGCCTATGGAGGGTGCGAACCATGGGCGGTGTTTTCTATGTCATTAAATGCTAGGATAAGTATGAAGGACGGAGTCTTGGCGGAGGTTTTAGGAGCGGCTAACTTGTGCCGGCGTGGCGAGTCGCCAAAAGCGAAAATGAACTGGAAATTTTATTTGACTGTCGCCAATTTTGGCGGTCGGTGGTAGTGGAGTTTGAGTGGGAAAGTCGGTGTAAATGCATTCAATGTGCTCGGTAGTCGAGCTCGGAACTCGCGTGAAGGCATGCAAACTGGGAAGTTGTTGGTTTGTTTGGCTTGTCGCGAATTTCGGTTTTCCTTACGCACATTCTTGGTTCTTCGCTTTTGATCTTCTTGGTGTTGCATGGCGAGTATGAGCGTATCTAGCTCTTTTCTCTGTCAAGGGGAATATATATGTCATGGAGATAGCAAAATTTTGTTGGTCGCTCTAACTTGGAAAAGGAAAAGGAAGTCTGAGCTCTTCCAGTGGTCTGCTTCGGAATTTTGAGCAAAAATCCAGGCATGTTAGGCCCTAACCTTTAAAAATCTTGCTGTCTTTCAAGTGATTTCATTAGAACAACTCTGTTCAAATGTTTTGAGAAAATGGATGATTTTTTCCTATGGTTGTCTGGTGTGATTTTTCCACTGTATCTTCTTGCAGGAATGACTTGTCATTTATTCCTTGATGGGTGTTTATTATTTTCAAACTGTGGCTTTGTTTCCTTGTGTTTGCATTCTGGCTTAAATATGTGAAACATATGAAATATATGAATGCTCGGCCTGTTCGGCGTGAGCCCATAAATCATTCCTGTGATGGGTATAGACCATTGTTATGTTTGTCGATTTTTGGTCGTCGATTCTTGATGTGGAAACAGTCGGAAGGGATACTGATGGACCTGTTTGACTGTTCAGTTTTATTGAATCTTTGTAAGCTCTGTCGTGGGTTTTGATGAAGGTAGTTATTGATACTGTTGGGTTTCGTTTTGTCTTGAAGGTTGTTTGAGAATAAACATCTTTCGGTGTGACAGTATCTTATTGCAACTCTTTTGGAATTGTTTTCCTTTTTCGTTGGGGTAACGAGATTTACGTTGAATTCTGTATGCATTATGGATATATGTATATTATATATTGGAGCGACTCTGTAGAGTCCATTGAATGACTTGTATAAATGGACCCTTGTGGAAGCTATACATTTATATATTTGAATGTTGGATATTGATTTGTTTGAAGTCTTGAAGAAATGTTGAGGTCTTTCGACCTCTGTTAACTATAGTAAATTTTGGTATAGACTCCCCCGGTTTATCTATTTCGTTTCATACGTGTAAGCTTGTTCAAAAATATTGAAGAAGGTTCAGTTGGTTCTTTTTACGAAATCAGTAATTATTGAAGCCTGTTCTTTTATGTTTATCATTACTGGAGTAGATGGAATCATTAATTATTCTTCTTTATTATCTTGAATACTGTTGTATAGACTCGGTTGAATTCTTGATAAATAACCAGTGTGATCGCTTCAAATTAGGACTGTTGGGTTTATTCTATTGTTTGACCCTGTGGAGGATATCTTGTTTCTTTTGGCTTCTGTATAAGCCTGAGATTGAACATGTGATGTTTATTTGGCCTTGATGGATTTCTGTGAATAGCTTGACATCTTGTATAACGGCTTTATGAAGTAGGTCATGGATACCATACTTTCTACTCTGATTTCATTCAGATGTAGCTACGATATTCTATGTTGTGTTTTCTTTAGATTTCATGCCAGTTGATGTGGCTGTGTGTGATGCGTGGGTTTCATTTAAACTTCTCTCTGCTTAAGTCGTAGGGAGATGTCATTGTTCAAAAGGAGTTCGAGTTTCTTTTATTGACTGTGGCAACAATTGAGTTCCTTTGAATTCGACCTTGGGAACAAAAGCCTTACAGTGTTGAAAAGGATTGAAGAGGCTGTAGATTGTTATTGGGATTGTAGGCGTGTTACGCCTTCCTTACTTTGATATCCATTTTTGAGTATGAATGAATTTAGGAGCTAAGCTTGTACCTAAATAGTAGCAGCGTAGTAGTTGTCTTCTTGCACTGTCGCTTCTTGCGTGAGGTCATTACAGTGCATGCGGTAGAAAGACCATGTTGTTGGCATGGGGGCTCTTGTCTTTGTAGTTGCTTTATTGTAATGAGTGTCTTGTTGATGGACTCATTGATTTATTTCTTTGTGTTTTATTTCTTTATTTAAAACAGTGATTCTTCTTGTGGTTGTCGGACTTGTTCGTATACTTACCGGATGAATGCTTTCCATATGAGGAGACGGTATAGTAGTGAACTTGTGTGAAAGGAAGTGTGAATGATTTGTTCCTTTCTCTTCTATTATTATAATACATGTTGATATCTGTATCAGTAGGAGCTGTTTTTAACATATTGATATACTCAAGAGTTGTTATGATATTCCATTTCCTGATGAAATTAACGATCTGTCCAATGTTGCTGATCTTGGATTTAAGATAATTGTTTTGGATACTTTCGTTCTTTGATTCTTAATATTTGATGAAATAATTGAGAAGTGTTTAGGACTATTACAATAGCGATGATAGAGTTACACGTTTGTAGTCTTTTTGTATTACGAGGGCATAATCGAATATGTTTACTTGTTTGGATAATGGAACTCATTTAAACAGGGTGTTTAATGAAAACAATTGAGGATTGCAATTGTTTTAAAAGTTAGTGCTTATCATGCTCGGTTCATCGAACTGACTCATGTTGACTATTTTTGCAGATGGTTGCCGTAAGTGGTAAAAGCAATGCAGATCTGACAGGATGATCAGATTGTTTAATTTGATTTATAATGAATTACTGCTTGATTTTCTAAATGTACTATATGTGGAAAGATGTTTCTTTTCCGTTAAGCATTGTATCAAGTATGCTGCTTGCATAAAATGTATTTGTATAGTTATGAAAGGAATGAAAATAAGTATTTGATACTTATGTGTTGTATTCTTAATTCTGATAGTTGACCTTCTTCGGTTTATATGCGAGTGGATGTTATCTTTGTGTAATTGGATGCTTTTGTGATTGATAATGAAAGCTTAAAGAAAATGTGATTGAATTCTTATGAGTGTTTAGTAGTTCTAATTTGTTCTATCGAAAGCTAAATTGAAATTTAAATCATTGTCTTTTTAAAAGATAGGGTTAAAATGAACCTAAGCAGAACACTAATCAAGTGAGGTAAATTACTAATCCCTAGTCTAGTATGGCAGGACAACATTAAATTGGATTCTTAAGCAATTATATCTTTATACTAATAAGTATGATATAAATTGATTAAGAGAACTGAAATAAATCTAATGGGGTTGGATGGCAATCTCATATGAAGGTAATGAGATAATGTCAATTACATGTTGTTTTAGAATCATGTGTATTCTAATGACTCCTTGATGAGAGCTTGACCTTAATACCTCTACCATGTAATGGGTTTTATTGAGAAAGGTTGTCTTAAGGCGAAGAATCGAGGGGATTGGGAAAGGCTAACCTTTGGGGAAAGTCTTTAAAGTAATTTAAAACTCAACGTGCGTAATGGATATTAGTAAGTAGATCTTTTCGAGGTGGATTTAAAGGTTGACGGCACAAGACAAGCTGCGGGTTGTACCTCGAGAAGATTAGGATCTTCTCGAAGTTACAACAATGCAGGTGACTTATGGCGACACCCTTTGCATTGATCGCTAAGATTTACACTTTGATCTCGACGAGTTACTCAGGGACCAATTAGGAATGTGGCCATGTTATAAGGCTGCCTAGGAGGTTCGGGGTATCTTGACACCTTTGGTCTAAGCTGCGAGGTTAAACCGGTATGTCATCGTATCCCTAATACTCATGGGCATCCATATAACATTATCACCTTGTTAATCTGTCTCAGAGTGATTAAGTTGTGAAAGGAAGGACCTTGACGGTAGTCGAGTGTAAGAAATTCTATATAACATAAGAATGGGGTGAAGGGCGTATTCAGATTGTGACGAGTATGCCGTTAAGGAATACTAGACATATGCATATGTTTCAAATCTTTGGCCAAAAGTATCGTAAGTCTGCTGATTGTGTTGTCTAATTCACCTAGTCTAAGGGATGAGATGCCGATGAATAATGGTAACAATTATTGATTAGGTTCCTTAGACAGAACATTACGAATCCCGAGAATAGGGAAGAGAACCCGCGAGATTGAAGCATTAAATAAAAATGCCATCTCTTATTACTCATGAATAGATCGGTAGATTACGAGTCGAGTCATGGAATGAATAGATCGGAGGTACTCAGGAGTCATTCTGACTGCATATGGTTATACATTATATGAATGGTTATTTGATTGTGAGTTCTAAATTATGTATTTAGAACCAAGATGCAAATATCAAAAAAAAAAAAAAAAAAATTAACTTGTTCTAAGGTATTAATTGAGGATGTTACACTATCCCTTTTGCAATCAAAATCTTGATGGTAACCATGAATTTAGAGGCATTCCCAATGGCGGCTAAAACACTCGAGCACTTGGCGAGGAAGCTAGGTTGAGGAAAGATGGCTGATATAGTGACTGAAAAGGAGGGAGGAGAGATGGCTCAAATATGGTGAAGCGTGTGAGAGGGAGATTGTGAGATGGTGCGAGGTTGCATTTATGATGGATTCATGGAGGTAGACATTTTTGGGAGAAGAGGTTCACATGGAGGATGTGTTTGAGCAGGTTTATGCTACCCCATCTTGGCAAGCATGGAAGAGAGAATCACTTGGCTTCTGATGAGAGCCCATCACATGGAGAAATAAGAGTCATTGGTGGACATCTAACCCCAATTAGCAACCAAACCTTGGCACTTGGTTTGTTCAAATGAGGGAAATGTATAGTTGATCCATTCGATATCAGTGGAAGTAACCGATTGGTGCCTAGAAGATCAACTTCTCATTTGGGACTTATAGCTTCACACACTATTCTAGTATTTGGTGGAATGTTTGGACAAGGCATATATACATGTGGTTTTGGGAGTGTATCGGGGAAGTGGTGGAGGAAATATGGTGGGAGTGGAACTAGTTCACAAAATGTCGGCGCACAAGTCGAGTGGGACGACGGGAGCGTTCGGCATGAAAAACATAGGCCTTGTACCAACACGGGAGGATTTGGAGGTGGAAGTGGTGGAGTGGTGGCTTAGGATCTGGTGGAGTCTGGTGGAGGAGAAAACACGGAGGAAATCAAGGGACTATGTCAAGAGGAAAGGGCCTTAGCCACCTCCTCAAGTCTTTTTCGAGATGTCTCTGCACTTACCAAATTACAGTGGGATAGAAGATGCCGCAGAGCATGTGCATAAGTGCGAGCTGCTATGGTGCGTGAAGGGGATCACGACCCAGGATCGAAAGGCCAGTCAATTTACAACAACCTTGTAAGGACACCCACATAGTTGGTATAGAAAGTATGGCCCTCATCATCTTTGTTGTGGATTATACCACACTAAAAAATGCGTTCTTGGTGGAATTCCACATACGAAGTTTGAACAGAAGAGCATAAGATTTCTCAAGGAAATCCAGCGAGGGGAATGGCGAAGAGAGCGTGCAGAAATATGATGCATGCTTTAATACTCTATTCTCTAAATTGTCTTATGATATCCACCCTTCATAACATTCCTAGTGGTTTGTTGGAGGGTTGATCACACCCTTTAGGAGAGCTTTGTCTCATAAAACATTCACGGACCCGTGCGAAGCATTGGAAGCTGCTTTACCGCCATATTTGAGGCAATTGGTAGTGTTGACTTTGGTGTTAGCCCATTTCTAGAGGCTCAGATTTCTACCATGGCTAGCGGTTGGAGAAATTATCGCACACACGATTCTACTGAGACTCACGGTGGGATGTGGTGCATAGATTGTGATTTAGAAGTGTAAACAAAGGATAATGGTGGGATATGTACTTGGAAGGCGGTACGTACCCTAGTGGTAAATTGTGAGATATGTCATGGGGATCATGATGCAAGTAGGTGCCCCCTTTTATAGCGTGTGATCCACAAAAATGTATCTTGTTATTGCAAGATATGTACCTCAACCACACATGACACTAAGGATTGTAGATTGATTGACCAGATTCATGAGGCAATTGATCTTGGTGTGCACTAGATTTGGCATTGCCAGTGATTCCAAAGGAGATGAGAATTGGTATGAAGAACACGGAGATGGAGGTGCACACATGAGGGATTTCATGGCCGTGTAACCACAAGGGAAGAAGTGAGTTCCCGCATGGGACATGCTTTAATTATGGAGCCACTGAGACCATTATAAGTGCGAATGTCCGAGATCTTCTACAATGCTCTGGTGTGGGAAAAACATAAGTATGAAGAGTTCTCGGAGTTATACGAACATATGAGTCGGCATCACTTTGAAAGGAAAAGGGTGCTGCCATGGTGAGTATTAAGAAGGATGACATCTGATGGCTCTCGGGAGTAATACATGAATCGAGAACTAGATCTGACCCTGTTATGGTTCTGACAAGAGGCGAGTCCACGCACACAAGGGAAGCACCTAAGCAGAGACCTCGGTTTCAAGGGAAGAAGTAGTACATGAGAAGTATCCAAACCCGGCTCACTAGAAAGAAGTCTACCAGGAAACCATGGATGTAATTCGAAGCTTACAAGGGTAGATCCAATGCCTAAAAGAGAAAACTAGAAAAGATGATCAAAGAAGACCAGTAGAAGCACCAAAGGATGAATTGGATGAGGTTAAGGAGGTGTGTAAACTACTAAGGCAAGAGAATGTTATTCCCTTGCTAGGGGCATGGTTGAGAGAAAAGGTACCACGCACTACGGAAGAGCACGAAAGGTAGATCCTGCATGAAAACCTCCCACCTCACAACCTTGATCATGATAAATAGATCACCTTGAACACAGTAGTATATGGATGGATTCTTAGCAACATCCTCATTGACATAGGTAAGGAGGTTAATGTTCTCACTCTAGATGCCTGAAATCAAATGGGAAGACCTGCATTACAGCCATCTTCAAATGTGTTATATATGGCAAATAAGACAAAGGAAATTCCCATAGGTGTCTTGAAGGATGTGACCATTACCATTCAGGGGACTAAGTTCACTGGGTATTTTGAAGTCTTGGCACTTTCTGGGGTAGATAATTTCCCAGCGTTACTTAGGTGCCCATGGTGCTATAAGAATAATGCAGATCTCTAGTTTAACAAGGGGTACATAAGCTTTGAAAACAAGGAAGAGAGGGTGATTATACCACTTTTTGATGGAAATTCCACACCCTATATTGAACCCCTTGGAGAGGAAGTCTTGGAAAAATATATGTGCACTCCATAAGAGATCCAAAGACCATCCACCCTACAGAAGGAGTCATCTAGTTTGATGATGCTCAATCTGTCAGTGATACTACCAGTATAACATGTGATAATTGGGTACATGGGACTTATGAATTGATTGGGTGACATCTGAAAGGATCGGTGACTAGGGTAACCATGGTGCATATAGTTTGGCACCTAGGAGGAAAGGTAATAACCAAGTATTCTAGGGATGCATACCCTAAGGTCTTTTTGAGAGAAATGGAAGCTCAATGGAGGAGGGTGAGCAATGAGGTATCTTTTGGGTTATGTTTTGATAGGCACATTAGTGAGGTGGTGGGTCGCGCATAGAAAAAACTTGTTGGAGTGGTGTGAAATTAGAATTTCACTCACTATCTGATTCTCGAAGAGTAATATACCCACCGTTATCAAGGATTACAATGATAATGAACCCACCTCTTCCCACATCCGGGCATGTGAGAGAAGTGCAGGGAGAAGGTGTAGAAGCTTTACCACCATCCCTTTGGGTGCACAAGCTGTATTCGACACTACAAGGTTATGCGTGTGCTTGGTACATCCATTACGAAATTTTCCACAGATTAGAAATTAGCGGGAATTAGTGGTTGACACTGGTTCACACATTCAAGTACTAAAGTACCAAGCAACGGTTGATGAGGTGTTGCCAGGCTGTCAAGTTCCTCACTCTAGGGGATTATGCCATGGTGGAAGATAGATTAGTAGACTTACTTGGTGGACCTATCTTGGAAGTGCGGTTTGAAGAGGAGGAACCAGAAGACATATAATTTGAGCGTGTGTGTCTGAAAAGGAGAAAGGAAAGATGGTATATGTTATTGATGGAGAGGAGATGGAGAGCCTGAATGTCGACCATTCGGTTGGGATGCACAAGGTAGTTGACAGTGCAGATGCATGTGTGTGCACATATCATGAACCACTCAAAACCAAGAAAGTTAACATCAGCTCGAGAGAAGGATCCCAAGGAAGCTATCATTGGGGACTCTGCAGTCGACGAGGAAGTATCAAAGATCATCGATCTCTTGTGTGAATTTGAGGATTTATTCCAACATGGATACCATGAGTTGAAAGGCATCCATCATTCATTTGGGGAAATGAGGATAAATTTGAAATATTATGCGCACTCGGTCGGGAAGAGGCCTTACAGGATGAATTCCAACATGCACGTAAGGGTTAAAGAAGATCTAAAAAAATGATAGCATCAATATCATTGAGGTCGTGGAGGAATCAACATGGATAATTCCAATGTTGATTAGCATAAAGAAGGATGGGTGGATTAGGATATGTGTGGATTACGAGGAGTTAAACGCTATTTGTATCATATATCCTTTTCCCACTCCCCTTCTTTGAAGATATTTTAGAAGGAGTTTACGGGCGCAGTCTGTTCCTTCACGGATGGATTCTCGAGGATATCACCAAGTAAGGATTGCCAAGGAATACTAAGAAATGACATCTTTCACCACCAAGTGGGGAAGCTTTGCATACATGGTCATGCCCTTTGGATTGAGGAATGCACCCGCTGTATTTTTGTGCATAGTGGTACAAGCATTTCAGGACTTCATCCACAAGTTCCTTCAAGTATATTTGGATGATTGGACAATGTATGGATTGGTCAAGGACCATTGTGATAACTTGAGATTGATGTTTGAAAGATGTCGGTAGTTGAGGATTTCCCTCAACATCAAGAAATGTGTCTTTGCAACTCCTTTTGGAACATTGTTGGGGCATATCATATGCAAAGAGGGCTTACTTAGTGGATCCACTTGAAAAGTTGCAGTTATTGTGGGATTAGGGGAGCCTACTAGCCAAAGCACCATGTGTGGATTTCTTGGACACACTAGGTACTAGAAAGTTCATTAAGGGATACACCAAGATCACCATGCCTTTGGAGATATTACTCAGACATAAGAGTGCCTTTTAGTGGGAAGGCGCGATAGAGGGCATTTGACACTCTAAAAGAAAGGCTTATCACCGCACCTATTCTACGATTCTCATCATGGGATAAACCTTTCCATGTCCACATAGATGCCTCTAGTACAGCAATGGGAGCCGTTCTTTCTCAACCAGGAGATGGGATTGTTGATCATCCCTTGTGTTTTGCAAGTAGAAATTTGACACCGACATAACAAAATTATCCTGACAACCGAGCGCGAGGAATTTTCAATGATCTATGCACTCCACAAATTTAGACAATATTTGGTGGCGACTCCCTTCATATTCTACACTGACCATATGGCCTTGAAGTATCTAGTAAAAAATTATTATTGCAAGGGTGCATATGCCATTGGGTACTTTTATTTCAAGGAATTTGAATTCAGAGTGGTGGTAAAACCTGGAAAGAACAATTGTGGGCCGGATCATTTATCAAGGATTGATTTGGGAGAGGATGTGCAAAGTATCGAGGAAACCATGTCAGACGTGTAACTATTTAGGTTGCAACGTGCGCCTCGAGTTAGAAGACATTTCTATTTTTCTCAAGGAAGATGTTGCACCTAAAGGGATGAAAGCACTTGGAAAGGAAAAGGTTAGCCATACGCGCCACGCCCTTCATGTTGATCAATGGGGAATTGTATAAAATGGGCCATGATGAGGTCTTGCGTCGGTGTGTATTAGAACATAAAAGCATGGCCATAATAGAAGAAGCCCATGGTGGGATTGTTGGAGGACACTATGCAAGGAATGCAACCGTGTGTAAGATCTATTCACTAGACTATGGCGGGAGATGATTTACTAGGATTACATTGAGTTTTGCAAGGCCTGTGACCACTACTAGTGCCTTTACAAACTTGGAAGAAGGGATGAGATGCCCTTGCGCCCCATCGCCAGCACGGAACCTTTTGAGAAATGGGCAATAGATTTTTTCAGACCAATCTCACCAGCTACGTGAAGGACTAACTCGCGGTATATCATTACTTGCCGATTATCGACAAGGTGGGTAGAGGCCGCACCCACTAAGGATTACACCGTATGTGCAATGATGCTATATTTTTTGGAGAACATTATCGGTAGGTATGGGTTCCCATTAATTTTAACAAGTGATAGGGGCACTCACTTTTAATTGAAACCATCAAGATTCTATTAGTAGAATTCATGGTAGCCCATCACAAGACTACCCCTTATCACCCTCGGGGAAAATGGGACTGTGAGAGGTATTCAAAAAAAAATCCTTAGTCACATATTGACTAAGATATGTGATGTGGGTAGGTAGGATTGGGATGACAAGGTGTCGGCGGATTCTTTGGGCATACAAAACAATGTATAAAAGATTGAACAAGGCCACACCATTTCAATTGGTTTTCGAGTGTGGAAGTAGTTTTACCGGTGAATTCATGCTACCATCTCTACATATAGCGTGCACGGGAGGGTTGGACGATGAGCAAGTGTTGGAAGAAAGAATAGATGAATTGATAAAGTTGGATGAAAGGAACTCACTAGTAAGATGGAGCAAACAAGCCCGAGAAGCAAAGTAAAAGGCATGGCATGATCGCTATATTAAGAACAAATAGTTTGAGGTTGGCCAGATGGTATTGCTATATGATTCAAAATTTCTACACCATCCTGGAAAGTTGAAGGTGCATTGATTGGGTCCTTATGTAATTTCATACATCCTTGATTGAAAGCGGGTGCCGATTCAAGTCTTTGGATGGAACAAAATTACTTGGACACTTGATATGGGAGTAGGCTAAAGACCTACTATAAATAAAGCTTCTTGGTGTTTGTAAATAAGGTAGTTTTTCCAGTTAGTTTAGAATTCCCTTTTATGATTTTCCTTTCTTGTATTTCCCTTTCATGTTTTTGTTATGTTTTACGCTTTGGGTGCCGATAACCTTATTAATTTTTGGCGTATGAATGTGTGAGAGGACCACACATCGTTTTAGTGTGGGGTGAGATGATGAAGAGAAACTTGGAGTTATTTACATTAGGAGGATTTGGGTCGGTGGAAAAATAAGGTTACATTGGAAATCCACGTACAAAGAGGAAAAAGTGCAAAAACATGAGGTAGGTGAAAGAAAGAATCATGAGGATGGAAGAAGTGCCTTTGCCTTGTGGTAACATGCACACAAGAGTCTTATTAAGATGGATTGTTTGCGTGCCAGAAGGTTGGAAAAGTTTTCGCGCAAGGATTGGGTGCGTAAGGAGAAGCACTAAAGTCAGGTTTTGTTTGAAAACACCACATTAAATATTATCATACGGTGGTAGGTAGCCTATCCTTAAATGCGTAAAAGTGGGAAAAGCTATAAATACAAGAGTGGGAATTTCATTATTTCACTTTGCGAACACAAGAAGAGCGATTTTCTTTCAAGAGATAGGGTTTCGAGAATTGACTCATGTGAAGGAAAGTCCCAAGAACTTAAGTTCAAGTTAGAGTGATCGAAGGAGGGTCAAGATGACCTTTATGAAAAAATTTAACTATATGATATGGTTGTCATGCTTTCGGGTGTTAATTTTTCCCTTGCAAAAATTGATGAAAACAAACATGTAAGGAAAAGAGGAACCATAGAGAAAGAGGAAAAATAAGAATGAAATCTCTTGCTTGTATCTTAGTAGTGTAAATTTATCTATCCGAAACTCACAATTGACAGACCCCTTGGAATGAAGAGGTCATCCAAATTTATAGCTTTACAAAGAGTCTCTTCATCTACCCCTGTAGACACCGAGTTTTCGTTACCTACCTACTTATGAGATACACAAATTATTTTATCTAAACATTTAATTATAAGCATATCCTAATTAATTTACCTCACCATGTAAAACCAATTTCTACCCCCTTGTAAATCACATTTTACTCACTTAAAATTACTGTAACCCTTCAAACCCACTAACCATCTCTAAATTATCCCTAACCCATTTTAGCCCAACCTCCTAACCTCCCCAACTCATCAAAACCTCTTCCCAACCATTTTACCTCATCCATTTACCCAAAATTATCATTTAGGAAGTGGTTTCAACCACTTATAAATGTTTTCCCCATAATTCTCGAAACTGGAAATTCTAAAAATTCACCAGTGCAATAATAAATAAGACTTTTCACTCTTGTTTTAGGGATCTTGAGAATTATTTTCAGCAAACTTGCATATTTTGATTTACCAAATAACAATGCTCTGTCGGTTCATTGATCTTCAAGCCAAGTAATAGTGTTAAGAGCCTTTCCAAAGAACATACAACACATTAGTCTCTGCGGTGTGGTCTTTAGCAATCCACCCAAGCAATCAACAATCAACGAGATGACCATATCATCTTGAATCATCATTTTTAGGTGCTTTGTGTCTTCTTGATACTCAAGGTACCTATTTTTGTTTTATCATTGTTTTCATAACAACATCTTTAACAAAATCAAACATTTCAATCTCTTTACATAAACTTATAATTTTAGAATAATCAAGCATTTTTAGAGTAATCACTAGTGATTACTTGAATCTCCACGATTAACTTGAATCACCCATGATTTGGATGAATCACCAGGATTCCTTTGAATCACCTATGATCCCTATTTTTAAACATATTTCTCATTAATCATAGTATTTTATCAATATTATCAATATCTCTGGATTTAAATTTACTTTTACGAGTATGTATTTACTTTAGATTATTATCCCAGGCCAATCACACCTAATCACAAGCATTTACAATTTATCAATTGTTTAGAAACCTTTATTTTGGGAATAATTTGACATCCTTCATGAGCTCACCTTGTGTTGCATTCAATTCGCAATTGACATTGATTACATCGAGGATAAGTTTGAGTTCCTCTACAATATCTAGTAAGAAATAGTGGACTATCAATATAATTATTTTTAATCCATCTAGATATCTTCCACTTTATCCTCTGCCACATACAAATAAGAATCAAAATTTCCATTTGATCTTGAGTTCTAGCTTCCTTATATCATCTTATCTATTGTTATCATTATCTATCATTTTATCAATATTGTCAATTCACTTAATTATTTAAAAACAAGTTGACATCCTACAAAGAAGCCCTTTTGGATTCCTTTAATCAACCTTATATACGAGTAGCTCATCTACCCATGTTATCTAATATATCTTATTTATTTTTCTTTGATTGCAATTTAGGGGTTTCGGGAAGAACCAAGGTATGAGACCATCAAAATTGAGTTAAAAATGAATTTTCCATGAAATTTAATATAAATAAGGGTGTGAAAATATGTTTAGGAGCTCAAGTTATTCGTTTGACAAGGTGTCCTCCAAGGTGCGGTTCGGAAGTTAGAAAATTTTCAAGCTTGAAAATTTGAGCTAATCAATGGCACACTTTTGTGCCCAACCATACCAAATAGTTGGGACATTCTATGCAAAAAAATAACCTCCTCTATGCAAGCCCATGGGTCATGATGTTACCATTTTGGATCCCCTTTTGTCGGTTTAAGCCCCCATGTACTAATTTTGAGCCCCTAACTCCATCAAGTCACGCAACGCCATGTGGCTCGATCGCCAGAGGAGTGCACTATTGTGCACCAACCATACCAAATTTTGGGATGGTCATGACAAAAAAATCTTCCCCCTCCCATTTAATCCCTTGATCAACCATGTGACCCCGACAGGTGGCTAAGTGCTTCTTTTCCAACCCCCTCTCATCCTTAACTCACGAATTACATTGTGACAAGTGGCCCGGTGGGAAGGACCACACTTTTGCACCAACCATCCCAAAATTTTAGGACAATTGGGACAAGAAATTTTTCTCCTTCCCTCATTGAATAAATTTACAAGTTTTATTAATTTAGTGTTGCTTCTCACCGCTTCCATTTCTACTTGCAACACGGACAAGAAAAAGCCTCATTCTTTGGTGATTACTTTTTTCCATTGATTATACTAATTTACCTATGAATTTTACTTCCACACCTTTTATCCATCCTCCACTCTCTGATACCACTAAGAAATATCCATTTCCAAGCTGTTTCCATGATCAAATTTCTCCAGAAACCCTTGTGAAGAAAAATAAAGATTTACTCATAACTTGCAAACAAGTGAGCAAAATCCAACAAAAATTTGGGAGTATACTCCTCTCACAAAAATATTTCCCATCAATCTCAAGAGAGGAAAAGCTAACAATTGTAAACACAAAATCCAAATGAAAAACCTATCCCGATGGAGTTGATTTCATTGCAATCGAGAGGTGAAAAATAACCTATCAAAAATATCAGTAACTCCACTAATGGATTTATATGTGGCTCTGTGCCCAAAACTCTTAGTAGTCAATTTTTCAGTTTTTATTTCTGATCTTTGGTGAGTGAATCACAATTAAAATTGGAACACGAGATCATGATGATAAGATGGATCCAAAAATTTCACTCCCATTATAAATATAGGCCATTTTGGACACTTAATAAAAATAACATATCCCATGCTTTTCTTCAAGCTATAAATATTAATTCCCCTTGAATTGCAAGTTTGATCACTTGGGACAATCAAGAAAATTACAAAATGGAGAGTAAGGCAAAAATGAAAACTTTCCCAAAATAGTAGGTCCCCAAAAATTAACCTACTAAAAATAGAAATTGTGATAAAAATAGAAATTCCTTATCAAGGGATAATATGGAATGTTCTGGAGGTTCATAAGGTAAAATTGGATAAAAATAGGTGATATGTCCCAAAATAGCAGCTCTTGGAACCTAGAATCTAAAAATAGCAAGTTTAAGTTTTGAGTGCAGAAAGTTACGGATGGTTTCATTTTCACTCATCTTTCCAATTTTAGACTATCCACGAGATAGTAAAATTATTTCATTGATCAAACAGAGCGAGAGAGAACTTCATAAGGGTCCTGGGAGCATCATCTTAAGCTCAATTGTGTCCAGAAGCAAAAGCGGTTCATCGTGAGGTGCAACAGATAAATCCATGTTCATCATCACGGGAGATGGGAAATTCAAATTGAGTCGATTAGGGTGAGATAAATGAAATAAATATTTTCTTCAATTGAATGTCAAGGGGATCATTGTGATAAGTTCTGGTGTCCATTTCGAGATCACGTTTAGAAGTCTCGAAATAGTATTTCGAACACTCTTTTCATAGTCCATGGTTTTTAGGCACAAGGTAAAGTTATGTTGTCATCATCACCAATGAGGAAAACTATTCAAGGTGAAACTCATTGGAGCTTCACATCAATGTATAAGGGTTGCAGTGGTAATCAAAAGCCAAGATTGTCTTTTCAACTTCTCCAGCAAGGTATTCATTAACAACGGAGATATCTTCATTCTTGGGAGCATCTCTTCTTTCCCCTCCTTATTTCTTTCTCCTCTTCTCTACCCCATTTCTAATTCATCGTTGTGAGAAATCATGACGTTCATCCTATTCATTAATGTGACTATAGTCTAAAATTTAATAAGTTTCCCTTAATTGATAAAAGGGAACTTAATGTTCTTTCCTAGGAACTTGAAAGGTCATATGTTGTGTAGGACATATGAAAAGTCACATGGGGGTAGATGAGGAGTCTTCTGAAATTCTATATAATGTAATGGCATAATCTTACTTAGGGGTTATAAATTTTTGCATTCAAGAGAGATATTAGTTAACCAAGGAAAAAAGAGAGCTAATCTTCCACTTTCCATACCTATTTTCCAGCATTGTACAACTTGTTGAGATGTCAATATAGAAAGGGTTTCTTCTTTTTGTGATGTATGAATGTGTGCAACTTTGTGTGCATGGTTTCCTCTTATCATTTAAATTTTAAACATGGTGTTTTCTTTCCTATAAGTTGTGAATGTGAAACTTATAATTAGCTTTAGCAAGAATATGATTTTCTACTTGCAGAGTTAATTTCTCCTATCTAATTTCTCACTCCCCTTCCCCCATAATTCAGAAAATTCCTCCCTTAAAATTAATTATAATAATTTTCCACCTGGTACAATAGAGTGTGACTATTGGATCCCCATCCTCTTGACCAACAACATATTTCCCTTTTTTATTCATAATAAAGTGGAGTGCACCACCCAAGTAGAGGAACTAAAGTCCCATAACATTGGCAAGATATTCACCAATTTGTTTACTCAACAAATTTTCTCGGAAATAGTTTTGAAACTCACCAAGGGAAGACTTGGAAATAATATGCACCCAAAATATGATAGAAAAATATATAAAAACAAAATATTCCAAAAACACAAAAAAATAAAATTGAAAAAAAAAAAAAAAAAAAAATTGACAGAAATCCATTTCCGAAAGACAAACTTTTGATTCCTACACGTGAATTTTCACATTCCACAATGTCCTTTCATATTCCCACTACAAGATTTTCCAAAAATTGGTTGAAAAGAGATATACCAGATTGGATAGGTTGAGAGGAATATTTGACCCCACCTTCGAGGCTTTGTAAAATCAGAAAGGAAAAATCAAAGATAACCCCTACTATTTTTCTCAAGCCTCATCTCCATCTAGGTCTTCAAGTGTTTACTGCTGGTAATCGATTCAAAATCCTATTGATACCCGTGCGAAATCTCCCATCTTTCAACCACCATTGAATATTGAATTCTTTGGTGAGGAAGAAGATGAACCAAAAGAAGAATTTACTGAAGGAAAAGATGAAGTGAAGAAAAAGAATCAATGGTAGATAGAGTAGAAAGACCCCAACCCATTGTTCATGAGGAAGGAATCCAAGTCCACTCACTCTTACACCTCTTCAAAATCTATCAAAAAAATTCCCTCAAGAATTTTTCAAAGTTCAAAGGTGATGGAACACAACTCCTCGAAGAGCACATATCATCCTTCATCACATCATATGGAATTATTAGAGTTGAAAACGAAGATGTTTTGTAATATTTTTCATGGTATATATCCAAGAAAAAGTAACAAAATGGTTCTACCTCATGTCTGTCAAGTCAATCACCTATTGGGATGATATCAAATCAAGGTTTTAAGAAAGATTCAAATTTTGTAAAGATTGCCAAGACCTCATCGTTTAATTGTTATAAATGAAGAAAGAGGAAAAGGAGACCATGAGAGACTTTGTGGTCCATTTCAACAGGTTACTCAAGAGATTAACATAAGATGATTTGCCATCGACATTAACGTGAGAATATTATTCATTAATTCTCAATCACTAGAGGTAGGATTCTTCCTACGAAGGTTCCAACAAAGGAATCTAGCATAAGTGCAAATAATGGCCATTAAAGTTGAATATTATCTCATCCCATATGAAAATATAAAGAACCCCTCAAAGGAAAGGCTCAACATCATGGAGAAGAGAGAAGCTGTTCCATTTATATAAAAATTGGTAAATGAAATGGCATCATTAAAGAGGGAAATTTTCCAATGAGGATACCATTAGAGTCAAGAAGAAATAAAATTGTAGGAGCACCCTAACGGCTTGCCTTGGAGGCTCTGTCCATCAATCTGCAAGCTATATAAATCAAGAAGAGAAAAAGGGGATTGAGAAATAAACTTAAAAAATGATTTCCTAGAGATTAAAGAAATTGAGAATGATGCACAAATCAGATTATATGAGTACTTTGGAGGTAATGAAGATGATGAAATAGACACACCTAGTTTCTCATGTGCGTGTGTTCACCCAATCTCACTCTAAAAAGGATCATCTTCCTCCTTGGTGTTGTGAAGAAGAAGAGTGAATATCCTCCTATAGTGAATCTACCTTAAAAAATAATTAGTTGAGGATATCCTCTTCCACCTTGCATGGAGTATAATTTGGAGAAACATGATCCTATATAAAGAAAGAGGGCTCCCGCAATTCCAAGTAAGTCCTCAAATTCTCTTACTAAATCTAAATCTACTCCTTCAAAAGTTCTGGTGTACCTTTCATGATAACATTTGTTCCCCAAGCATATACCCATACTTCCAATCATGTCCTAACTTCCAAATAATTGGCTTCACTTATACCCCTTGTCCACCTTTTCTCCTTTTGACATCATAGAAAAAATGAACAAGACTAAAGAGAAGATTTCTAAATCTAAATACAGATTCAACCCGAACAATTTGAGAAGCTTGTTTGACATATCAAGAGTAGTAGTTAAAATCCTGACACTATAACTCCTAGTTCTAAAGGGCTACTACCAACCCCACTTGCATCCCCATCACAAAAAAATCTTTCTTTGAGTGCCTACAAAAATGATAAGGTGGACCCTTTCTATGTCTCCCATTTCATTGGAGGATACCGATTAAATAATTACATAATAGATTCGAGTTTCTCTCGATAATGTGATGCACTGTGAAAGTTTCCAATTCCCTCAAACACCTTGAATTAGGGTAGTGGCTCTTGTTACTCTATGGAATTAAAGGAAGTCACACTTGTAGGAAAGGTCAAAGATGCAAAGTTGTCTCTCACTAAATTTACGGAAAATAAAATGTCAATAATGATCATGGTAGAAAAAATTCTAGCTTCATTTGGAATATTATTGAGTAGGAGATTCTTACAATAGTTGTGAGGGAAAATTCAAATGAATTAGTATTTCTCTACTATTCTTGTTAAGGGAGATATGGAAAAGTTTCTCCCAGAGAAGAAAATGAGATATATATATAGTGAAAAAGGAAGGAAACCTAGAAGCCTACATCTTATACCAAAATAGCAGGAGGATGAACCATTTCATGAAAACCAAGTATGGGGAGGATATTCCCATATTAATAGGAAAAATAATTCCTTTATGGAGAAGTATTGATCTTGAAGAAGTATTGAGAAATCTTGAATTGCAAAAGGATATCCCGAGTTTCATAATGATGTAATATGTGAGGAATTTGGCACGTTCCTTAATTACTTCCAAGCTGAGAAATCAGCATATGAATATATCCACGAGGAGGATATATTTTCACTCCCATTTGGAGAAGAATATTCTCTTGATCATGTCACCCGTGAGGGAGAAAATATAGTTTTGATAATCTCTTGAGATATTTGAAGGAAGAATCCATGCGAGGCATTCTTAAGAATTATGCAAGGAATAGAAGACCCTCATCCCAACCTCAACCACTGAACTCAACAAGTTATGGATCTGCAAGATAAGTTTGAATCCAATTAGAATCCTTAACTTATTTCAAGGTTGATCATGATGAAATGAGGCTAGCTGAGAAATATGATATCTCTTTTGAGCCAATGCTTATCATATGTAATGATGAAATGGAAGTATTCTCTTTCACATTCAAAGAAGGAGATTCTTTCTATTATGAAAAGGTTAAAATAAAGAGTTTTGAAATCCCTAGATTTGATATTCCTCATAACAAAGAAGTAGTAATACAATGAGATTAGAAAATTTGAGGCAATACCCCAAATGGTTTCCATGATTTTCAAGAGGAAGGTTTTGCAAATGAATGTAAAGTTGAAATATTGGAAATTTCAAAGAAGGATTTAGTGCAAGAGATCTTAGAAGTAGTAGAAAGCATGAAAGATACAAAGTTAAGTCTCAACCTCTTAGATCAAACCATGGCCACGCAAGATAGGTATGAATTTTCCCTTGACACTTCACTCAATTTATAAAATATGAATTCATGTTTCCTCACAGAAAATATGTTGATGAACAAAAAAATTAGGAATGAAGAGAACTCGGGAGAAATCAATAATGTGGACTAGCACGAAAGGCAACTAGCATTCTAAAACTGATTTAAAAGGAATGGAAGCAATGGAATTTATAATAAAATGTCTAAGCATCAAAAATATCATAATAATCACTCCTAAAAAGTAAATAAACATTCATGAAATAGTTTGAATTTCATAATCAGTTGAGGAGAGGAGGATACTTTCTTGAACAGTCAATGCCTTCACGAAGGATCAACACTCGGTGTTACCCACTCGGGGTAATCTTTGAGAAGATATGATAACCGATGAAAGCGGGTTATCCCATGCCTTATACTATAGGTTATTTATGTTTGTTTCCATTTCCTACCACGTGTTTTGTTTCCTTTCATTTTTTTATTTTGTGTGTGTGTTCCTCCTTTCTGTTCATCTCTTACAAGTTGTGTGTTTCTCTAAAGCCCAATGGATAAGGCACTAGTCAATGTTATGTTATGATATATTGGAATTTTCATGTCACGTCCTCACTGCACTCTATTCATGACATTTCCCCAAGTTAGAGCCAATTGTTTTCATGAGTTTTTGCAAGGGAAAAATTCACACTTGAAAGCATGACAACCATACCCTACAGTGAATTTTTTTCTTAAAGGTCATCTCGTACCCTCATCCAGATCACCCTAACCCTAATTTAAGTACTATACCATCCTTCGAGTGTTCCAATGTGTTTTTTCATCATGTTCATAGGTGATTTACAGATATCCATTCTTAACCAACACTTCTAAAATGAGTTTATTCAAGATTGGCTCTCTATGAAGCTTAAGAAAGGGTTTTCTCTAATCTTCTTGAGGCTAGTATGCACCACCAAGAGTAGATAAAAGGAATAAAAATCATCATGGAAGTGTATCAAATATATAATATTTTTTTAATTGGTTTTGGAAGAATCTAGGAAGTTTCAGAAGTTTTGGAGTAGTTTTAACAAAAGTGGGTCCTAGAGGGTAAATTAATGCATAGTGCGAAAACAACACATGAGCTTTGGGAAGAAATTGCAGGAGCTCCATAAAGATTTAGGAGTGAAAAAAATATCATAATAAATATAATTCATATCCCTAGAGGATAGTGGCCTAAATTTTCACAACACTCAAGAAGTTCTATCCACTGACCTATTTTTAGTATGCACTGACATTAGTTCCAAAAGAAAAATCCTATTTTTCATGGGGTTGTAGGAAGAATCAAGGTATGAGACCATCACCATTATGTTAAAAAGGAATTTTTATTGAAATTTAAAATAAATAATTGTGTGAAAAGATGTTTGGGAACTCAATTTATTCACCTATAGGATGTCCTCCAAGGTATTGTTCGGGAGTTAGAAAATTTTCAAGCTTGGAAAATTGAGCCAATCAAAGAGTGGCACACTTTTGTGCACCAACCGTCCCAAATATTTGGGATGTTCGGTGAAATTTTTTTATCCCCCTCACATTTAATCCCTAGGGTTATGATGTAACCATTTTGGAGCCCCTTTTACCAGCGGCAAGCTTCCATGCGCGATTTTGAGCCCTGACTCCATCGATCACGCGGTGCCACGTAGCCCAATCGAGAGAGGGAACAATTTTTTACACCAACCATACCCAAAATTTGGGATGGTTGGGGCAGAATTTTTTTCCCCTCTCATTTAAGCCCCCGATTAACCATGTGATCTGACGGTGGCTAAGTGTTACTTTTCCATCCCCCTCTCATCCTCGACCACAAATTACATCCTTAAAAGTGGCCCGATAGGAAGGGGGTGCAATTTTCTTCAAAAACTATCCCAAAGATTTGGGAAATTTTGGAAAATAAAGTGCGCTCCTTCCTCATTGAATAAATTTTCAATTTTCTATTAATTTAGTGTTGCTTCTCGGTGCTTCCACTTGTACTGCATGCACATAGAAGAAAAAACCTCATTGTCGACACTTACTTTTTTATGCATTTCTATTACTCCTTTTCCTTTTCCATTTCCTTAAAAACATTTTCTCCAACCTCCATTACTACTACCACTCAAAAATATCCATTTCCCAACTAAGCATTTGCCATGCTCAAATTTCTCTAGAAACCCTTTTGAAGAAAAGTGAAGATTTTCTCTTAACTTGCAAACTAGTGAGTAAAATCCAAAGAAAATTTTAGCATATCCTCTTCTCCCAAATACCTTACGGATGCAAAAAAAAATTAAAATATTTCCCAGTAATTTACTCTAACAAAAAATCTATTTTTTCCCTAGCTCTCATTCCTTAGATTTCCCATCAATCTGGAGAGCGTGAAAAGCTAAAAATTGTGAATAGAAACTCCAAATGAAAAATGTATCTGATGGAGTTTATTTCATTGCAATCGAGAGGTGAAAAATAACCTATCAAAAATATTTGTGAATCCATTAATGGATTCCATGGTATCTTCATCTCGAAGCTCTCATTAGGCAAAAAAATCAATTTTGATTTCTAAGTTTTCCGTTGAGTGAATCACAATGAAAATTAGAGCACGAGATCACGACAATGAGCCGGATCCAAAAATGTCACCCACTGCACAAACCAAGGATGTTTTGGAAAACTAATAAAAATATCATATCCCTTGGTCTTCTACATTCTATAAATAGTAAGTCCCCTTGAACTATAAGTTTGATCACTCAAGAAAATAAGGAAAGATACAAAATGGAGAGTAAGGCAAAAAATGAAAACTTTCCCAAAATAGCAGGTCCCCAAAAAGTAACCTGTTAAAAATATAAATGTACTAAAAATAGCAATGCCTCAACAATAGAAGAAGATGGAATGTGTTAGAAGGTTTAGAAGGTAAAATTGGAGCAAAACAGGTGATATGTCCCAAAATAACAGCTCTTAGAACCTACAATCTAAAAATAGCAAGTTTCGGTTTTGAGTGTAGAAAGTTACATATGGTTCCATTTTCAGTAATATTTCTACTTTTTGGAATCTCTTTGGGATGGTAAAATGATTTCATTGCTGAGACAAAGCAGTGAGAACTTCACAAGGGTCTGTGAGCATCATCTTAAGCTCAATTATGTCCTAAAGCAAAGCGGTGCATCATGAGCACAACAAATGAATTCATCTTCATCATTCAAGAGTTGGGTGAGTAAAAGTGATTAAATCAAGCTAAGATAAATGAACTAAATAGGTTATTAAATAGAACATCAAGGGGGATAATCTTGAGAAGTTCTCATTTCCATCTCGAGCTCACATTTGGAAGTCTCGAAACAATGTTTCTCAACACTCTTTTCATGGTCCATGGTGTTTGTGCATCGGGTAAAAAGACTTAGCTTGTGATCATCACTCGAGAAAGTGAAAATTATTCAAGGTAAAAATAATTGGAGATACACATCGGTGTAGAAGGGTTACTAGTGGTCGTGAGGAAGCCAATATTGTTGTCTTTAACTTCTCTAGTAAGGTCTTTGTCAACAACGGAGATATCTTCATTCTTGGGAGCATCTCTTATTTCCCCTCACCCTTATTTATTTATCCTCTTTTATACCCCATTTATAATTCGTCATTGTGATAAATCATGACATTAATCTTATTCATTAATGTGACTATAGTCTAAAATGTAATAAGTTTCCCTTAATTGATAAAAGGGAACTCAATTTTCTTTCCTAGGAACTTGAAAGGTCATATGTTGTGTAGGACATACAAAAAGTCACATGGGGGGTAGATGAAGAGTATTATGAAATTATATATAATATAATGGAATAATCTTACTTAGGGGTTTCAATTTTATGTAGTTAGGAGATATCTTTTTAGCAAGACAAAGAGAGTTATTCTTCCACTTTCCCTACCTATTTTCCGAGCATTTTACAACTTGTTAAGATGTCAATAAAGAAAGGGATTTATTCTTTTCATGATGTATGAATGTGTGAAAATTTTTGTGCATGGTTTCCTCTAATTGTTGACGTTCTAAACATGGTTGTTTCTTTCCTATAATTTGTGAATGTGAAACTTCTAACTAGCTTTGCGAAGAATATGATTTTCTACTTGCGAGTTAATTTATCCTATGTAATTTCTCACTCCCCTTCCCCCATATTTCAAAAAATTCCTCCCTTACAATTCACTATAAGAATTTTCCATCGGTATAGTGGAGTGTGCATGTTATATCCACGACCTATTTGTTCATTCATAATAAAATGGAGTTGCACCACCCAAGTAGAGGGACATAGAGTCCCAAAGCATTGGCAATATATTCACCAATTTTTCTACTCGACATATTTTCTTGCCAAAAATGTTAAAATTTGTACACATGATGATTTTTTAAAACCAAGGAAGGTGTTAGTAACTTTGATAAATGAATCAATAGAATTACTGTGTCTATGATTTATTAGTCTTATAAGTGCTAGTAAGGTTGTATTCCTCTAATTGAGTGTGGATTAATTGTAGTTAATGTTGTGAAACTCTATTAGTTCTTATTCAAAAAGTTGACACTTGTTCCATAAATAATTTATCCCCTTTACCTCTTCTCACCAAAAAAATTCCTCCCTTACACTAAGTGCAAACAATTTGCCACAGGTATAGTGGAGTAGCCCTATGTGATCTTGGGCTTCATGAACATCCACATTTTTTTTCTGCATTCAATAAATGCAAGCCTCCCCTTTACCAAAAAGAGGTACTTATTCCCGAGCATTGGTGAAAATCCATTAAGTTGTCCTCTGCAACAAATTATTTTTCCAACAATATATAAATATCCCTAGTGAACAAAGGATATAGAAAGGTGCCATAAATTTCACTATAAAATATATCTAATGGATTAAATGTCAATTTTTTCTTTGGGGTACTTTCGAGGGCACAACACTCACAAATACCCCTCATAAAATTGATGTAAGGTAAATCATTGACCATCTCATGCTTGCTCAATTATTCAAGGTAACAATATTTTAAATGGAAAATTGCTCATGTCATAGCTTATTAACCTCATATACATGAAAAAAGCTAAGGGAAAAGGAAAACTTCAAAATGATGATGAGGAGGGTGTTATTGCTGAAGTGTTCAAGAAGCTACAATCTTTGGATGGAAGAATGGGAAATGCAAAAATCCATAATGACTGCATCCTATCTGCACTTAAAAGTATTTACAATTTCATCGAACAACATGTTCATAGTGTATGCAGCCTCAGCGGGATTACTGAAGACATTTGGGGCCCCAAAGAGAAAAGAGATATGGAAATTGCTCAGGCAGATCTGAAAGACCCTTCTCAGGCCACAACCATTGCATTCTTTGTCTCGCTGCAAACGATCAAAACCAAGATTGACAGGGCTATCAAGTAAAGTGGAGTTGTGTTGTTGTTTACTGGCATGAAGTTGCTGATGACTGGTGGATCTGGTGCTATTTTTGGTGGAGATATTCTATGATAGATATCTCTTGTTTGTTTTTTGATCTCTTCTACTATTTTTTGGATCATTTTACATCTGGATCCTTTCTATTAATATGTTGTTTTATCTGGCTGGTGAGCCCTCTGAGGTTGGTTATTTTTCCCTTCTCGGGTTGTTTCTCCACCTTACAGTATACGGCTTTTGAGCCCTTTTGTATACAGGGTATAGTCCCTTCAAAACTATTTTCCCTTAATAAAAAAACCTCATATACATGAGTAACCAAGTTATTTGACGAAGAGAAAAAAGTAAAGCGGGAAAATGTGTACAATCGACTCGGTGATCCACATTTCCATCATCCACTATAGTCTCATTGTGAAGCTATCTAATGATCGAGTTGCGATTAAAATCCACTCGCATTCCTTCACCAATATGAGTGATTTGGTAAACTAATAGGAGATTGTTAGAGATCTAGAACACTTAAAACATTGTTAATGGTTCCACCATCTACTTCTACCAATTGATTTACCAACATCGACACGAAGTGTCATCACCCAAAGTGATTTGGGATATACCACATGGTTCAATGTAAAAAAATCAACATGTGAAGAACCCATGTGGTGCAAGGCACAAAAATCTATGATCCATTTAAATGATGGAGAAACTCTAGATACAAGTGCCTTTCCTTTATTCTTCTCAAAATTGAATTCCTTTGCCTCGGAAGATTCGGGTTTGAGCATTTTCTTGATATACTTAGGAACACCTATATTGTTTTTTCTCAAGTAAATGAGTTTGGTGTTGAATTTACTTCTCATGCATTGATTCTTTTCATGTCCCGAATTATTTTAATAGGAACACTTACACTTTTCCTTCTTCACTTTAGGCTTAGAAGTAGAAGTGTTCGTGTTAGGTTTGGTTTGGGTGGTCTTAGATTCTTTCTTAGGTTGGTCCTTTTCTACGTGTTCTTATCCTTTACTTTACCATTAATTTCTAATAGGGAATGTGATTTGGACTTGGTTTCTTCTATTAGAATCAACTTGTCTTGTTTTCAAATGAGGTTGGAAAAAAATTGTCAAATGAGGGCATCTTCCAAGTAGTACCTAAAGCTTCTTTTGTTGCGTAAAAGGTAAAAAGGATAAATTATTTGATGCCAAAATTATAGAGAATGGATTAGATTAGTTGGGCATCCTTTTTAGTGACTCCACATTCTTTTAAAAGTAGTCGCATGTGGAAAAATTTGCGAGAAGAAGGCCTATAGGTTATCAAAGTTACTAGGAGTTAATCCGAGTAGTTTTTTCTCCAACTCATGGGATCTCATGTCATCTTGTTTTCTAAACATATTTGTTTCACCGAAAAGTGTGTGTATGTAAGAGAAAAATAGATAAGGTAAGGGTAAGGAGGAATACCTATGAATGAAGGTGGAAGGTAGAGTGCACGTGTTCTAATTTCCCAATCCAATGCTGATTGCAAGAACTTCCTTTTTGCTAGGAGGAACTACCTATGAATACAAAACAAGACCACAAGAGGAATATTAAACAATATATGTCAGTGGACTACCTAGCGTATGCTAGATCCAAAAATTTTGATACTTCTAGATAGCTCTCAATCCATTGTTTAAAACAACTTAATGCAATAAATAATATAAATCAATAATGTCCTATTGCGGTTGATAGATTTAGGTGTCTCATTCAAGTAAAATAAACCAATCTAATCTAACAAGATATGTTATGGTCATATCTGGAAGTTAGACATGTAGATAAGGTGTTTAGGACAGAGTTAGGGTCAAGTTTTAGGTTATTTGGGTTATTTAGGTGAAAGGTATAAGGTTGTTGTTATTGGCGAGACCTATTAAACATAAAGGCAACCGAGCGTCGGTATAGTATGACCGATGTCGGTTGTGAGGAGACCAATGAAGGTTTAGGCTAATCCGCATCGATAGGGTTGGGATGATAGAAACTTAATGAAGTTTGGTTTTGGTGATTCTCTGTGATTACACAGAGAATGGACAAAGAATGGTGAGGTTGATGATAGTGTTGGGAATACTCAAAGATGTCTGGAGGTGGGTATGGAAGGCTGGGAGGTTATAGGTGGTTAGGTAAAGGGATTGACATGAAGGTGAGAGGTGATGGGATGCAAAGGAGATTAGGAATCTTAAACAGAGATGAAGAAACTGATCTCACTAAGTATGGAAAGATACATATTTAAATGTACTTACTTTGGTGCTTACTGAGATCTAATGGTTGGATGGAAGTGATGGTTAATCCATGGAACTAGTAGTTAGTGCCATGAGATGTGCTTCCCGAGAATGTTACCGTAAATTATTTCCTTTAAAATCGGTGCTTGGTTGTTGGTTTAGGATGTTAGGATGTGAAATAGTACTCTGTTGCATGCTTGTATGCAGATCTCTCTTCTCTAAAACTTGAATAATTCTTCCAACCTCTCAAACAAGGTTACCAAAGTGAATATATGGTAACCGACGATGGTTTAGGGTGATCGACATCGGTTTTGGGTTGACCAACATCGGTTAAGGTGGGAAATCCTAGGTTTGCTAAAAATGACAGATCTTGGCAATATTTTTGGCCAGCTCTATCCATTGTCATGGATCAAAATGGAATGTTGTGCTTAGATAAGCGGGCATGTGGTTAGAGGAAGAATAGGCATGTGATTTTAGGGTTGAATTAGTAAAAGGAAACATGCTTTAAGAATAGGTCTATGATGAGGTGTCTAGGTGATGTGGTGGGGTGAGGTGTCTAGGTGAGGTGGAAATTAGTTCAATTAAGGTAATTAAATAATGAATATTGTGAAAATGGGAATTAATTTAATTGTAGGTAATTAAATTAATATATATGTGGGGTGAAGGGGAAGTGTGACCCAAATTTGGTGTCTACATTTTTCCCCTTTTTGTCATGTAGCTTGTATTGGTAAGCGATGCTAACAAAAATAGGAAGTGGTTGCCCCATGTGTGGGTGAAGGTGATCCCCCTCAAACCAGGAACTGATGAGGTGTAATACAGAATCGGTGAGTGAGTTGAAAAATGTGTAGTTTGTAGAGGTGAAGGTAGGTGGGGAAGGGTAGTGGTAAACTTGGGTAATAGGTAATAAGCTACGGTCAAAATCAGGTGATGGACAATGATAATCAAATACACGCACACATATGGATTGCAACATGGTACCGAGGTTGAAAATATTACAAACTCTACGTCATCCATGTTGATAGGTTTATCCAAACAAGGGAGAAGTAATTTAAGTTTTAAGGTATAGGATATGGTGCGGAAATACAATGTAGGTCGAGGTGCGGGAAATTTTAGGGTAAACCAAAGGTTTATTCGGGATAAACGACATGACAATAGGCAAGGTATTATTGTTAGGCTAAAACAACATAGGTAACAACATCGTAAGGTATAGTGAGTACATAAGGTCAATGATCACACCAATTAGGTCGGAGTTCGGGAAAATAGGTCATGGCACATGCTAGGCCAACATATAGGTAAAATAACAAATCCCAAGACAGAACTAACATGTAGGTTGGCTAGGGCACAAATATGACTGATGTCGTTATGTCAAATTGGGTTTTAAAAAGGAAAATTTTGCTTTTTATGGAATACTTTATCATTTGACAAATGTAGAAAATGACAAAGGAGAGGTGGAAAGTTTGGAAAGCAAAAAAAAGAGAGAGAGCTGAATTGGCGAGCCTTGTAGAGAGGTGATTGGCATTCAATTGGCGGGTCCATGAGATTAGGTTGAGTGATTTGATTGGTTGTGAGGGTGAGGTGTTGATTTGGGCATGAAAAAGGCGGAGAGGGTTATAGTGGGCTATGGTGTAGTGACTGATGTACCATGACACCGATGGCACCACGATGAGGTAGGATTTGATCCTGATCTGTCATTTGTTGTTGAAATAGGTTGGTAAAAATTGGTTTTGTTTAAAATTTGGGTGTAATTTTAATTTTTGAAATTTATGGGTAGAAATGAAGGAAATGAGGGATGGGAAGGTCCAATGTAGGTTAAATAGGAGTGGGAATGAAGCTAGGATAGGTTTGGGTAGGTTAGAATAGGTATTTAGGTTAGATTTGAGAATTTAATGATAAATATGGGGTTTTTGGATTTGAACGCCGTGAGAGTGACCAACATTGGTCAAGGCTTGTCGACGCGTCGATTATCATTTATTAGCATTGGTCAAGTATTAGGTGATCAATGTTGGTTATGATGGACTGATTTTGGTCAATAGGGACCAATGTCGGTTGGCTCTAGAGGGAAATAGGTCAATAAGCGGGACAAGGTGGGAGGGAAAGGTAGGTAATGGGATATAATGACAGGTGTAGTGAGGATGGGTAGGGTAATATGCTCACATAGGGTAATAAGTAGTAAGGGTCTTGGGAGTAGGGTGGTTGGTTATGAGTGATGTTGGGTATGGTCAAGGTTTAACAATGTTGTAATTTTTGGGTGCAGGCTAGGGACTAGTTGCGGATGAGAGACAGAGTATTGCCTCTATTACTAGTGGTACGATCGAGTGTAACTAATGAGGAGTGGAGGCATGCTACGAGATGTTGGTCGATAGGGGTCCAACGCTACAGCACATAATTTGGGATTTGAGCTTGATGGTCACACTCATTGATAGATGGGATTCAATGACCAACACATTTCATCTACCAATAGGTGAGATCATAGTCACCTTGGAGGACGTATATAGGATCCTATGATTACCTATAGTGGGAGAGCAGGTGTATTATATTTCTTTAGAGGCATTAGAGGAGCTGATGTTGATGGTGTTTGGAGAGGGATGGTGAAGATGAGGTTCCATAACATGAGCCTAAGTTATGGAGATATGTATGTGGCCCATCCTGAGGAGATGAGGTTAGTTGTCTTGATTATGGAGGCAATGTGTTGTTTTGTGTTGCCAGATGTGGAGGGTGGGAGATTCCCATGGGCGTTGATGGGGGTCCTCCATGACATGATGGAGGAGAGGACCCATTTTTCTTGGGCACCAGCATACTTGGTGTAGTTATACAGGGAGTTATGGGCCTATGGGAGGCTTCGAGAGGTTCAGTTTATGTTGCACCTTTCTTCTCCACTACTGGGCATACGAGCACATCGTATGTGTGCATCCAGTTGGTATGTCGGCTTGATACATTTGAGGTAGGATTGGTTCGAGTAGGTTATAGGCGTTGGGCTCTTGTTGTTGGAGAGTGTAGGGCTATCAGGGCTACACATGATGTAGCATACTACATGTGCATACTAGAGGGTTTTCTGAAGTGGACATCATTTGGAGGCCATATGTTGGCTTCCTTCATATAGGAAGATGGAAGTAGAGTTGGACAAGCTACAACTATTTAGATGGATAGAGGGATGTCATGCTAGAGAGCACAAGATGATACCCATGGATAGGATCAAATGATAGTTTGGGATACCTCAGGATGTGCCTCCACCATTCCCTCAGTACAAGAGAGATGACGTGGAGAGGCCTATGCCTCTACCACATCGATGGTTCCAATAGGGTGGGAGGAGTAGGAAGTGGACTAGTGGATTGTTGATGCTTTGGAGTGATAAAAATACATGCATTGGTGGGTAGTGCGGTTATGGGAAGAACCACCAAGGCAAGGCACTGATCTAGCCACGATTACTATTAAGAGGTACACATTATAGGGGCATTTGGTTACCATTCTAACATAGTGGGGATAGTGTAGGGTCAGCTAATAGGATTTTAGGCATATGTTCCAGTTACATGCAAAGGTAGCATCCGTTCGAGGCCTAGGTTACAGGGACGGGAACCCGCACGGTGGTGGAGATGGAGATGGGGATAGGTAGTCACCTTACGAGGCACATGTAACGAGTTTGTAGGGCTAGTTGGCCACTACACAGTATATATTTTGGCATTATAGGCCAAGGTCACTGTGTAGACACCCTCACGGGCCCAAGGATAGGGTCCCATTTTACTCTAAGTAGTGGGACAGGTCCCATGGTACGAGAGGAGGGAAGGGGTCACAAATATAGGGTTTGAGGCAACCAAGTAGTAGGAAAAAGCTCACGGAGTTGCTATGAGATCTATGACATTGCCATAAATAGTGCCGATGGCTAGATTTGGGTATGCCCCTGAATGAGGCCAGATACTACTAGGATCATTTGATTGCTGCCAAGATAGATGTCCCTTCCTATGTAGAGTACATGGTACAACAGGCCTTAAGTGAGAGGATGAGATCTCACATGCATAGTGCAGAGAGTATAGGGTGATGACAAGCCCGGAGACAGGGTCAAGGGGATGCCACTAGTTCATGGAGGCCTAACCCAACTACAAGCCGAGGTGGAGGTGAGGCTAGACCCATAGAGGGCATGGGGATGATGGCGGGGCATCGGGCTTGAGGAGATGAGGAGGAGATAGATGAGACCGACATGGACATCGATGGGCTAATGGTTGATTTCGTCACTTTATACATATATATATATATATATATATATATATATATACAAAGCGTACGTCTTGATGATAGTGAGGCTATACATGATATTTTTTTGATATTTTTGATCATATACCGACCTACGTGCCAAATATGGTGAGGTTGTATATGAGAGTTTTGAGACACTTATATGTATTTATATCGGTGTAAATTTGTATTGATGTATATAATTTCATTAGTATAGATGATGTGATTTATATAGTACGATGATGTAGTTGCTTTAATTTCCATTGCTATATGTATATGGGTGGAAACTAGGTTGATTAGGCATGGTGGAGTCAATTTGGTTTAGGAATGATGGAATCAAGGTTAGTTAGGAATGGTTGAGTTAGGTCAGTTTAGGAATGGTTGAGTTAGGTCAGTTTAGGCATGATGGAGTCAGTCGGTTAGGCATGGTTAAGTTAGGTCGGTTGAGGCATGGTTGAGTGGTCGGTTTAGGCATGATGGAGTTAGGTCGTTATAGGTATGATAGAGTTAGGTTAGTTTAGGCATGATGGAGTCTTGTTTGTAATTTTGATTTAATGTCCAAGTTATTGGTAACATGGGAAATAAATGATGAGTTATATGTATGTTATGGTGTAGATTTCCAAAATATTTGATATTATAGAAATGTGAAATGATTGATTGGATGTTTTTATGATGTGGTAACATGGTAGATATGGATGTTTGTATTAATTTCCTAGTTTTGTAAAAAATGGAAACTAAGATAGAATATGAATAGGAAAATGGGGGAAAATTGGTTAGGGTAAAGAGTGGTCGGGCTAACCTCTAAGGGCCCCGTGCCTTGGGAGTGCTTCCTACATAGCCCTAGCAAAAAGGGCCTCGGAGTTGTATGTAGTTCTACCATAATCCATGGAATAATATGATGAATTAGAGGAATGAGTTTGTAGTTTTAGGAATGATTGAGTCTAGGTCATAGGCATGGTTGAGTCTTAGGTGATAGTGGAATTTTTTAAAATGTAGGTGTTGACAGTCTAGTCTGAATAGGATAATCAATAAGTAATGAAAAAGGTGAAAGGTAATAAGTGGTAAAAGAGTCGCTTAATTGATAAGAACCCTAATGATTCCACCATACCAAAGATGGAATTATGAACGTAAGACCCTAAAGGTGTTACATAATGGACTATTCTAGTGGTGAAGAAAGTCACATGATCATGAAATGTTGTAGCTATGGTGATTCCCTTGAGTAGATAGGAAATTAGGGTGAAAATAGGTTGTTTAGCGTAACTTAGTGTACGCAACATCTTTACCTTAATAGAAACCCATGATCAAAAATAGGCAAGTCCATGAAAAAATGTTATCATTTTATTTTTTTCTTTTATTTTGATTGATCGATGCGGGAAGTCTATATGGGATGAGTATATTATTTCCTTGAGTTATTCATGAAGTTGATCGATGTGGGAAGGTTAAAGAACATTTTATTGTATTTTTAAATGACTTGATATAGCTTTCCTTAGAGGGAGTAGTCTATTTATAGTGGCGAGAGAAAGAGAAGAGATGTCCCTTTTGAGGGAGTCATCTATTAGCTAGAATTTTGACTAAAGGATTTGAATCCCATTTTTATTTTTGACATTAAAGTCATGGACAAGACTATAGAGGAATATTAGGTTCTTGTTTAGAAGACAAAAGCGTAGCCCACAAAGGTTAAGCTGTGAAAGAGATGGTTTCAAGTGATGAATGACCATGTGATTCCATATTTGAAAAAGACAAAAAGTATCTATGAGAATCATTCCATGAGTAGATCTGTGGTACTCATATTAAAGATAAGGTGAAAGGTGACGAGTAACCACATGATTCTTATTTAGTCATTGATCCTCAAAATGGGTAGCATGGAAGGTGAATGACACTTAAGGGAAGAGAATTCAATAGACATAAGGTGGTATAGGACTTGATTTCAACAATAAAATGGTCTAAGATGCAAGGCATTGAGGGGATTAGGTTCAGTTTACCTTTAAGCGAAGACAAACGATAAGCACTGATCCATAGGCATGGGTAATGATATATGGTCCTAGCAATTCGAGCAATTTTTCCCGTTTCCCTTTATCTTCTTTTGGTTACATGTTGATTTTCCTTCAAGACAAGGTCACCAACACGGAAGGTTTTTTTCATGGACACGTTTATCTAAAAACTCAAGTTGTGCCAAACATTTCTAATGAAAGTCATCATCGTTGAGCATGTCTTGTAGTGATATGCGAGAGAGATGGAATCTAGAATTCAAGAGGAAAGAAAACATCGGTATCATAGACCAAAGAGAAAGGTGTGGCAGCAATTGAAGTGTGAATACTAGTGTGGTAAGCCCACAAGGTAAAAGGAATGTGTGTATGCCAATCCTTCCCAGTATCGTCAACTACTTTCATAAGAATTTTGTTCAAGTTTTTATTAGTTGATTCTTCTTGGCCATTTTTTGTGGGTAATAAGGTGAAGAGAAACTAAGTTGAATGAAAAAAATGTTGTAAAAACTTTGTATGGTTTTGATTTTGAATTGCTTTCCATTATCGGTGATGAGTCGGTGAGGGACACCAAAGAGACAAATGATGTGATGTTTGATGAATTCACATATTTTCTTGGCTTTTATAGAAATGAGGGGAATGGATTCTACCCATTTAGTGCAGATCTGAAGTGCATTATAATCCGTTGATAGCGTTATGAGGAATGAGGATTGTTCTCTCCAACAAGATCCAAACTTCATTGAGAGAAAGGCCAAAGGTCTCGTGCGACTGTAAGGCATATCTAGGTGTGATGAATATTAACATGTTGCTAGAATTTTACACAACATTTAACATAGTCACAAATGAGTCATGGTTTAGGGTTGGAGAATAATAGGTGAGGAAAACAATGCGTTTAGCAATAGCTAAACCACTAACATGACCTCCATAAATTTTGTCGTGAACTTCCTTAATGGTGTAAGGAATTTCAGAATTTGTAAGGCATCGCAAGAGGATACCATTGAAGCTACACTTATAAAAGATACCACCCATAATGATATAGCAATAGAAACTTTTAAGAAAGGTGCTTTATCTATTACGACCGAGATCGGGAGGTAAAATGGAAAGGAAAGCTAGTTTCTAAAGCGCTTATACAAAAGGTCATGTGGGTCGTGGTGCAATGTTTCGATGAAGTTTACATCTCAAGATAAATAAGAGGGTGATTGCAACCTTTGTATTGTGACAAATATTTTGGAGTCTACAAGAAAAGTGGGTATCTCGAGAAGCTAGGCAGCCATGGTATCCGTAAATTTGTTAGTATAACGTGGGGTGGTTTGAAGTTTGTAATGGCCAAAGGTAGTCAAAAGGATGTCGATGTGACATTTGTACTTTTGGATTATTTCATTACAATAATGGTACATACCATTAACTTGATTTACAACTAGTTTGAAATCACCAAAGATATTAATTGATTTAACATCTAGGGAGATGGTGGTTTGAAGGCCTAATATGAGTGCTTCATATTCGATGATGTTGTTAGTAAAATCAAAATCTAGTTTGAAAGATAAAGGCATATGTTCACCATCAAGAGGAATGAGGATAACACCTACACCACCTCCATGCTAACATTTGGAACCATCAAAGAATAAGGTCATCTGGTAAGTGGTATCGTCCAAAGAGAGGGTAACAATGGATTTGTTTGGGAAATAAAAGTTAGAGGGTTGATCTCTAGAAAGAGGTGTGTCTACTAGTTGGTCAGCGATGGCTTGGCCTTTGACATACTTTTGATGGATGAATTTGAGGTCAAGGTCTACAAGAAGCATGAGCCAACATGCAACACGTTGATGTTGGTAGGGTTTGGCATACATGTAATGTAGGGGGTCAGTGTTAGTGACGACAAAGGTTTTGTGGTTGAGTAGGTAATGGTGAAGTTTAGTGGCAACAAAAACTAAGGCTAAGAATTTTTAGCATGAGTGTACCTATTTTCATATTCCAAAAGGGTACAACTTATGTAATAAACCACTTGCTCATGGCATTTCTCATCACGATGAGAGAGCATGGCAGCTAAGGAATGACATTAGAGAAAAAAATGTATAGGTAAAAGGGTTGGTCATCTTTAGGGGAATGAGCACCAGTGGTTGAAGAAGGTATTGTTTTAAGGCATTAAAGGATTTATGGCATTCATCATCCCATTTGAATGAGATGTCCTTTTTGAGGAGATGATGAAATGGTTGACAACAAATGATCGAGAAGGTTGTGAAATGAACCTATGGATAGATTGCAACTTACCTTGCAAACTTCAAATTTGACATAGATTAATAGGTGGAGGAATTTCGAGAATATCCTTTACTTTAGCAAGGTCGAATTCTATGCCACGAAAAAGAAACGATGAAACCAAGGAGTTTTCCTGAAAGTACAGTGAAGACACACTTCTAAGGTTGAAGGTGAACACAATACTTGATAAGGCGGTCAAAGATGACCTTAAGGATTGTAAGGTGTTCGGCATGATGTTTGGATTTGGAAAGAAGGTTATCCACGTAATCTTGCAATATTTGATGCATGGTGTCATGGAAGATATAAGTAATGGCTCTCTAATATGTAGCACCAGCATTTTTAAGGCCAAAAGGCATGACTCGATAGCAGAGAAGGTCCCCAAGGATTGATGAAGGAAGTTTTTGTTGATTTTCCTAAGGAGTGAGTAATATTTGATTATAACCTAAGAAATCATCCATGAGTGATAACATCTCATGGCCAATGGTGAGATCAACCAGTTGGTCAATTCCTAGTAGAGGAAATTCATCTTTGGGGAAAGCTAAGTTGAGGTCACGAAGTCTATGCAAATACGAAGCCCCCTATTTCTTTTGTGATAGGAACAATGTTAGAAATCCATTGGGGATAGCCAATGGGTAGGATGAAACGAAATTGAAAGAAGGCACTGAATTTATTCTTTGACAAGAAGGGAAATGTGAGGATGCATTTTCCGTACTTTCTATTTTATGGGTTTGGCATCAAGAATGGTTATGATATTGTGGACCACAATTTTTGGGTCAATATTGGGCATATTAGCATAGGACCAAGCAAAAGTGTTGTTATGGTCCTAGAGGAAAGAAGTAAAATATTCTTATTCTGTAGCATCTAAAGATTTTCATATCTTTATAATGTGCGAGATCATCCTAAGTGTTGATGTTGATTTCTATAGTTGATTCATTCAATATGGTTTGAGTCTTAGAAGGTAGCGATCGGTGAATCTATGAATCTTCTCGCTCCAAGGTAGATGAGAATATAATTATCATCTTGACATTGAATGATGTTAATTAAAGGTGTATCATCATCGATCATGTTAGGATACAAGAATAGAATAGAAGAGGAGCCACACCATAATTTTGATAAGTTAGAGGTCCCAAGGAAATCATGTTTATGAAAAAAAGTTAGAAGCAATAGATTCGAGATCTATGGACTCGTGGGTGAAGATGGCGGCGTTGGTGAATAGGGTGGAGAATATTTTCTTCCTCAATGAGGTTGATACATTCCTTCTTGGAAGATGATGCGACAAATCCAATGCCACTTTGTGATAGTTGTGTTTATGGGTGGTACATGGAATGATAGTATGGTGTGCCCTTTCTAACTACCTCTCTTGTGCCTCAGTCTCCATTTTTTTTTTAGGAACTCAAATCTTTCTAAAAATGGCACCATTGGATAGAGCTCTCTCTCGGCTTTCCGAGAAAGGTAAAGTTTTCCTCTAACTCCTCATATTTTTCAAGTTATGGCTCGGCGGAGTTTTTGTGGGAAATTTTCCCTTAGGAGGCCCACGGCCAATAGGAAGCTACCACATGGCACCTGGAGTGGTGGAGCGCGGGGAAAATTTGAAAATTTTCCAAAGACCAAATGGGTAAAAATTCAAACTTTTGCCCGTCGATCCGATTTTGGCCTATTTTTGCCCTAAATTTTCAAATCACCATATCTTTCGATCCAGAGCTCAGATTTTCACGTTCTTTATATCAATGGAAAGCTGGTGAAATTATCTACATGATTCTAGGGTCAATTTTGCATTTTGGTTCAGTTTGGAGAGATAAAATCAAGAAACGCCTCTGGCACGTGGTAATGGCCAGAAATGACGTTTCAACAACCAGTTTTAATGCAAAATGGGTCGCATTCTTCTTCAGCATGGCCAAAAATGTCAGGGCATGGGTCTGTAAGGATGCCCATACTATTTTAATGCATCTTCATTCAATGGGAATGGCTTCCCACGTTTTTACACATTTTCTCTCTCCTGGGCTCGACCCATGCATTGTAAAAGCCAGATTTGGCTCATTTTTGAGGTTGAACATTTTTTTGGATAGCAAGCTTCTTCTTTCACCTTCAACAAGTGATTTTTGCAAGTATCATACCTTCTTCATGATTGTAACAGGTTTTACCTCTTTGATGTTGCAAATGCAAAGATTTTGTGAGTGAAAAATGGCAGTGCGGACTCTGTGATCAATTTTCGAGTCCTTTGTTTGTATTGTCTTGCTTCATTTCAGACCTCTAATTACATCTTATCAGCCTGTGTATGATGTTTCATGTTGCATTTTATGAAATTGTGTCAATTTTCATGAACAAGAAGTGTTCACCACTCCTTTGGTGTATCACCTATTAGTTTAGTTTCAATTTTTGCACTTTCTATCTCTGTCTCCTTGGAATTTAGAGTAGGATTAGGATTCAAACCTCTACAATTGTGTAAATAACAGATCTGATCAGAGGAGTTTGAGGAACCAGCCTCTAATCTGGAGATTCCTCTCTCATTTTACAAGTCCCACACTTGGAGAGAGGTTTCAATGTTGTGCAATCACACTGGATGCCTGAAACATCAACTTAGAAACCTGATTTACATCCAGGGGTGCTTTGCTGATTTGCAACAATAGTTTTTGGCATGCCGGTGGGACCTTAGAGGTCTCATTTTCATTGCAGCAAAGTTGATGTGCATCTGCTGCAATTTTCTTGCTTAAAAGAGCTATAAATTGCACATCTGGCGACTCCAAGGGGAAGAATCAGCTGGTTTTGGCAGTGCAGACCTAAAAACTCATGAGAAGAATCAACACAAGGTCAAGAGCTAGAGAGGAAGAGGTGTTGTTTGAATATCTGTAGTTATCTCCAAGAATAAGGAAAAGTGGGAGGAGAATCCAAAGGTCTCCATCTCCACCAAACAGAACTCTCTCAACTCCTCCACCTGGTAGGCCTTTCATTTAGTCAATAAGGGTTCTAAGACCAATTAGAATGGCACAAAACAACCCCTATGTCAATTTCTTTGGCGCAGACCCACTTGCTCTCAATGCAAAAAATCGATTCCAATTGAAGCCTTGAAGAACATTCCATACTTCACTTTGGAGAAATCAGACTCTCTGGTGATCATGTTAAGGACATTGCCAACCTTTGTGCAATTCATGAAATCAATGAGATGCAAGTTCTTTGTCAAATTGATGGCATCTTCATTCAAAGGGAAGGCTTTTGCAATGGTTTAGGAGTCTTGCCTCAGGTTCTATTCAAAATTGGAATCAACTATGTATAGCCCTCCATGAGTAGTTTGGGGAAAAGGGAGACAACTTGTCCCTTTTGGAGCAGCTGACAACTATCAAAAGAGCTCCCAATGAGCAGCTGACTGATTTTAATTTCAGATTTCAAAGGACTTGGGAGAGAATTCCAGTGGCAGTCAGGCCAACAGCAGAAGGTGCTTTTCTTTACTATCTCAAAGCTCTAAATTCTGATATTTCTATGTTGATTCAGTCCATGGGAGGCATAACTATCCCTATGGCTTATAGCATTGCCATTATAGCTGAAAATTGTTTGATCAAGTGGCAAACTAGCCCCTAGACCTCCATGCCATTGTTTCCAAGTTTAGAGAGCCCAAACACTAATCAAGCACCTAATTTGGCTCCTTCCCACTCCTAGAAATCAGAATTCAAATGAAGCTTCTACTTCATCTCTAGTGCCTCAAATGAACTTCAAGAAGTCATGAAGCAATTGCAAAATTTAGGTAATGAGCTGGTTACTCTCAAAGAGGCAGCAAGCCCAAAGTTTTAGACCTTCCTTCCAACCTCAAGCTCAACCTAGCAGGCAGCCATATCAACCTCATAGACCACCCAATCCAGCTGCAAATCTAAATCAAGCAAGGCCTCCTGCCATGAGACCATTTCAGCCCTATAATCCAAATGCTATACGCCTCTAAGGCATTGGTGCCAACACAAAACAACGTTGCTCGGGAGTATGATTGGTGTTTTCCATGCAATGAACCTCATAACCGATCATGTGTGCTTCAGCGGTGCCTTGAATCAAGCATTAATGGTGACAACTACTGGTGTGGAGGGTGAGGGTCGAGAAGTCAAGGAAACAACCAACAACAAGAAACATTCCAGCAGCCAATCAGCTCCAAATGACACCACACTTGTGAATTGGCGCAGGGAGAGGATTTTTGTGGCATAAATCAAAGCAGTCTCTCAAGGTGTTGCAGCCAACACAAGGTCAAAAAGAAGGAATTTGGGTGAAGAAAAGCCATTAGCTCAACCAATCCACAACCTTTTATGGCTCCACAAATGGTTGGAAAACAAAATCCGAGTTGTAAATGCACAAGGGCAGCCAAGAATAGCTCTAGACCAACTCAAATACCAGTTGTTGCTGCCCACATGCAAGGGATGAATATGCAAACCAAGGGACAACAAAGAGATCCTTCATCACCATTTAGTATCATTGATCAGATGAAGAAGACAAATGTAAATATATCAATGTGGGAATCCCTATCTATCCCAGGCCAGAGAGATTTGCTACAAGTTGCCATGAAGGGTGGCCAACCGAATCAGCAAGTCCAAATGCAAGAGAAGGTGCTCACAAATGCTTCCCAGCCTGAAGGGAATCATGGAGGACAACAAGGTAAAATGTTGAAGCCCCCTCCTTTTTATGTCTCATTAATCATTGGAAACCAATTGGTGCACAATTGCATGATTGATTCGGGGCAAGTAGCTCAGTGATGCCCAAGCAAATAGCTGATCAGCTAGGACTTCAATATGAAACCATATCCAAAGGGGTAGTGCAGTTGGATGGGACAGCAGTAACAATAGTTGGGGTGATTAGAAACTTGAGTCTTACCTTGCATGCATGTCCAAATGTTGTTGTTTTACAAGATGTATCAGTTATAGACCTTCCACCACTCTTTGCCCTATGTTTGTCAAGAGATTTCACAGCCAAGATTGGAGGATATTTGTCTGCTGATTGGTCACACATGCTGTTCAGAATGAGGTATGGAACCAAAGCTACAATCAGGTCTGAACCTATTGCAAACTTCCACATTGAGCCCTACACTCCAAGTCAGATCAATGCCAATTGTTCGGCATTTGATCAAGAAGATCACCCAAGCACTGATGAAGCTGACACCAAGGTTGGAAGCATCCCGGATCTAACTCTTGATGAATGGGCAAACAAGGTGCATGCTTTTGATCCTTATCAAGAAGTAGAAGAATCTGAGCTAGGGGTCTATTGCATACATCAAGAAGATCAGCCCATTCCTAGCATCACCAAGCCAAACCACAAGGATGACAATGAGGTATGGTAGCTGTTTTTGATGGATCAAGGAGTAGACAAGGTGCGGGAGGTGGAGCTATGCTTATTTCACCTCAAGGAGTAAAGTACTATTCAGCTTTTAGATTTCAGTTTGCATGCTCCAATAACACTGCTGAATATGAAGCCTTGGTGCAAGGGATGCATTGGGCAATAAAGAGAGGAATAAAGAACTTGCAAGTCTTTGGTGACAGTGAATTGATTGTAAACCAAGTTAAGGGGCAGCATGCTATCAAGAATAATCTGCTCAAGTGCTACAAGAATAGGGTGTGGGACCTCATTGAAGATTTTGAGGGCTTTAGCATAAAATCCATTCCTAGAAAAGAAAACCAAGCTGCTGACAGGCTTGCAGCAGTTGGGGCAGCCTTTGATATTGTGGAAAGCATTCAAAAGGACAAGGTACAGCCAAACATCCATGTGATTGTGAGGCCTTCAGTGCCGGATAACAATGTAAGTTGGCAAGTGTTTGAGAATGACCAGCAAATCATCCATTTCTTACAAGAAGAAGCTGAGTTCTCAGCTAAAAATCAGGAAAAATTGGAACAGCAGTATGGTGACCAAGTGGTACAGCTGAGAACTAACAAGCTACCCAAGGGACTTATCACTTTGGAGTCCATTTTCAATCCCAATGATCAGTTTAGGAAAGAGAAAGAAAACATTCAGGTCAAGAGAGAAGATTCAGTATCCATCTTGGTGGAAGAGAACAAACCATTGCAAATTGGAAAGATGACAATTGAACAAGAAAGGTATGAGTTCATACAAATTTGTGTCAAGAGTTCACTGATGTGTTTCTTGGAGCTACGAAGATTTGAAAGGTTTCAATCCCAAGTTAGCTCAAAGCACACCATTGAGTTGGATCAAATACTAAGCCCATCGGGCGAAACAAAGGCGAGTCAATCCACACATGGAACCTCTCATGAGGAAGGAATTGAACAAGTTGATTGAGTCAAGAATCATATTCCCAATCAAGCATTCTAGTTGGGTTGCCAACTTAGTTCGATCGAGAAAGAAGAGTGGAGAGATCAGATTGTGTGTTGATTTGAGAGATTTGAATAGAGCATCTCTCAAGGACCATTACCCACTTCCTTCATGGAGCAAATTTTACAAGTTGTTGCTTTGGCTCGAGAGGTTTTCACTACTTGATGGCTACTCGGGGGTATAATCAGATTATGGTGAAGGAAGAAGATCAGTTCAAGACAGCCTTCACAACAAATGGGAACTTATGCATACGGGAAAATGCCATTTGGGCTGTCCAATGTTGGAGCTACCTTCAAAGAGCAATGGACATGGTGTTCAAAGGTTTGATTAACAACATGGTGCTGATATATCTTGATGATATCACTTTTTTTCAAAGAATGCAGTGAGACCACCTCTCTCATTTGAGACAAGTCTTCCAAAGGTGTAGGAGATTTGGAGTGTCTTTGAATCCTAAAAGTGTATCTTCTAGCACATGAAGGAAAGCTCCTTGGCCATATTGTCTCCAAAGAAGGATTAGCAATTGATCCAGAAAGAGTTGAAGCCATAAGAGCACTACCATTGCCAAGCCACAAGAAGGCCCTTCAGAGTTTCTTGGGGAGAATAAATTTTGTTCGGAGGTTTGTCCCAGATTTTGCAGCCCTTGTCAAACCTATCACCAAGATGTTAAAGAAAAGCATGGCTTTCAAATGGACAGCAGAAGGCAAGGAGAGTTTTGAAGCAATCAAAGAAGCCATCTCTCAAGCACCAACTCTCATCAACCCGGACTTCTCCAAGGATTTCATCCTCTATGCATTTGGGGGTAATGATACCATTTCTGCCATTTTGGTGCAATGAGAACAAGGACAATGATGAGCAGCCAATTACTTTCTTCGGCCAAAGCCTAGATGACTATGAGGTGAGATATTCTTTTATTGAGAAGCATGTACTTGCAGTAATCAGAAGCTTGAAGAAATTCAAGCATCTAGTCTCAAACAACAAGGTTCAGTTGTTGGTCTCTCATGCGGGAGTAAAGGACTTCCTCCTCAACAAGGATTTGAATGAGAAAAGGGCAGGTTGGATCACTCGTGTCATGGAGTATGACATTGAGATCAAGGTCACCAAGATGGTAAGAGGAAAAGGATTGTGTGAGCAGCTGATTCTAGGCAAGCAAAAAGGAGTATGTAATAAAGAAGAGGTTGTTTTGTGATTCAAGATAGCCATGTGCAAGGTAGCACTCAAGAAGAGGATAATGTTTTGTCCCCACTCCTTGCTGGACCCAAGGTATAATGCACTTCCTAAGCATAGGCCTATGCCCTCCAGAGATGAACAAAACCCAAAGAAGACACTTTAGATTGCAGGCTGTCCCATATGCCATAGTAGATGGTGTTTTGTTCAAGAAAGATGTGAATGGAGTGCTGCTGAGATGCATTAGCACAAATCAGATTCATAGGGTGTTGGAAGAGTTCCATGGTGGACCAGCTGGTGGTCATTTTGCACCAAGAGTGACAGCTCTAAAAATCATGAAGGTTGGTTATTATTGGCCCAAGATTTTCAGTGATTGCTTTGCGTGGATCAAAAGGTGCAAGAATTGTGCATTCTTCACAGGTAAAGAGAGGCTTGCTGCCCTTCCATTGCATCCAATTTCAGTTGACCAGCCATTCATGCAATGGGGTTTGGACTTCATTGGAGTCATTAATCCCAATTCAAGCCAAGGGCATAAGTGGATTTTGTCACCACAGACTACTTCACCAAGTGGACTGAAGCAGTAGCACTCAAGGAAGCAAATGAGTCTAGCATCTTAGACTTCTATGAGGGGATAGTAACCAGATTTGGCATACTGCTACAATAATCTCGAGATAATGCATTAGCATTCATTGGATCCAAGGTACTGAGTGGGCTGTCAAGAACGGGATCTACCTAAGTACTTCATCAAACTACTACCCTCAGGGTAATGGCCAGGCTGAATCTACAAACAAGAACTTGTTGAGGATCATTAGGAGGACTCTTGATGAGAATCAGAGGTCTTGGCATACCAAACTGAAATCAGCCTTATGGGCTGATAGGATAACTCCCAAGAGATCCACAGGTAACTCTCCATTCAGGCTTGTTTATGGAAGAGAGGCAATCTTGCCCATGTCACTTGAGTTGCCAACATTGGAACTCATGAAGCAGTTAGAGTTGCTAGAGTTTGGGCCCATGGAGGTGAGATATGCAGAGTTGATGGAGCTCAAGAGATCAGAGATCAGGCATCCCAAGCAATGGAGAAGGATCAAGCTTTGATCAAGAAGACCTTTGATAGGAAGGCCAAGAGTAGATCTTTCCAAGTTGGAGATCTAGTGTTAAAATGGGATGCAGATAGAGAAAAACCGGGAAGGCATTCAAAATTTGATGCCATTTGGAGTGGCCCATACATGGTCACAAAGTGTAAGGACAGCAATGCCTTCCAATTGTCTTCATTGGATGGCGAAGAACTGTAGATTCCAGTCAATGGAATCTATCTAAAGCATTGCTACTAAAGGAAATTCTCCACCTTGTAAATATTAGCTTAGGTTTTCATTCCTCCAAGTGCTTGTGCACATTGTTTTACTGTAGGTTGTTTTGCTTTCCCTAAGTGCTTTGCACAGAGCTTGCTTTGTCACTGGAGATGTTTTTAGTCCTTGCTTCCATCGGGTGATATTCCATCTTCCTCCTTGCAACATTCTAAGTTAGTTGGGGTTCCAAAAAGAAAATTTTATGACTCCATGCCCAATGGGCTTCTTGAGCAAGCTGGTATCTATCATCTAGCGGCGAGATGACCCCTCTGAGTCACCAAAATTGTTATCAAAATGTGCCCCTGCTCATTTTTGTGGCTAACTCCTTGTGTTCTTACCTCTCTTGTGCCTCAGTCTCCATTTTTGATTTTTAGGCACTCAAATCTTTCTAAAAATGGCACCATTGGATAGAGCTCTCTCTCATCTTTCTAGAAAGGTAAAGTTTTCCTCCTAACTCCTCATATTTTTCAAGTTATGGCTCGATGGAGTTTTGTGGGAAATTTTCCCTTAGGAGGCCCATGGCCAATAGGAAGCCGCCATGTGGCACCTGGAGTGGTGGAGCACGGGAAAATTTGAAATTTTTTCCAAAGACCAAACGGGTAAAAATTCAAACTTTTGCCCGTCGATCCGATTTTTGCTTGTTTTGCCCTAAATTTTCAAATCGCCATATCTTTCGATCAGAGCTCAGATTTTGCGTTCTTTATATAAATGGAAATTTGGTGAAATTATCTACATGATTACGGGGTCAATTTTGCATTTTGGTTGAGTTTGGAGAGATAAAATCAAAAACGCCTCGGCACGTGGTAATGGCGAAATGACGTTTCATGACCCGTTTTAATGCAAAATGGGTCGCATTCTTCTTGACATGGCCAAAAATGTCAGGGCATGGGTCTGTAAGGATGCCCATGCTGTTTTAATGCATCTTCATTCAATGGGGAATGGATTCCACGTTTTTACATGTTTTCTCTCTCCTGGGCTCGACCCATGCATTGTAAAAGCCAGATTTGGCTCATTTTTTGAGGTTGAACATTTTTTTGGATAGCAAGCTTCTTCTTTCACCTTGACAAGTGATTTTTGCAAGTATCGGACCTTCTTCATGATTATAAGAGGTTTCTTCCTCTTTGATGTTGCAAATGCAAGGATTTTGTGATGAAAAATGCAGTGCGAGACTCTGTGATCAATTTTCGAGTCCTTTGTTTGTATTGTCTTGCTTCATTTGGACCTCTAATTACATCTTATCACTTTGTGTATGATTTTCATGTTGCATTTTATGAAATTGTGTCAATTTGCATCAACAAGAAGTGTTCACCACTCCTTTGGTGTATCACCTATTAGTTTAGTTTCAATTTTTGCACTTTCTATCTCTGCCTCCTTGGAATTTAGAGTAGGATTAGGATTCAAACCTCCGCAATTGGAAAATAATAGATCGTCGAGAGGATTTTGAGGAAGGACTCTAATCTAGAGATTCCTCTCTCATTTTACAAGTCCCACACTTGGAGAGAGGTTTCAATGTTGTGTAATCACACTTTGGATGCCGAAACATCAACTTAGAAACCTGATTTGCATCAGGGAGTGCTGCTGATTTTGCAACAACAAGTGAGGTGTTGAAAAACAACTTTTAAGGGATCGAGTAGTAGATATGCGGGTATAAAAGATAGATGAATCACTAAATGATTGGGAAGAGGGGGTGTCGGTTGGTTGCGAAGTAGTACTGAGAGGTTGCGGTAACAGTAGGAATAGAAGAGTTAGGTGTGGAAGAGGTGGCGAGTAGCATTGGTGGATGGGGTCATGGGTGAAGGAGAAGTGGGGGTAGTGGCAGATGCCTTGAACTGGTACAAGGACATCGTTAGGTCGGTATAACATGTTACAAGTTTTGAATGGTGACGGGTTAGTGGGGATGGTATAGTTATGCCCTTCATGCTCAAATTTTACACAGCATTGTAAAGTTGAAGGACACAACCCATGATGTGAATCCAAGGTCTCTTTGAGAAATAGGTTATCTTGGAACTCTCCCTCTAAGATGTAGAATATTTCGGGATAGTACGAGGGCCTACACAAATGTGAAGAATAATGGTGCCAATGGTGGAGGTGATGGATTCGTTGAAGGAGCACATCATAACTGGGTTATTATGCATACAATTGGAAGGGATGCACATTTGATTATACATGTGGGAGGAGATAATGTTAATGATAGCACCACCATTGATCATGACATGTCGTACATGTATGTTATTGATATACATGGAAATGAAAAAGGTAGGATCGGGATCATCTCGACCGAGAGGTACAATCTCCTCATCGAGGCGAGGATGGTGACTTGATTAGTAGGCATGAGGGTAGAAGAAGGAGATGATTTGGTAAGTGAGGCCATGTGATGAGGGGTGATAATGGAGGCCACTGGTGTGGGGTCATTGGGTAAAACTTTAATGGATTGCAAAACCTCCATAAGGGCTTGTCTATGAGATTTAGAAGTTTAGACGAGATCATACAAAGACATATTTAGAGGGGATTAATGTAATTGTTTTATCATTGTGTGATGGGAAACCCCATCGAGATAGGGTATGTGGGTCCTTGAATGGTGATTTTGGACATGGGTGCAGATGGTATATTGGGCACGGGGTTGGTTTATGGGCTAGTTGCTTTTTCTTTTCCTTTGTCTTTCTAGGTGTGGTTGGAAACTTTAACCATGTAATCCGAGGGGACGCGGTAAATGGAGAAGGTGTAGGATGATTAGTGTAATGGCATGATGGGAAAAAACCCACCGAGGGGGAAAATCCTTGTGAAGTGAGTTGGGCACATTGGAATTTGGGTGGTGATTTGGCCAATTCTCTGATACGGACCATGTTGATCTCAAATTTTTGAGGTGGAAAAAAGGGTTGTGGGGGTGGAGATGCGAGGTCATTGAAGCAAGGGATGATGATGTGTGGTGATAGGTGAAGGTGGAACATGGTCCTCATCAAGAAGGTCATCATCATCAAAATTTTGTTCAAGAGGAAAAAGATGGAGAAGAATGGTTTTTAGAGCCTTATAATTTTCTACATCATGTCTTGGCACACGATGATAGGCACAAATCTTGGTTTCATCAAACCCTTTTGATTTGGGATTGAGAGGATCGTAAGGTTGAAGCGGTGGTAATACGATGACAAAAGTATCTAAAAGGTTGGCTAGAATGTTGGCATAGGACCCTTTGATGGATCACAATGGGAAATGAGTGTGGGTTTGGGTAAAGATGCCAATGATCATGAGGAAGAGGCTTTGGAGGAGGGGGAATGGGTTGGACCATTGGTTTGGTGAGTGGTATTATCTTAGGTTTTGATGGCATCTTCTTGGGTAAAGGTATGGTAGAAGAGCTAGCGATGGAAGGTTTTGTTGGTTTAACTACCTTATTGGAGGGTAGTGAGTTCTTATCTTTGGGTTGCACCTTCTTGGGTAAAGGTGACACAAAAGTATAGGATGCAAAAGGAAAAGTAGATGGTGGAAGAGGATGGGTTACCCATGGGGAAAATCAAGTTGTGGTGGAAGTGGTTGGTAGAGGTTGGGTGGATGGTATGGGTTGAATTCGTATAGGAAAAGTTGGGGTTATAGTAACTGGTGGAGGTATAGGTGGTAAGAAGTACACGAGGTGAGGGTGAGGGTGTTTAGTTTTTGGGTGAATGAGGTGTAATGAAGACTTGTAATGCAACAATAAGTTTTTAGCTTTTGATTTGCCTTGGGTAGGAGACTGCTGTTTGATCAAGGTTGATGGATGAGGCCCCGGGATGGATGACATGGGTGAAGGTGACAAAAGTGTGGTACGTGAGAGGCGGTGTATGCATCCTAGAGGGTTGGGTATTCCTTTTAAGCGGAGGAATAATATTGGTGCGGGTTTTGGAAGATGTAGCTAAGTCAAATTTGATAGGTGGGTGAGTAAGGATTGATGTCGGCATGACACCCAAGATAGTGGCGGGCCTAGATATGGGCGAAGATATAGGTGTGGGTAAATTTTTAGGTTTTGGAATGGTTTTAGTTGTGGGTAGAGGTTAGGATGTAGGTAGGGATGATAAAGAAGAATCCATTTCAATAGGCATGGTTAGGGTCTATCTGGTTCTTTGGGAATACCTTTGGGTAGATCTTAGAAGTATCCTCAGGAAACATTTGCATTTGGGTCGAAAAGGGGAGTCGAAGACATCCCCAGAGCATGGAATTATCAACATAATCCAAGCGATTTGCCAACTGTGAAAATGGGACTATTGTAGAAGAAGATGGAGTTGGTTTGGTGGAAATCCCTATAAAATATGTCTATGAGACAGGGAATTGGCTAGCCTCGGACTCTATGGGAAACAGATCCGAGATCATATCAATGGGGTCTTGGGTGGTGAAGGGAGAATTTCCCCAACAGGTAGTGGTATGTATGAAGAGTCTCCCATGGGTAGGAGAGATGATAGGTGGGGTGAGGTAGAATTCTCCCTTAGTGGAGGAGAAGGTGATGATGATTCTCTTGTGGATGGGAGAATTAAAAGCATTGAATATTTGGTAGGTTGTGAGGTAGACGGTGAAATGGCATCGGTAGAAAGCATGGGTTCCTCCATGAGAGAAGGGGAGATGAAGGGGACTCCTATGTGGGTGAAGGAGTAGAAGAGGTATGCTCCTCTATGGGTAGAGGGCTCATGCATAATTTCCTCAATAGAAGAAATAGGTGGGATTTAACGAATGAGCGATACGATATCAAAACCGTGTAGACTTCATCGACATTGTTGAATCTGGATGAAGGTTCACTATTTTGATTAGACGACAGCTTATGGTTAGGGAACACATTTTCAAAGATGTACAAATTTTGATTTTCCATCGCATTTGGGTTTTCCACGACGATGTATCCATTACATATCATCTCTTGGATAATAATATTAAAAGTGATGCGATTCACAAATCACTATGGACTTTGACATGATGGTAATTATAGTAGTCATGTTCCTTATACCATGCACACATAGGATGAGCGGAGATCAAAACCAAGTATGAGGTTTTATGGTGGGAAGTGTAATGATTCCAAATTTAAGAATATTTTCCAAGACTAAAGAATAGGGATCTCTAATTGAATTTTCATTCCGCTATTCTCATTGGAATTAAAAGGCACAGACAGAGGAAAGATTGGAATAAGGTTAGGCTGATTAGAGGGATGATATGGACCCGCTTTGAGGACTCATTTTGCATTGGCAGATCCTTTAGATTTTGAATAATTATTTTGGGCTTTGAAGATGAATAAGAATTGTTTGGTTTGAATGGGGTGTTCTTATTTTGTAATTGGATCTTCTTTTCTTCAATGGCACAAATTTCCAACTTTCATGCCTTGGTGAACACTTCACAAAGGTTCACAATGTTTGTACCTCAGAGTTGGTGAGATGTGTATGGAAAAATCTCTAATGAACAACTCAATAAGTTCATTTTGAGGTAACTAGAACATCAATTGGTTGATAAGACTACGCCATGCGAAAGCAATGAAATCTATGATAGATTCATCTTCATACTATCATATCAAATACAGGTCGGTCATGGTGACCTTTTTGACTACATTGATTGAGAAGTGGTCCAGGAATGCTTGAGCCACTTAGTTAAAGGAGTAGATGGAATTTCTAGGTAAATTGTTGTACCAATCTAAGGCGGGTCTGTTAGGGACATGGGAAATGTTTGTAAGAGCAAAGCATCATCATGGGCAATTAGGTAGAACCCATGTTTGATTGATTGTAAGTGATGTTGCGGGTCCTCTTTCTTGTTGAAACGGTTGAAATTAGGAATTTACCAATGTACAAGGTATGGCGAATAGGAATGAATGGATGAATAAGCTTATTGGCTGATTTCCTCAGGTCAAGGAGTTAGGAGATCGATAACCGATGCTTCTAATTTATGCATCTTTTCCATCATCATCCTAATGATCTCATTGGTGGGTTGTGAGGAATGGGTGTCTCCTATAGTAAAGGGAGGTTGATGATGGGTGTATAATGTGAAGGGCATCCCGGTACATGGGGGTGCGAATAGGAAAAATGTGAAGGGGGATAGATACGGGTGGAATGTACCCCAAATAAGTGGCACACAAGATTGGGGTTGCTTATGATGCATGTAAATAGGTGGGGTGGTGCAACGAATCCGTGGTAATGGGTGGTAGAGGCGAGGAATAGAAAGAACCATATTTTGGAAAGGGGCATGGGTGCCGATCTTTGGAGGAGGTTGTGATGCAACCAGTACATATGAGGAAAAGGGGCTAGATGGGTCTATGCTTAATGCGGTTGGTGAAGGAATGATTGATGCCACATGTGCAATAAACACCATTAGGCAGAAATTATGGTAGAGTTGGAACCTAATAGAGAGACCACATGGGGTAATGTGGATGAGGGCAACGTAAAACTAGTGCTAGATGATGCGGAAGTGGGTGCGAGGGAAGGAGGGATAGATACAGGCATGTCATTTATTAACTATCATGAGGAGTCCTAGGTAGATGAGTGGGCGAGATAGTATTGTAGGGCCGCGGGATTCTGATCAAGGAGTCTTGTGAACTCCTTGTCCTGGGTAGTAATGGGATAAGCTAATTCAGATCCATATGTGACAAGATGGAAGATGGTGATGAATTAGATGGGAGTGGTTGATGAATAGCGTGAAAAAAGGGTGTTAGTTTAACTATGAGTCAACACCATGTCAATTAGTGTTGACACTGGTAAGGCTGTATCCTATAAATGACACGAGAAACCATCGAAGCGAGAGAAGGATAAAGTCGAGAGGGGTAAATGCGGTCGGTGTTTTGATTGAAAATAAAACACAAAAGCGTGATGACGACAATCAATATGACCGATGATAGTTATAAGAGAAGCGATGATGATTATGATAATCGATACGATCCTTTGTGGAAATTACCATTTTCAGTAAATGAAACAAAATTGATGAATATAAATTGAGAAAAGCGTACTTGTGAGAGATATCGAAAGTTGGGGATATGATGGTATCACGAGGACCAAAAAAGAGAAGAAATAGGTGATGAAGGTTGTTTTAGGTAAATTAACCAAAATAGCTAGAAGTGACACCGATTAGAAAAACTGAAAATAGTTAGATATAAACCGATGATGGTCATTTGACCGATGCCACTTATTGTGAAATTAGAAGAAATGAAGAAAAATGGATGTTTGTGAATTTAAACTAGATAAAGGATCAACCCAGAAATCTGAGAATGACTAGATAAGGTCCTAACACACTCAGAAATAACTAGAATACTCCAGCTATGATGGGGAGTGTGAAAGGAAGAATAAAAATGGAGAATCATAACTCACACCTCAAAACGCAAGTCAAGAACAAAGCTAAGAAAAAACGTAATCCTAAAAGTGAATTTATGTTTGTTTTAGCTTATGCTATTAAGATTGACTTGTGAACTTAGAACAAATTTTATGTTAGGAAGACGTCCCATAAAGAAGGAAATATAAATGTGAGGTTTCATGTTATGTTATGGTGGGGCGTTACTTTCTCGAGGTGATGACTAGAGCAGAGATAACCAGTTGAGCGTCCATTGTAAATCCTCAAATCATGTGATCATTGACAACTTCTTCGGGTGGGATGTTGTTTAAGAATATGTGTAAATTCAAATTTTTGTAGTTTGGCAAAGAGAGAGAGAAGAAATCACTTTCTGATTCAATTGTGTCAACCATTAGTAGGCATGACTTGTAGCATATATGTTACCCTCATTTTCAAATATGAGCTAATAATGCACAGCATCAAGAGAATGAAATGCAACAAAATTTATAACCCAAATTGACAATTATATTCAATGAAACAAATGATGAATAGGTCAAGAATGTGTTGTTTCACTACTATGAAAATGTAATAAGGAAGAATTGGTTCATTTTAAGCACCAAATGACAAATTTCATTTTAGACAAATAAAAGAAAAGAATATTACCAAGGAGAAGATTAAATATGTATTTTTCAAAAGGAAAGAAACACACAAAATTTTTCCTATATGAAGAAAATGCAATGAAACCAAGAGAGGGTCCCACTGGGCATGCCAAAATGCTTCATTTGAATAGCGTGCATATGTAAGAGAAAAACAAATAAGGTAAGGTTGAGGAGGAATACCTATGAATGAAGGTGGAAGGTAGAGTGTGCACGTCCTAATTTCCCAATCCAATGTTGATTGCGAGAACTTCCTTTTGCTTTAGGAGGAACTACCTGTGAATACAAAACAAGACCACAAGAGGAATATTAAACAATATATGTCAATGGAATTGCCTAGTGTATGCTAGATCCGGGAAGTGTGATACTTCCTATATGGTTGTCAATCCACTATTTAAAACAACTTAATGCAAGAAATAATGTAAACCAATAACATCCTACTATAGTTGATATGATTTAGGTGTCTCATTTAAGTAAAATAAACAAATCTAATCTAACAGGCTAGGTTATGATCAGATCTGGAAGTCAGACAAGTAGATAAGGTGGTTAGGATAGGTCAGGGTCAAGCTTTAGGTGATTTGGGTTGTTTAGGTGAAAGGTATGAGGTTGTTGTTATTGGAAGGCTTACTAAACAAAGAGATCGATGTTGGTTTAGTATGACCGATGTCGATTGAGAGGAGACCAATGAAGGTTTAGGATAACCGACTTCGATAGGGTCAAAGCGATAGAAAACTTAATGAAGTTTGGTTTTGGTGATTTTCGTGATTGCATAGAGAATGGATAGAGAATGGTGAGGTTGATGATAGTGTTGGGAATACTCAGAGATGTCAGAGGTGGATATGGAAGGACGGGAGGTTGTAGGTAGTCGAGGTAAAGGGATTGACATGAAGGTTAAAGGTGATGGGATGCCAAAGAGATTACGGCTCTTAAACAAAGATGAAGAAATTGATCTCATTAAGTATGGAAAGATACATATTTAAATGTACTTACTTGGTGCTTACACATCGGTGGTTGCGTGGAAGTGATGGTTGATAGGTGGAATTGGTGGTTAGTGTTAGGGTTGTACTTCCTAGAATATTACCATGAATTCTTGCCTTTCATATCGAGTGTTTGGTTGCTTGTTCGGGATGTCGGGATGTGCCTACGATTACTGCGGTGCGTGCTTGCATGCAGATCTCTCTTCTCCAAAACTTGAATAATTCTTCCAACCTCTTAAATAAGGTTACCAAAGTGAATATATGGTAATTGAAGATGGTTTAGGGTGATCGAGTGTCGGTTTTGGGTTGGCATCGGTTAAGGAGGGAAATCCTAGGTTTGCTAAAATGATAGATCTTGGCAATATTTTTGGCCAGCTCTATCCATTGTTGTGGATCAAAATGGAATTTTTCACTTAGATAAGTGGGCATGCGGTTAGAGGAATAATAGGCATGTGATTTTAGGGTTGAACTAAGTCTTCGTAAAATGGAAACACGCTAATAATAGGTCCGTGATGAGGTGTCTAGGTGATGTGGTGGGGTGAGGTGTCTAGGTGAGGTGGAAATTAGTTTAATTAAGGTAATTAAATAATGAATATTGTGAGAATGGGCATTAATTTAATTATAGGTAATTAAATTAATATATATATGGGGTGAAGGGGAAGTGTGACCCAAATTTGGTGTCTACAATGTTGTCTAAAGTTTTCCTTGTTTCATCAAGTGCTTTAAAATACTCGATGTGGAAGAGCAAGTCGGGGAGAAATGGACACATAAAGAATACCAAAGGATTCATCACATCGGTTAAACTAATTGGATTTCTCGAAAAGTTCATCATCAGAGTTTAGTTTCCACTCCCATAATGATTCGGTATAACCCTTTACCCCTTAGTTTTATTATCATCTTGGATTTCCATTCAAAGAAGTTAAGCGACATGAGAAAAGGAACAATACTAGCATCTATTGTGAGGAGATAAAAAAATGTGCAAAGAAAAGAAATGAAAACTCATCTTAGAACAATATTTTTACCCCATTTTTGTGGCACTTTATATTTTCATATTTTGATTACAATCGAATTCACTTGTGTGATGTAAAATATTTTCCACTCTCCTTATAATTAGTAAAAGTTCATGAAAGTGTAGAGACCACAATGAATTTCAAGCATGTGTGATGAAACAACACTATAATAAGTAGAAAACACAATGAATAAAACAAACAAGAAGGAAAAAAAAGAGTTTTGTATGAGAAAAAAAAGTATCATGTTGCAAAAATAGTCTCCCTTGCTGCAAGGTTGTGGTGGATGCACTCACTAACCTATAAGAAAAAGGAGTTGATTACAATGAGCATCAAGAATATATAAAAATACATATCTAGACCAAAAAGAAGGAGCTATAGAAAAAATACACCATCTTTAGACCAAATACAAGCAAATCTAAACCAAATGTACGAGATCAGAGAAATTTTTTATGCAGCTCTATATGAGAGACACTAGGTTCAAATGTTAAGCACTAGCTCTAAACGTGAAGCACTAGATGTCGAGAGGGATTTAGATGAGAAAAATTGTGGGTGAGCTGACTCCAAATGAGGAACACTATGTGAGATGGATTTGGATGAGTTAGATCTGGACCAAATGAAGCAACTTTATATGAGAGACACATGTCGAGTTGAATATTTGAATTGATGGCGAGATAGAGATTGAGTTATAATGGGTGATATCTAAACAAGTCACAACCAAGATGGGAGAGAGATCACCATGTGGATGAGCTATTCGATGACCACTCAAACTCCATGTGGACCAAGATGGAAATGACACTCCCATGTGTGGTGAGATGGTAAGCACGGGGTAACAGATGACTGGGCTAACATAGGGACTTCCACGGGCGAGAGAGATGAGCTTCTAATGATTAAGAAATGGTTACCATATCAAATTTTATGAGTCGGTGGTGGGTCATCCGGTGGAAGGTTGGAATGAGCTAGTGAGGTGATTCAATGACAATGTAGGGAAATGATCTCATAGATCAAGTAAGGGCATGATACCGAGGCAAGGTCAGTAAGACACACGTAGGAAAGTAAATCCTAAGTCAAAGAGCCGAGTAAAAGTGAGTTAGGTTTGAGTGGTGCATATGTTAAATAGATGTAAGGAGGACATTTGAATGGGTAAGTTAAAACCAAATATGAGATTCCAAGATGAGCTCGAATATATCTCTAAGGGGTGAGCTAGGCATAAGATAGGAGGAAATATAAGACATGAGATCAATAAGATGAAAAGGAGGGATCTTGGTGAGAAAAAAAAAAAAATTAGGTGAGTGAGTAGGATCAACAATTCAAGTTACATGGAAATTGAGATAGAAAGATATCGGTAGGAGGAAGTAGTGTATGCGAGATGGGATATCCGAGTTTTCTAGATAAGTGAGATAGAGGCCTAGCCCAAAAACTTATTTTTCAACCAATCCCTTAACTTTAAAACATCATAATTTTCACACTATACTTGTATACCTTCACACATGAAAATATACATAAAACAAAAATCAAGAAAATCTAGCACATTTTCCAATATGGTTCAAAAATTGCATATAGAGAGAGTAGTAAACAAATAACGAAGAGTAATCAATAACTAGCAATGTGAGTGACATGATATCGATAAAAATATCTGATACCATGAAAGAAAGATTTAATATCTCAAATAATGTTGTGCATATCAACGTATTTTCACTTAAACGATATGACAAATTTTCTCAAAGTAATTAGAAATCAAAACTTCAACTTAAGGAAAAAGTGAATACAAAAAGAAAATGGTCTACTCATAGTCATAGATAAAAAGAGAGAGTACATATGGGGAGTGTTATGTAACTCCCATACCTACACATCTCATACTCCCATGATGGAGTGAGGAGTTACAATGCTAGAATAACATGTAGCTCCCATATGAAAATGACACATATAACAAGTATGAAAGGTTCATGATAGAATCTATCATATGTCATATAAGTTCCTAAAATACCTATGAATCACCTAAGTGAGATGAATCACTATGTGTGAGGTCAAAAATTCCCAAAATATAATAAAAGAAAAAATATATCTCACACTAACACAAGGAGGTGTCAATGTGTCATCCCTGTGACTCATTCTTGATGAATTCAACATCTTTGTTAATGAAAATCATATTTGAAATAGATTTTTACAAATTACATGTTTTGGACTCATTGTTGTAGCCTATGAATATGCGTTTTCTCTCTATCATGTAAATGCTTCCTTCTCTCCTTTGATGCAAATTCATATGCCACACATTTAACTATTCTAATGTTATCCATGTATTTTCTTTTTCCACACCTCTATGGAATTATGTCACACACAATTTGTGTCGACATATATTCAACAAATATTGATGCAGGAACATCACCTATGAAAGATAGTTTAGTAAAAAAATTATTTTCAAGCTTGTTAGGAAGTTTAGGTAGACTATTGTATGTTATTAGAGGTCCTGGTTTGCTTCAAATTCAAATTTTGGCTTGGAATCCACTTTCCCATCAAAAATTGAATTCAAATTTCTTAAACAAGGAATTTGGAATTATAAGCAATTTTGGTTGTGAAAGTCTAGGGTAGGAGTTTTGTGTTAGTCATTAGAGTCATGTTAAAGAGTTTTGAACACCTTTCTATGTGAGGACACGAATAGTTAGGATTATTTCATTTAAAATATCATGTTTCATTTGGTAACTCTGCCCTTCTTGATATGAATGAGGGATTTTTAAATGGTAAAACATGAAAATGATTATAAGGATTGAGGGGACAAATAGTTAGAGGAAAAAAACATAAAATAGTTTTGGTAACTAATTATTTAAGAGATTTCTCTGAAGGAAACATGAATTTATATGTATGAGAAAGATATGGTATTAAAAAACAAGTTTTTGGGACTAATTTTTTTAATGTATGATCAATCTTCTTGAATAAAATGTTGGTTCCATGTGAAAGATGATGAGAATTATTTCTTAGTTTTTTTCTTATGTATTTATACTGTTGGAGGTAAATAATAAGGATAATTATATCTTGACTTCATATTGTGATGTAGATGAATAGATTTCCTTATATTAGATTGATATTCTCATTATTTGTTGAATAGATTCCAAAATAATATTTCTAATTTCTCAAGAATGTATATATGGTGTGTGTAGACATTAGGAAGATATTTTTAAGTTTAAAATCTCATAACTCTCTTTAGAATTTTTTTTCTCCTATCGACCTATAAAAACCCTAGGTAGGGTTTAAGAGAAAATGGTGATTTGAGGGTCTTAAATTCATCCTCCAGAGTACCAAATTACTGTATCATGTACTCATTTTATTAATTCATATTTATAGGTTTTGATTAGGTTGAATCTCTATTTCTTGACAATCTTGAATTTGGAGACAAGACCTAATTAGGAGGCCTAATTCACCAAGAAAAGTTAACGAATTTGGGGGTTTTTCTTGAATTTTTAATATAAATTTTTGTAGGAAGCTCATACAGGGAAAAAATATCTAAATCTATTTTTTTTTTTTTAAAAGTATCTATGGAATGTTCTAAACAATAAAATTTGTGTTGTAAAATGGCTAGTAGTGAAAGAAACTAATTTACAAGAATATCTTGGGAAGTGAACAATCTAGGCTTCTCTTTCTCTCTCTACATCAAATATACTATTGTTCTCAGAACAACTTCACCAAAATATTGATTTAAAATTCCCTTGTTCATCATCATAATCATTTATATTTATCTTAGCCATACCATTTTGATTTGGTGTAGACTTGGCTGTAAATTTCTTTACTGATGCCTTCATGCTTGAATTTTTTTAAAATATATGGAGATATATTCTCCTCCCATTGTATGTTTGAGGACCTTGATGAAGCATCTACTTTTATTCTCTATAAGAGCCTTAAAATATTTGATCTTATCAAATTATTTAGACTTATGCTTCAAGAACTAGACCCATGTATTTCTATTGTAGTCATCTATGAAGGACATACACTATACACTTTTGGATAAGGTGGATGTTAGTATTGAGCCACATAAGTTTGAATTCTCCAAATCTAATGGTGATATTTACCTCCTATACTTCCTTGAATAAAAGGGCTGTCTATGTTTCTTTCCAAAAATGCAAGCTTCACATTTGTTTTCGGAAAATAAGTCTACAATAGTTGATATCCCTTTAACCATATATTTTTGGAAAAAAATTAGTCTAGAGAAATGTAAATATCTATACCTCAAATTTCATAGTTTTGAGGTATATTTGATGAAAATATTAAGTTCTCTTGTTGAAAATATGTTTATTAGTGTAGGGGTTTAATTCTCACTCCCAATCATTTTAGAACTCTAGATGGATGTGTGGATTCAAGGTACAATTACTCTAGGATGTCTAAATTTAGTTGGGATGCATGTAGCCTAGTGTTAACTTGCGGAGGGAATAGTGTGTCTTGCGAGATGAACAATTATAACTTGAGACATTAGCTAAAATAACTCTAAATTTAAATTTTAAGCTTACCTTATGAATAGTCACGTGATCTAAACCTAACTAAGTGATGGCGGTTGTCAAAAATAAAAAATGGAATAAGGGTAGGGTAGAAAAGATGACTAGACTCTCATTAGGTTATAAATATTTTAAACACATTTTATCTTATTCAAAACACCATTATATAGGAGAAATAATCAACTATATTCCCCTAAACTGAAGGAGGAAGATTTGGAAGAAGGTGAGAGAATAATGGAATACACCAAGGAAGAGATAATAAAGGGATAAAATAGAACAAACACTCCTAAAATATGAACTATGCAATGTATGCTAACATTCCCCCTTATTACATTATTCTTGCAAATGTGACCCCTGAAAAGTTCAAATTTCACTTTTCCAAGAGATTTAGTGAGAATGTCGGCAACTTGTGCTTCTGTAGGACAATACTGGAGCTGAATTTGATGGTTCAAGACGTGCTCTCGAATGAAATGGTAGTCAATTTCAATATGCTTTGTTCATTCATGAAAGACTGGATTCTGCATGAGCTTAACACACTCTGATTGTTCATGATAGAGAATAGGTGACTATTTTTAGGAATTCCCAGGTCATCCAAAATGTGACGTAACCATATCACTTCACACATAACTCCTCGTGCGGCATGATATTCTGCCTCTGTGGATGAGATAGAAACAACATTCTACTTCTTGCTTATCCACGAGATAGGTCCAGATCGAGATGAAATATGTATCCTGTAGTTGACTTCCTGTCATCAATAGATCCGGCGTGGTCGAGTCGACGTATCCCTGTAAGAAGAATTGATCATTCTTCTTATATTCCAGACCATAATTAGTTGTTCCTCGGACATATCTCAAAACATGCTTTTTTTGCATTCAGTGACATTTCTTTGGCTCTGCATGAACCTGGAAAGATAGCTGACAACATAGCAGAGATCTAGTCTAGTATATGTCAAATAGATGAGCCCTCCAACAAATTTCCTGTAGAGAGTAGCATCTACTTGAGGTGAGTCCTGGAATCTTGAAAGTTGCAAGCCTTTTCCATGGGAGTGGATATAGGTTTATAATCAGACATTCTATACTTTTCAGGAGTGTCTTGGCATACTTTGTCTGGGAGACAAAAATGTGATGCTCCTTTTGCCATATCTCAAGCCAAGATAGTAATGTAGTAGCCCCAAATCTATCATGTGAAGGTTCTTTTGAGATCATTCTTTACAATATCAACTTGATCTTTTGAACTGCCAGTGATCACAAGATCATCTACATATACAACAAGAATGACAATTTCTTTGCCTACCTTCTTTATATACAAATTGGAATCTGAGGGGCTATGAGTGAACCCATGCTACAAAAGGTGATCATTGATCTTGATATACCATGCCCTTGGAGCTTGTTTTGAGTCATCTGTAAAGTGATTTGATGAGATGACATACCTTCTTAGGATGCTCTTCATCAAAAATCCTTCAGGTTGGGTCATGTATACTTCTTCTTTCAGATCACCATTTAGGAAAGCACTCTTGACATCCATCTACTGAAGTCTCCATCCTTTATGTCTTTGCAAGTGTGCAAACTACTATGATGGTCTTCATCTTCGCAGTGGGTGCAAAGGTTTCTTCATAGTCGATGCCCTCTTTTTGAGCATATCCTTTTGCTACAAGTCATGCTTTATGTTTGTCGATGGATCCATCTGCCTTATATTTTGTCTTGAAAACCCATTTGTAGCCTATGGGTTTCTTTCCTGTAGGTAGATCGACAAGTTCCCATGTCGATTTTTCATGAGTGAGTCATATTCTATATCCATGGCTTCCTTCCACTGAGGTTGATTGAGTGCTTCATGAACATTATCTAGCTCGGAGCTATTCATCAGTGAACTCATGAGTGCAAAGTTTACCTCATTTCTTGTTTGACTCCTTGTTTTGACTCGGATGATGTATCTGGGAGTTGTTGCAAATGTGAGTCCTTGATAGTGCTTTGTACCCACTTGGATGAGAACTTGGCTGCTTTTGAGAAGAACTATGTTGTTGCCATGTGGATTGATGTGGAGTCACATTCTCTAGTTCTCCAAGGTCAAAAAATAGCTCTCTGGCAGCATTTCTTTTCTCTGAGTAGTCTCCTTTGGCTCATCATCTGATTCGGAGACTAATCGGTGAGATGTGGTTGGAAGTGGATCTTTTGTTGATACTATTGAGTCAAAGGATGACTCATCACAAACCACATCCCGACTCTCATATATTTTCTTTGTCTCAGGATCCATGAGATGATATGCCTTGAGGTAGTGTTGTAGCCAAGAAGGATACATGGGAGTGTTTTTGGCTCTACCTTCTTTCTCTTAAGTGGGACATGCATGTATGTTGTGTAACCAAATACTCGTAAATGAGAAATTGATGGATTTCTACCACTCCATACCTCTTCTGGCATTTTATTTTGTAGAATCTTTTTCGGTGCCCTGTTGAGAAGATATACACCATTTGTACTACTTCAGCCCAATAGCATTCTTCTAGCTTTGTAGTTGTTAGCATGCAGCGAGCCATCTCCATCACTGTGTGATTGTGATGCTCAACAATGCCATTTTGTTGGGGTGTGTAGGGAGCAGTCAAGTGAGTTTTGCTTAATGCCTTGTTGGTTTAGGAAGGCCAAGAACTTCTTTGATGTAAATTCCCCCTCGATCTGAGTGAAGTAGAAGAAGTGGTTGTCTAGTCTCTTTCACAACACGATGATAGAAGTTCTGGAAATGTTGAAGAGCCTCACTTTTCTTCTTTAGGAAATATACCCACATCTTGCGAGTGGTCATCCATGAATAGTTGGAAGTACTTGTATCCTAAAAATGAAGTAGGTAATGGGCCATTCAGATCGGTATGAACTACCTCCAGAACACTTCTTGGCATGGAAGGTGCTCGCTTGAAATGGATCTCTGTGTTGTTTTCCTACAAGACAGCCAGGGAAAATAGGAAAGGAACTGGACAATTTGGGTAGTCCATGGACCATTGCTTTTGAACTCATCTAGTGCAATGAACTAACTGACAAGTGTCCATATCTAAAATGCCATAGGGAAGTTGATTCTATTGTAGAAGTAGATAAAGCTACTACAGAAGATGAAACATATATCTAAAGCAAATAACTTATCTTTTACAAATGCTTTAGCAAGAACCGTACCTTGTCGGGAGATTAAGCATGATTTAATGCCATTTTGAACAAGAAATTCTACCTTAAGGTGATGATTCAAGAGTTGAGTAACTGACAAGAGGTTTTTAGTCAAGCCAGGAACATATAGTACCTTTGTAAGTGTACATTTTCATGGTCCCAGAGGAATGGTGACATTCCTATTCCTTCTACAACATGTACTCTTTGTCATCGCTATCCAAACTCGATCTCCAGTTGGTTCTTCGTGTAGTGAATCAAATAACTTCTTGTCACCTGACATATGCTTGCTTGCACTAGAGTCTATCAACCAAACTTTCTTCGTGGGCTGAGAAGTTTGAGAGATGAGTACAAGGTTCTTACCACAATGGGCTCCTTCTGATGTCTCCTCATCAGATTCATCATCTTCTTGGGCTGCGAGATGTCCCTTCTGCTTTCTCCAGTGGGGACGTCATTTGGAATTTTGAAAATCTTCGTGCCCGGATGTGCTTGTATGACTTGAAGACCCTGTTTCAAGCTATTATACCAGTAGTGATCAGTGTCGTGAGTATTGGTTCTGCAAATGTGACACCATCTCTTTGACTTTTGATCTTTCTATTGTTGTTTTGGTTGTGCTTGATTTGGCTTCTCTGGGGGACCCTTTCGATTCTTCTAGCCATGGTAAGGCTTTGAGAACAAGGCTTTATCCTGAGACTCCTCATGGGATGAAGTGATGGCCTCTTCCTGTTGCAGCAAATTCACAAGCTCTTGAATGTCACTATTTGTTTAGACACATTTAGTGTCATAATGAACACTCGGAATTGAGAAGGGAGTGCTCTCAAGGTGATTTGATGAGAAGTTTATCATCCACCATTTCACCAGTGCTAATAACTCGATCTCAGCTCAGCCACGTGACGTAAGAACTCCTCCACTTTCTCATCTGACCCCATAGAGAGGGTGTGCAGCTTTGACTGAAGATGAAGAATCTTCGTCTGATTTTTGGCTTCATAAATGGTTGCCAACTTGTCCCAGGCCTCCTTTGGTTTCTCCGCATTTCGAACATGCGGTTGCACATCATCACTAATACTGAGCATTATCAGCATCAAGGCTTTGGCACTAGCCATCTCATACTTTATTAATTCATCAGGGGTTGTGGGAGCAGGCATCAGACCTGTGACAATGCCCCATAATCCTTCAAACTGAAGGATTGTCTTCATTTTTGTTTTCCAGGCCACAAAATTGGACCCTTTGAGCAATTGAGCATCGAAAAGAAGTAACTTTGGAGTAGACATCGTAATAATAAAAAATATTTATTTATTTATTTCAAGAGTTATTACAACTTTGACTCATTGATGAGAATTACTTGGCTCGTAGATGCTCGCGATATTCATGTCTGTGAGATGATGATGCTTTGTGGGGTGTTCTTCTTCTTCATCATCATATCGGACATCATACCCGGCTTCTAATTCTTCTGTACTCACTTTGCTTGGCAGCTGACGTGAAAAGGAAGTATTCAAGAAGTCCTTCTCAAACTAGCTTGTCGAAGGCTAGATTTCGGTATTCCAAAGCTCATTCAGCAAAGCAAAGTAGAACCAGAGCTCTCAGGAGCTTCTTCATGGTGTTCTCTGACTGGTGAGTTGATGTTTTGGCTTTCAGCATATGTGGCGACCATGTTATTGATGCTCTCAATCGAATTGTCTACACTCGACATTCGTGAAGTGTTGTAGAAACTCCACGTTGCCTTGGTAGAGTATCTCTTCACGCAGTACTCCACCATGCACCAGCAACAACTCTAACTTTCTGCTAAAGACTTCACCGCTTATTTCTTCTTCTTTTATGTCCACGTTTTTTTGTTATTTAGCTTTCCATTCTTTATCTCCCACGCAGATATTTTTCAGCAGTATCCACACATTGAGGAGCTTGAGGAGGTTGAGAGGCAACCACACAAGTCAGCAAGGTATGCTTTTTGACAAGAAATTGATCTAAAAAAAAATCCACGTACAACCTTCTTTCCAGTCTGGTCGCTTCCAATTTCCACGCAGGTGTGCCAATTTCCATGCACGCAATTATATGCAGGCCACTTGCAGATTGGTTGTGGCAATTTTACATGTAGTTTTCTCTTGCTTCACGTAGGCATGGAATTTCTGATTTCCACGTAGGCATAGCTCTTCACACAGCAAAAATATATTAAAAAAACAACAGTAAAAGACAAAATGCAGGAGGTTAGCCTTTCCACGCAGAAAGAATACAAATTCTTCCACGTATGCAGGTGAATGTCTTCACTCAGTTATATGTATAGAGATGCTTCCACGTTTTTCCTTCCATGCAGCTTTTCACGCACCAATTTTATACTTCCACGCAGGCTGAATGTAGCAAAGAGACAAAAGTGTAGGTCGTTGTTTCTTCTACGCACATTCCAACAGCTTCAGGCCGCTCCAATTCCTCCACGCAGCAGCAGATTCTTTGCACCACATTTTTGGTTGTTGAATGTCTCCAATCTTGCGGCAGATGATAGCAACAACAAAAGAAAAATAGTCTTGATAGTCCCCAGGCTCCTAGTCTCTCCACACAGGTCACTCCATGCAGCAGGATGGTCTACACCATCAAACGCACACAGGTTTCTTTTTTTGCTTTTTTCTTCAACACACACACAGGTCGGAGAGAGATCATACGTGCTCTGATACCAGAATGAAGGAGGTAGATAGGAGAGAAGAATGTGGAGTGAAATACTCTACATACCTTGATTTTATTATGAAGAAGCACATACATTATATAGGAGAAATAATCAACTAATTCCCTAAATGAGAACTATATTCCCTAAAATGAAGGAGGAAGATTTGGATGAAGGTGAGAGAATAATGGAATACACCAAGGAAGAGATAATAAAGGGAGGCTTCAAAATTGATAAATTGCTTTATCTCTATTCTCTGGCTGCATATATATTAAATTCAGAGATTCAATCACTTCGTTAAAACCAAAAATACCTTAATCTACCTCCTGCATGCCTCTTTCACTGACTTGTAACTAAAATTATCTACAACTTTATCTGCAAAGTTTTGTTATCTATTTTCACCATTCTTAGATTACTTGTTTTGTCAAAATCTATTACAATCAGTAGATTAGCTCTTAACAAGGCTCTTAGTCTGTCAAACAAATATCCTTAACCTTAGTCCTTTTTGATTATTTATAAAATTTGTGCGTGATTGTACCATTAGTATCCACATGTTTTGAATTCCTTGTAGCTTAAGACTCCATCGATTTAAGACATTTATCTCCCATCAGTTCCTCTGAGTTCTAATTCCATTGTACCTTGCTCTTCACCGATAATAGACAAGTGCACAAGATTAGTGATCTCTGTAACCTGAACCATAGATTTCTGGAGATTCAATATATGTGCATACCTTTATTTCACTGTTGATCTCTGTAATATCAATGTCTTCTTCTCATACAAACTATAGATATTCGAATCTCGTAGTGTGTGCCTTTATAAATTTCCCAATGCTGAACATAATGTGAAGATCAAATTCATTTGTCTTTTGTCTCGAAAAATTGCTTTAACTGCTTCACTTAACCAATGAGAAAAATGTGCTTAACATCAGTGTCTCCATTATATGCGAAGGTATTAAGCGTCCCTTTTATGTCTATTTACTATCAAATCCCTGCCCATTTCCTTCCACGTGTATCGAATTGTTGATAACTTTTAATTTCCACACAGCTGTGCGAAGTGAATAAAATTTGACGGCCATTGGCTCATGGTAAATTTTAAATCAAAGTCATCATTTACACATTTTGTGACCACTTTGTCCTGAAAATGCCTATTAACTGTTGTTTTTCCTTCCATCCTTTACCTGCACATCACAAAACACCAGAATATAGATGTAAAAGAACATATTTTACTGATAAAGTGAGGAAAAATGATACTTATATCGAATAATTAATACCTTATACATATACTAAGCATGAAAACTTGAAATGATGTTCAACCTGTATCTTTTGACTTTCTTGTAAGAGTCTACGAAGGATTATTTGAGTTTCTTTATCTTAAATTTCATTTGATTTAACATCCATATTTCCTAATACAACTTTCTAAATTTTTTGAGTTGGTCCCCACTTTGCATAGAAAAATTAGGGGTGTGTTATGGTAATAATATCTCCCTACTAGGATGTACATACAACTTAATCCATGTGATTAGAACATGCTGCTTCTGAATGTGTAGAGAAATCATTCTGCATCCTAAGAGGAAACATCCCCTTTTTGTCATTTGTACAGCTTCAACCTTGTTTTTTATCCCATATTTTTCATAGATTATGTAATATTGATTATCCATTAAGACTATGTATCCTTTTTGGACCGTTTGTCCAATGCTTAAGAGATTATGCTCTATGCTTAGATCATAATAAACATCATGGATTATTTTCTTATCACCATGCTTTGTGTTAATAATTACAACCTTTTTCCTACAAATCGAACATTTTCATTATTCCCTACATTAATATTAGAGAGAATATTCATATCAATGAATGTAAATAAGTTTTATTACCAGTTACATGGTTTATAGAATGACTATACAAGTACCAAACATCATAGATTCTTTGCTCAACAATATTGCACATAATTAATAAATTTGGCTTTGGTTCCAATTCAAACACCTTTTCATTGGTTACATTTAGACTCTACCTTGAGAAATCATATTGTATTCTTATATATTCACTTGCAAAATTTCCATACTTATGACATTTATAGCACTAAAAATTGTTCTTTTCATACCATGGGTTTGAGTTTCTCCTCATTTGCTTGTCTTGGGAGTTTTGATTGTGATCTTCTTTCTCCCTCTTGGCTATTGGAGATACCTCTTCAAGAGTATTTTCTTCCTCTTCCTCCATCTCTAAAAATTCTTACGTTATTTATTCCTCTCCATTTCCTCTTACATTGGTATGCACTTTAAAGGTTTGTTCTAGGAAGAAGGTACTTATCTCTGTTTATCCTTTTCTCATGGTTTGTAGTGAACCAATCAATTGATCAATTATCATTTGAGATAAGTGCTTAGATTCATCAATTGCTACAATAAATGGGTCATATGTAATATGAAAAATTATAAGTATTTTCTCAAAAATAATTTGATCTTCAATACCCTCTCCATTAGTTTTAACGGATTTACTAACCCAGAGATTCTAGTATGAAAATTAGAGATAGATTTAACCTCTATTTGTAGATATTCTAAATATCTCATAAAGCAAATGGAGTTTAACTAACTCCACTTTATTATTCATTGTATACGAGTGTTATAGAATATCCCAAGATTCCTTGGAGTAGTTAGATGTTGATATTTTTGGAGAAATGAGTTATGCCATTGCAAATTCAATAAGACTAAGAGCTTCACATATTTCCTTCTAGTATTCTTTAGTTGAGTTTTATGATATGTTGATAGGTTGCTTGATCAGTCACATCTATAAACCCAATTAAATAAATATCCTAAAAATATTAGAAATAAAAATGGTTTTCATTTTCTTTGACCACACATCATAGTTTTTTCCATCAAAGGTTGGAGGTTTCTGTCATGTCTTGTTCTCATTTCTAGCCATTCTAAATTAGGAAATAACCTTCCTAAATAAAAATCCTACCTATGATAATAGTTTTTGGGAAAAATAGAGAGGGATGATGATTTTGCAAGATAAAATGCACACAAAAACAAAAAAATGAGTAGTTCTCTAAGAAAATAACATACTTAAAATATTTCTATAGATGACAACAAAATAGATTACAAAAATTCACACAGTAAATTTCATGCTAACTACATGTTGCTATATTTGCCTCTTTCATTTTTTACTTATCTAGTTTAGCTAGGCTTTTATAACCTATACTACTCTTTTCTCCGTCTTCCTAAATTATTTGGACTCATTCAATACATTTTCTACTCAGATTGCTATTGGTTCTATTTTGGCATAGTTTCCTTCCTATTTTCTTGCTTCGACACCTTTATTTGAAATTTTTGTTCTCTCCTTTTGTTTGAGATGCTATTTAAACTAAAAAATTAGATAAATATATTTTCCCTCCATTTTGATTTCTTCCAAAAATATAACAACTAAATAATAATTAACATTAATTGTGTAGTTTAAAATCTATGTGTAAGAATTTTCTTGGGATCTTACAAGTTAGAATATTCAATTTTAGAGGTTGCACGTGATTAATAATAAAAATAGGTTATTGAGATTACTTTTAAAACACTTGAGAAGTGATTACCATTAAGTTTTTGATATTTTCACTAGAAACTCCATTACAAACAACAAAATATTGAAATAGAGATATTTAGATCTTGATGTATTTAGCTTTATTAATTATTTACTTTTAACTAAGTTACTTATTCTACAAGGTTTATGATCAAATTCTAGAACCATGCTAGGTTATTTCTATGTGCAAGGATGAACTTATGTGGTGGACTAAGTAATATATATTTTGTAGTGTAAATGGAAGTATTTTATTCCATAAAAATATAGGTATAGAGAATTATTCATTGATATATGCTCTAACAAGTATATAATTTGTTGGATTTTCAGAAACTGTATTGGTGTTTAATTGAGGACTTTATTTCTTCATTCCTATGGTGAGTATGATTATTTTGTAGGTAAACTTTTGTAAGGATACAGTTAGAGATCTATAAATTCTAATTACTTTGCATGTTGATATGTATATAACAAAAATCATGGAGTTTCCATTGTATTGATGTGCAATTTATTATGAATATGTCAACAATGTTGTAAACTATGTTTCAAATCAAGTGATGGATCACTTATATAGTTCGATTTTCTATAAGTTGTGAAGAGGTAATAAAACATATCTAGTATTTGTTCCTCCCATATTATATATTGAATCCTCCATTTGATTAAACTAGAGTCTTCCAATTTCCAAGTGGAAGACCATGTCTAGATAGTTAGAGGCTTTACTCGGATGAAAATTCTACATATCCATTTTATTGGTTAGATATGAATCTATTTGTGGTTTTAAATATCTCATTCTAAAGTTGAGGCCAAGTTATTTTTCTAGAATTTTGTTATTGAGGTCTTTATTTTTCACCATACAATTTTGTCACAATTTTCTACTAATCACCCTTTCTCAAATTTAATTAAAAACATACCTATGGATTCACCATAGCATGCCCTCCTTATTCACCACATAGTAAACCTACCAAACTCCTCATGTTTTATCCATGATATATCATTTTATATAATTTAGACAAGCTATAGTCCCAAAATCTTAAATACAACCGCAACATGGAAAAAGAATAGATCAATTTTCCATTTATAGGATTTCAATTAAATTTTTTTAAAACCCTTATAAAATATCTAAATTTCTTCAAATTATGATATATTTGCAATCTGTATGATTTAAAAAATAGAGGTTAAATCTAATTTAAGAGTCACTAATATGATTAAATATAGTAAAATACAAGTGCTAAGCACTCTAATGATGTAATCTTGTAAGAAAATAGGAGAGATAAAAGACTTAGATGATTTATGCTTATCCTGGAACAAATATGGACTAGCAAAAAGATGAAGATGTTGGGAAAGGTGTTGTAAACACTCAATATTTATTCTCGCAACTTATAGAAAGAGATATAAATGAGTTCTGGGCTAGGAAGGGGCACTAGATACTACTTCTAGGGACCGGTGACTTCGCAAATTCTTAGAATATGCTTTCTTACGTGTCGCTAGGGTTTCAAAATTACTCTCTATTGACCACCGATATTCACACCTTGATCACTAAAGTACATGTACCCTCCAAGAAAATCCTAACTACCTGCAAAAATAGAAAGACATGGATCCCCGTGACCTGACTAGAACTTGATATATAAATGAAAAATGTGTGAGAGAGAGACAATAGAAACAATCAAAACAAGTGGATGGATAAAGGATTGTGTTACTAGTGAATACTTTTCTTACTTAATATCCATGAATATAAACAACATCCGACGACATAGTAAAATAGTAATATGTGCATGATTTTGTGTCTACATTTTCCCCCTTTATGATATTTGAATGAAATTTAAGTAGTGTAAATAAATTAAGGAACACACATGTATAGAATTCAGAGAAGCCATGTTGCAAAGTACATGTAGAATGTAGAAACTTATGGCGTGGTGCACCATGGATCAACATTTTGACCCATGTGGCATACGTGTAGATAAACAACCATTGTAAGGAACACTCAGAGAAATATTTAAAATGATTTTAAGAATTTAGAGATTTTGAATTGTTGTAAAAGGATATTGAAGAGGTAAGGAGTGATGGGTGTCCCGCCACCGGAAGAAGAGTGTTGGGGAGAGAGGTCTAGTTTTACTCTCCATCCATGACTACATCCCCAAAATGTTGAGTTATTGCGGACAAATAGAGACCAAATTTAGTTCCATGTTATTACGTATTGAAGAACCCATATAGGAGCAATATAGGAAAGGCAATGACATCTCATTTCCCCCAATCCTATAGTAATGGGTGTTCTAGTTTGCATAGTGCTATATGGCTTCCAAGTTAGGTCATATAGAAGTGATAGAAATGTAAAGTGACTCCCAAGTTAGGTCATCTGGGAGTGATAGTAACTATGATGTAGCTCCCAAGTTAGGTCATCTAGGAGAAATAGTAAATGTGATTATTGTAATCGATTGATTGATTGATTGATAAAAATGATAAAAGATTGCTTTGAGATTGTGTACTTAGTAAATTACTCACAGAGAGGTTTTTGTGCTTTGCCCCTAGATTAGGTCATTTGGGGAATAGATTTGAAACAAGTAGAAAATATTTATTGTCGTATAGAATGATTTGTACCTTTGTTTGAATGAGATCAAATCAAGTTGTAATAGTAATATGCTAGGAGTGTTGGCTTATTGTATTGTAACCCTGAGAGGGATTATGAGATCTCGATTATATGCCCTCCCGTTTGGCGAAAGGGTGAAGGGAAGAAAAATGAACACTAAGCCGAAAGCAATATGTATAATATGTTGTAATAGTAAATGAGAAATAATAAGAGATAGTATTTATAAATTACGAGTAGATTTGGATTAGTACATGTTCCAGATGTGAATATGAGACGTTGATATTTGTATGGTATGATGCTAGAGGAAAACATGATCCATGTATGAAGTAAATGGTGAGTTAAACAGAGTTACGAGGCTCAATATATGAGAGAAACTATGTAACATGTATTAGTTATAGACACAAAATCATACACATATTACTATTTTACTATACCACCAAGTATATTGTTATATACATGGATCTTAAGTAAGAAAATTATTCATTGGTGACACACTCCTTTGTCCATCCACTTGCTTTGGTTATTTCTATTATCTTTCTCTCTCACATTTGTCACTTTTGCACCTAGTTATGGTTAGGTCACAGGGATCCCTGTCTTCAGTATTTTCATATATGTCATCATTTATCCCAAGACACCAATGCCCATTCGGAAACTAGTGCCTGTGTGCTCCTGCCCATTCTAGGTGCTTCTATCCTCTTTGTTTTTGTTCAAATTTTAGACATTTGTGTTAGGATTTTTTAATTTTCTTATCCTTATCGTGAGGTCATATTTGGCATGTTGTGTCACTAGTGTCTAAATTCAAACAAGATATCCATTTATATATACAACACACATACTATTTCATGGGCACTCAATTCAAAGGGGAAATCTCATCTACGACTATCACTATCATCAAAGGGACTATATTTTTGGGCTATTTACTCTACATACATTGCATAGGAAGGGGAAGTGCTAAATTCCATGTCGAGACATTTGCATTCTATATAGTCATAGGCCACTATCTTGGTGTCATTAGCATGAGGAAAGCTAAGGACAATATTTCAAGCATAAGCAAAAATAACTACACAGAGTCGGGAATTTAGTGCAGCGATTGGTCATTAGTTCACTCTTTGGGTGACCTTTTGGGGTCATTCCGAATTCACATATTGCATATTTCATTCCTATTTGATGTGTTTGTGAGCTTGCATAGGTAACTAGGGTTTTTTTACAGGTCATAGGTATCCTTGGCGATCAAGGTGTAAATATCAAGTGATCAACAACAAATATGTGTGAAACCTTAATGACATAGGAAAATTTAGATACCAAGCATTTATGTAGTCACCGACACCCAAAAGTTGTCTTTAGCACCCATACACCCTCGCCCTAACCCGGGTGCTCGTGTCCACCTTGTCCACAAGTTTCATAAATAATACTAAGCATTTTCAACACTTTACCCATCCTATTCATCATTTGTTCCAATAATGATCTACTTCAGGATAAGCGTAAATAAGATACTTTCCCTATTTCTCTTGTTTTATTACAGTTTCATCATTAGAGTGCTTAGAATTTTATTCTACTATACTTTATCATATTAGTGACTCGAAATAATAATTAATAATTTAGTTTTTTATTAAATCATTTGGTGAACCTGTCTCTTGTTCAAAATCCTTTCCCTAGGATCCCCAAACCCTCATGGCTAAAACATATATCCTCTTTTCCCAAACAAGCTATGGATCATATTAGTGTGCAACCTATCCTTGATGATGTTGTACAATCTAAACTTAGTGATCTTTATCATCATGCTCAATGTGATTCCAAAATTCTCCAACAACTTCTTGCTCACGAAAACACCATTCCCACTAGCTTTCACAACTCTAGCATTTGCATAGTCTCTATTGACCAAAAATTCACTTCATGTTTTCCTTGTTCTTCCATAGTCACCCATGCTGCTCCACCTTCTTCTAATCCTATTATAGCACATGATAATACTCTTATAGATTCTATGCTTGGTCTTGCTTGTGACACTATAGATACAAATAATGTTACTTCTAATGTTGAAAATGTACATGTGCATGATGTTATTTCTACTAGTAGTCAAGATGAATGAAAAGTTATATCTCTTACTCTTCCTACTTCTGAAAATGATTCCAATGAATGCAATGCTAAATCTCATGATAGTTCTCCTACTACTTCTCTATATGCTGATGACTCTCTTGATGAATTACTTGCATGTGAAAATATGTCTGATAGTGATGTAGGCTATGCTTCGATCATGAACTTGTTAGTAATGATGTTACTTCTCTTTCATCTGCTGAATGTGAATTTAGTACTCCTCTTTCTTCTCTTTCTGAATTCATTGCGCATGATGATTCTACTCCTACTACTAGTACACCTCTTATCATTTATTCTAATTCTATTTCCATCGATATTCCATGTTCCTCACATCCTCTTCCTTCTCTTTCTTCTTCTTCTATAGATGCTATTCTTTATGATTCTACTCCCAATACTACTACATTGCTTATCAATTCTTGGTTTCTACTTCTAGAATTTCTATTGATATTCCATGTTCCTCTCCTCCTCTTCCAAATATTTCTTCCTCTTCTACGCGTGATGTTATTCGTAATGATTCCATTGTTCCCTACTAATAAACATCTTATTATTTCTTCTGCATCTACATCTAACGTTCCCATAGATCCTTCATCTTCTTCTCCTCCTTCCACATCCACTTATTCTTCTCACATTCCCATGATCACTCATAATGGAAAACTTCAACCTCTCAATGTGCCTCTCACTTCTTCTACCATCCCTTCACATGATATTCTATCTCTCATGCATGTTGTTGGTAATTTGCAAGCTCAAGTTCATACTCTCACTCTCGAAAGAAAAGCCTACTATGCTTCCATTGATAATAATTATTTGCATGACAATCCAATACCTAAAAAAATTCACAATTCCGCTTTCCTAAGGATTTCATCATGCCTAAATTTACATGTTTTGATGGCACCGAAAAACCCTTATTTGCATCTCAAGCATTATCGTTCAACAATGGCCTCTTATTCTAATGACCACTTTCTCCTCAAATATTTTCATCATAGTCTTGTTGATCATGATCTTCAATGGTACACTCATTTTCCTTATGGATCTATTAGCACTTATTGTGACATGTGTTAGGAAAATATATTATTTAGTGCTCCATGATGGGATATTACAATTATGATTTGTTCACGATATTTTTGTTATGTATTGTTACGTGAATAACAATTACCTTAGAATAGTGTTGGATAGTTAAACCTGCCTCTTATTTTATGGGATCTTCATAAGTGTATATATTGTATCTCGTATGATTTCATGTCGAATTGAATAGAAGATCATTTTGTTCGTGACAATCTGTGTCTGTACCTTCATCTGGTATCAGAACGAGATTTGTCACCATGAGAGTCCTCTAGGAAGTGATTTAGTCAAATACGTATTTGTTTTTTTTCTGTATAACTGGGTAGTGTTATTGGTAATCATTGCATCCTGGATCAGAGAAGGTGTAAAGGGAGTGTCGTGTCTTGTGAAATTAAAAAGCGTAGAAATAGGAATTTACATATTAGGCGCCTGAGAGAGAAACAACCAACTATGCAATTTCACACAGTATTATTTTTGGCCTACTCCACATTGATCTCCTCGTCATCACTTTAATTTTAGTGGTACCATCAATCAATTGGGTCTTATATTCATTCAGTTGTCTACCATGTTTTGATATGAGCTATCCATTTTAGAGATACATGCGTTGTATTTAGAAGCGAAAAACTAATTGGCACCTGTTCAATATACAATATGCAAAGCATCTCACTATTTCACTATTTGAAGATTGCCAGGGGCGTATTCCATCATTGATCCTCGACTCTGGTCCTGCATCATCAAATAAAGCTTGGCACTCCTATTTGACAATATTGGCATGTGCAATAAGTACCATTGTCATCTATGGAGGTTGATATCTTTGTGTGTTCTGTTCGCATTAACGGTGAGCTAGAACTTTGGCGAGAACTTGAGGAAATCATAGATAGCTAAACTTTGATTTCATGGGAAGCTATTCTTGAATATAGAAAACCACATATCCCAATATCAAGGTGAAGTAAATCTGGTAGATACAAATAAATCTAAGTGGTTGTTCAATGCATGTAAGCTTTGCCAGCATTTTAGATACCAGGTGATATAAGCCATGTGTGTTGAGCTCATACGTCCTTAGTTTATGCATCCATTCCTTTGTGAGGTCAAATACCTCAGCTTTCTTTCCTTTCATTGTTATTCCACGGATTTTTTTCTTTTTATGTTTGTTTTAGTCCGAGTTTAAAAGTCACTTAAAACCAATTTAAATTCAAGATTATTATTACTAGAGAGTCCACTTTAGTTATATTGTGTAGATGTCTATATCTAAATCCATTAAACTTATAATTTTTATTTTTCAAGAGTCAATATTGAGTTTTTTTTGGTGTGGTCTATGATCGTTGAGTTATTGTTATTATAAAAAAGTGTATTTGTCGTCATTTAGAGTTTTTCATAAAAGTTGTCAATAGTCAAATAAGTCATTATCAAAAGACTTGTAAAGTATCCAAATATTTGATTCATCAAAAGAAAAGTATTTGTGTCGTCGAGAGTATCAAAGTTTTAACTTTTTGTTTTTTAGTAGAGTCAAAGTGTCGAAAAATAAAAGTTTGTAAATTAAATTTTAAAAAATTGCCTTATGAACACATTTTCGTGTTACCCGACTTCTTGGCAACCATTGAGTCTCAAAAGCTAAATTCATTTGAGTTAGAAGAATGACACTAGAGAATGGAGGTCATTCATCGACCTTTTGTTAGTCGCCAACGATGAGGCCACATAAAGGTTTGGTGACATGTGTGTTTCATTGTGAAGTTTTCCTATTTGAATAAGTGTAAATTTCACATCGAGGGGGAACGTGATCTAATGTTCCATTTCCAGCTTTTCGCTTTGTGTGAGTAGTTTTTCCTATGTTATTCCCTATGGTGAGATGTGATGAGGAATGATAATAGTACTTGGCACATCATGATGTGGTTATAGGTAAACCACTTGAAAACCTTCCTTTTTGGTTTGTGGTATTCCATTGAAAAACCAAAATTTCGGTTTGTGACTAAGCGTCGAAAACCATACAATGTGTTTGTGATCATCCCACAAGAAAATAACCTAATCATGAAAGCAGTGCAAGCACAAAGATAGTTTTCCCTATGTTTGCACTAAGGGGGAATGTTAGGAAAATATATTATTTAGTGCTCCATGATGGGATATTATAATTATGAGTTGTTCAGGATATTCTTGTTATGTATTGTTATGTGAGTAACAATTACCTTAGAATAGTGTTGGATAGTTAAACATGCTTCCTATTTTATAGGATCTTCATAAGTGTATATATTGTATCTCGTATGATTTCATGTCGAACCGAATAGAAGATCATTTTGTTTGTGACAATCACGTATCAGTACCTTCAATATGGAGGATGCTTTTCTTAGGCGGTTTATGGTAAAAAATGGTCCTAGATTTACATATAATTTTTACCTAATTTGCATCAAGAAAAGAAAGAACCCATTATAGATTAAATTTTATGCTTTAATTCTTGTATGCATCAATTATTATTTGAGCCAATTGATTTAGAAAATTAATTTATCTTTTGTTATGGCTTAATTCTTGCATTGAAAGAAAAATATTATATGATACATGTGAATATTTTACACTTTTGTGTTATAAAGTTATATATCTAGAACAAGATTTAATTACAACACATGTTATTCCATCTCCTCCTACTTATTACTTATTCTACTACCCCATTTCCTGTTATTTCATATCCTCTTCCATCAATCGAGTGTCCTCCACGATCACCATCTCCTCTTCTACGTATACATCTTCCTTCACCTCCACCTCATTAGATTACACATAAGTCTACTCCATATCCTCATTGTGATCCATTACACTTTTGATACACTACTAAGACTCATGATGTCTTGCGTAATTTTCTTGATAAGCACCTAATTTGCTTGCCTTCTAATTAGAATCATCCTCCTCATCGCTTGTATCACCAACATGATCGCCCTTATTGTAATTTCCACCACATAAATGACCACTTTGTGAAAATTAATGTTGTGTTTTCAATGATAAATTATATGAATTAGAAGACAAAGGTTGCATTTCCTTCGGATCTTGCTCTTGTGAGCGGTCTCTTTCTCCCATTCTACATAAGTGTGCTTCCACAACTATTCACTTGTCTCCTCCACCCACTTCTAAGGTTGTCATTCGTCCACCTCCTAATATCATTATCCATCCACGTCCTCCATCTAGCTCATACATTGCCACATCATCTCATTTGACCCATAGTGCTACAACATCCCATTGTATTTTGAAGCTGTCCGAATATGTGCTTCCCACCACTACACCTCCCATGATTAGAACCATTTCATTTGACATTTAGTTTTGATCTTACACTCATGTTGTTACTTCTTCACATGCTTCCACCATCCCTTTCATGCCTCTCCATCTTTGGTAGGGGATCTCCATATGATCACCTCATTCCCCGATGATGCGATCACGTTCTTAAGGTTATTACATGATTGTTGAGGGATTTTTTTACAACAATGAACCTCCTTACACACTAGGGGCATCATTCTTCTTCCCCCTCTCTTTCATCATCCATTGAACTCTATTATCAACATGTTCATACATCTTCTCATTATGAAACTATCAAATTCTCATTATTCTAATCTCTTATACTATTTACATAACATTACCATTTGTACTACTTTAGCTCATTACATCATATAAATACATTCTTATCATGATACCACTATACTACTCACTCCAAAGTAAAAATCATCTTCAATACATCAATTACCTATTATATCCATATCATGATATGTTTCAAATATTCAACAATTAAGATAACCATTTCAACAATGCCTATAACATCTAGAAAATTAAAGTAGATATGACAATGATCACATCAATACAAGTGCACCACACATATGAAATACAATACATGTATGTATGTATGTATGTATGTATGTATGTATGTGTATATATATATATATATATATATATATATATATATATATATATATGTATCTTGTCAAAAATCATAGTTACAAAAATCAATTACTAGGGGAAAGCCCCCATGTATCGCTACATCCATATACACCATCCTCACTATCACTATATCTAATCACATGATCTCTAGAACTAGATGCTTCACCATTCAATCTACACCACTAGTCGTGACCTCTATATCTCTCTACATGTCTACGTAGTATAAACACCTCGGTCAAATGATCCACGAATCATCCCTGTAGATCCACATATCTTCGAATACATCCTGCGCTAGGGATCCTCCTATTATGACCTATCTACATCACTCTATATCGCACGAGCCTCATCATGCTCACTCAATAACATATTATATATGGTTGTTGTTATAACCACCAACTCGAACAAATTGGCATGCTCTCTTGCAATAGCATCCACTTTCTCTAACATAAAACCTCCCACGAGCACATATGATGACACATTTCACATCAACATGTGTATTGACAAATCTATAATCAACGACCAATAGGCATCACCTAAAACCATACAAAAAAACATTAGTTACTACACATATTTACAATATCCAACAACCATGCCACAAAGCGAAAATGCACAAATACCAATGAATAATACTTATACTCCGCTAGTGTTCTTTGTTGGGCCATCTCCATCGAGAGGAAGGAACCTAGCCCTCTACTCCTCCAACTACTAGTCCACCATCCGTATCCACCACTACTAGAAAAGAAACACCCATTGATGCGTTTCCCACTAGTCGCTATAGGCCCGACTATACCCTATATAATCAACCCCTATTGGCTTTATGAGAACATCTCCCTCATTTGGACGAGAATGCACTAGATGTTATCATGTAGGACTGACCTTGCTCCTAAACACCTTGGTGCTCTAGTATATCTCACCCATACATATGGATCTAATGGCACATTATGAGTCATGCCAAACTATCTCGACACTCTCTCTTCCAGAATAACTTGACCACTCTTGAGAATCGATCCTCCAATCACATGGTGTGCCAAATGCACCATACCTCTACTCTATCCACCAACTAACCACCATAGTCTCTATATGGCCTCCATATGATGGCCCTGGCCCCATATGATCAAGCATCGACCTATAGGTGGTCATGTTCAATATCCTACTATAAGAACCTACCCATCTCCATGTAAATATCGCAGGCCTCACCCAATTGGCTTGTGGCCCACTGAGTGGCCTCAATATCATAATGTGCTCATATGCCCATACATGTAACAAAGTGGTGGCTCCTAGTCCACCCCCATGATCCTCCTATGTGAATCTATACAAATCTCTGTACAAGTGGGCCAACATACATCACGCCTAGGTATATCTTGTCCCATCCTTCTCTATACAATGAGAAATATCATGAATCTTATAAAATATAACCACTCCACCACCCTCTACTGCCATCGATGAAGTTAGAATCACTGCGATGAATTTCCAAAACTGCAGAACACCAGATCTAAGTAGAGCATCTAGATTAATATGGGTATCTTTTTGTACTCGTGTCCTAGTAAAATATTGCCTCATTGCCCTCATCCGTCTCTAGACATCCACTTTACTTATAACATGTACTCTCTCTCCTCCAATCGAAAGTCAAAATATCGATACACATCCTCTAGGGTCACTATCATCTCAATAAGTAGGTAACCAAAATGTACATGTATTAACACACCATCTCTCACACAATGCAGTCAACATAGACATATTATGGGGAATCTCCCCCAATATAGCTATGTGTCGTAGGCCGACACGGTCCAATATATCCCACTCGGCATCAAATAACCCCAAAGTAAGCAACATGCTCAAATGACAATCCCCATGGAAATATCATGAGTGTATACCCCTCTCGTAATGCAATAATCACAAAAATCCTCACATTAGTACATCATACATGTTGCAAAACAAATCATCATAGTACTAAAATTGATCAAAATATAAATATTTCACATCATACTCTTTGCGAAACCCTACTCTAGGATGCCAACATGTGGGAGAAGGTAACGTGTGACCTTAAACAAATCATTAGCATGTAGAACTAGTTACTAGTGTCCCTAAAGATGACAATTCCTTGGTTGCTCCCACCCAAGTCGAAACGCCAAAAATACAATAATCCAAATTTTCCAAAAATTTAAAAAGGCATATTACACACAATTTTCTAAAAATAATCATACTTACCAACTCGTCAATCTTCTATGAATTTAGGGACACCACTACTCTCTCGAATATTGTTAAACTCACTTCTCTAACATGCGACATCCTCACAACCTAGAGCTCCACTTTTCACTTGAACACAATATAAATGAATTCACTATTCACTTTTCACTATTACTACATATAGTAATTCTTCTTTCCTACATTCAATAGTCATTATTTACAATCGATTTTCCAACTAATACACAAAACATGGTTTCGATCATATCTTGAGCCTCATTACTCGATTTTCTCCCCCTGTTTGTGTCATGTGGATCACAATTTCTCCTAACACTTGTACTATATACATGGAACAATGCTATCTTCACATATAACACATATAATCACCAATCTACATGTATTATTACGATCTCTTCTATAATATCTTTTGTTCACTTTTAACTTTCAGCTTAGTGATCATTTCTTCAACCCTCCCCTTTCACCAAAATGGGGGAATACAATTGATATCACCTTATGATCCCTCTCGAGTTACAACATGATCAATTGATACTCTTAACATGTTACTATTACAATATTTTTCTCTAATTCTATTCAAGCAAGGGAACAAAATCCATCTATATTCAACATTTAAATCCTTTCTATTATTTAAAATCTATTCTCCCTAATGACCTAATCTGGGGGAAAAACACAAAACATCTATGTGGGTAATTTACTAAATACACTATATCAAAGAAATCTTCTATCATTTGAATCAATCAATCAAACAATATAAAAAACATACTTTATTATCTCTCCGAATAACCTAACTTGGGAGCTACATCATAATTATGATCACTCCAAAATTACCTAACTTGGCAGCCACCTTATATTTTCTATCACTTCTAGATGACCTAACATAGAATCCATCTAGCACTATACAAATTAGGACTCCCTTAGAAGTTAAGGAAATGAGACGTCATTTCCTTTCCTATACTACTCCCATATGGGTTCTTCAATATAGAACAATACGGTACAACCTAAAACTAAATTTGGTCTCTATCCGTCTATAGCGGTTGGACCTTTCAAGGATGTAATCATGGATGGATTGTAAAATAGACCTCTCTCTCCAAAACTCTTCTGTGGCGGAAGGATTCCCAAATCCTTCCATTTACCAACACAATCGGGTTTGGAATTGATCACATCCTACCTCTTTAATGACCATTAGCAATAATCATAATCTCCAAAATCTACAAATAATCTTAATGTTTCTCAGGTGCTCATTACATTGGTTTACTATCTATCTTTATGCCACATGGGTCGATACTCTAATCCACGGCTTTCCCCACTATAAGTTCTTACATTCTACGCACACTTTTGCAATTTGGCTTCTTAGGACTTCTCACAGGTATGTTCCTTTACTTCCTTTACACTACTTGAATTTCATTCAAATAGCATAAAGAGTGGGGAAAATGTAGACAAAAAATTAAGTACGTATTACTATTTTACTATACCACCAAGTATGTTCTTATATGCATGTATCTAAAGTAAGAAAAGCATTCATGCTTGGTGACACACTCCTTTGTCTATCCTCTTGCTTCGGTTATTTCTATTGTCTTTATCTCTCACATTTTCACTTCTACACCTAGTTCTGGAGTCACATGGATCATTGTCTATCATTGTTTTCATATCTTTCGTCATTTATCCAAGGACACGGTTCCCATTCGGGGAACTAGCACCTAAACGAACACATCGATTCAGGTGCTTCTTTCCTCTTTATTCTTGTTCACATTTTTGACATTTATGGACGTCCGTTTTAGTTTTCTTATTCTTATCTCAAGGTCATAGTCAACATGTCATGTCACTAGTGTTGACATTCAAACAATAGATCCATATATACACAACATACATACTATTATATGGGTGGGAAATTCTAACGGAAATCTCATCTACATACAATCACTATTATCAAAGGGAATACATTTTTGGGTTAGTTATTATGTATACACTACATAGGAAGGGGAAGTGCCCAATTATTTCTCATACATTTGCATTTTATCTATCCATATCCGTTATCTTGGCATAATTAGAGTGGGGAAACCTAAAGGAAACTATTTCACACACAAGTACATAAAGCTACATGGATTTTGGAATGTAGTGCAATGCTCGGTCATAAGTTCACTCTTTGGGTGATCGTCGGGGTCAGTTTGAATTCACATATTGCATATTTCATTCCAATTTGATGTGTTTGTGAGCTTGTGTAGGTAGCTAGGGTTTGTTTTGCGGAGTTACGGGTACCCTCGACAATCAAGGTACATATATCGGGTGATCAACACTAAATAAGTGTGAAACCCTAATGACACAGGAAAAATCGATTTCGATAATGTCTACAGTCATTGATTCGAGAAGTGGTATATGGCACACAGACGCCCTCTCCTAACCTAGGAACTCGTGTCTATTTTACAAAAGTTCTAGAATTAATACCGAGCATTTCAACCACTCTACCTAGTGCGTTCATCATTTGTTCAGTTTTGATCTTCTCCGGGATAAACGTAAATCGATAAGTTCCTTATCTCTCTTATTTACTTACAAAGTTGCATAATTATAGTGATTATAATTTTTATTATACTACAATTTATCATATTAATGACTCGAAATAAGATTTAATAATTCAGTTTTTATTAAATCAAGAGTGTTTGCAATTAGTGACTAAAATATATGGTAAATTAGAATTACTATATACATTAATAGTGAAAAGGTGCATTGTAATTTAATTTATGCGAGAACAATTAAAACTTAGATCGTTGAGTTGTAAGGATACCACATGTTAGAGAAACAAGTTTGACTATATTTGAGAGAGTAGTGGTGGTCATGGATTTGCGAGATGATTGAGGAGGAGTGGTAAGTGTGATTATTTTCGAAAAAAATTGTCCAATAATATTTGTTTTTAACCTTTTTAGCAAAATTGGAATTATTTGTGTTTTAAACCAAAATGGGAGTAGAGAGGGAATTATTATCCCCAGTGACACTAACACCTAATTCTTGGCATTAGTGACCTAATTGTGGTCTTTAGTGTCCTAATCCTTGGTCTTTAGTGTCCAAGAGCAAGGTGTTGGTCTTGTTTTTGTTGAATATATGTATTTTGATTAATTTTGATGCTATGATGATTGATTTTACAGTATGTATGGTGTGTTAATGTAAGGATTTTTTGTTGTTTGTGTAGAGGGATATACTGATCAGAGAGTTTCATGTGAGGGTTTTCATTTGAGTACATTGCTTACGTTTAGGTTAACAAATACAAAGTGGGATATAATGGATCGTTCGGTCTGTGACACATTGCTAGATTAGGGAGATTCCCCATAATATGCCTATGTTGACTACATTATATGAGAGATGGTGTCTTTGATAAATGTATATTTTGGTTTCCCTACTTGGTTAGATTTACGTGATCTGTAGGATGTATATCGAGATATTGTGACTACTTGATTAAAGGGAGAGAGTACAAGTGATCGTTATAGTTGATGCCCTTAGTAAGATGAGGGTAGCGAGGAGGTACTTTAATAATAATCGAGTATAAGAAGATAATCATATTAGTTTGGATGTTATATTGAGATTTAGTGTTCCATGGTTGTGGAAGTTCATTTTAGTGGTTATAACATCATACGTGGTAGTAGAGGGTGGTGTATTTAGTATAATGTATAAGATGCATTATAATTGTTGCCATATAGAGGAGTATGAGATGAGATATGCATGGGTGCAATGTGTTCAGGTCAAGATGTATAAATATTTATATAGATTCACACATGAAAATCATGGGGGTGGACTAGGAGCCACTACTTTGTTACATGTATGGGCATATGTGGACATTGCTATATTGAGGCCAATCATTAGGTCACATGATGATTGTGAGAGGTGCGAGATATTTGCGGTGAGGTGGGTAGGCATCCTTAGCACGAGAATAGACATGACCACCTATAGGTTGATGTTTTATTAGATGGATCAAGGGCCATCATATGAAGGCAATATAGATACTATGGTGGTTGGTTATATAATGGAGTAGAGTTGTTGTGAATTCGGCACACCGTGTGGTTGGAAGGACCGATTTCTAAGGGTGACAGAGTTATTCTAGGTGAAGCATGTATCTAGATAGTTTGGTATGGCTCAGGATGTGCCCCCAAATCCATATGTATGGGTGAGAGCTACTAGAGCTCACGATGTGACTAGGAGAGAGGAAAGATCCTATAGGATCATAATTAGTGCATCTTAGTCTAGATGAGGTAGATCACGACCATGGAGATGATATAAGTTGATGATATAGGGTACACCCATTCCTATAGTGAGTGGTGGGAAGCACACGATGGGTGTTAGTATTTCCATCTATCGTAGATGTAGTGGATGAGATGATAGTAGGAGGAGTAGAGGGCGAGGTTCCTACCCTTGATGGAGATGGCCTAACGGTGGCACTAGAGGAGAATAAGTAATGTTTTTGTTATTTTTAGTGGTTGTGTAGTTGTTTGATATTGTAAATGTGTGTAGTAACTAAGGTGGTATTATATGGTTGTAGATGATGCCTATTGGTCATTGATTGTTGATTCATCGATACACATGTTGATGTGAAATGTTACCATATGTACTCATGGGAGGTGGTATGCCGAGAGAGTGAATGCGATTGTGGGTGAGCATGCCCATTTTTCCTAGTCAGTGGCTATAGTGGAATCCACATGTAATGTGTTATCGAGAAATAGTGATGAGGCTCGTGCAAAGATTGAAAAAGATAGAAAATATGTAGGAGGAGGATCCCTATCTCAAGATGTATTCGTAAGATAGGTGGAGCTACAGTGGCCGATTCACGAGTAGTCGACCAAGGTGGCTATACTATGGATATAGGTAGAGAGATATAGAGGCTACGACTAGAAGCATAGATTGAGCGGTGAAGCATCTAGTTCTAGTGCTATCAAGATTATACATAGTTATAGTGAGGATGATATATTATGTTTATGGTTGTATTGATGCATGTGGGGATTTCGCCACAAGCGGTTATAGTTTTGTAATTATGATTTTTATGAGATATATATACACATGTGTTGGATATCATATGTGTTGTGTAATTGTATTATGTGATGGTTCTCATATGTACTTTGATTTGATATATGTTGTATGCATTGTTGAAATGGTTGTCTTGATTATTGAATATTTGAAACATATCATGATGTGGATATAATAGGTAAGTAGTGAATTGAAGATGATTTGTATGTGAATGATTAGTATAGTGATATGACTAAAATAATGTATGTATATGATGTAATGTGATAGAGTAGTGGAAATGGTAATGTGATGTAGATAGTATAAGATATTATAATAATGATATGTTGATATTTGTATAATGAGAATATGTAAGATCATGTTGATAATAGTGTTCGATGAATGATTAAAAATACGGGGGAAGAAGAGTGATGATCCCCAATGTGATAATGGGGTTCATTTTTGTAACACATCCCTCAAAAAATCCTATAAACATGTTAAGAACATGAGTTCTCCATTAAGGAATAAGGTGATCATATGGATGTCACCTACAAAGATGGAGATGGCTGCGAGGGATGGTGGAAGAATGTGAAGAAGTAACAACATGAGTATAAGAGACGAAATGAATGTTAGATGAAATGGTGTTGATAATGGGAGATGTAGCAATGGGAAGCACATATGCCAATGGCTTAGGAATCTAATGGAATGTAGTAGCACTATGATGAGGGTGAGATGATGTAGAAATGCATGGAGCTAGATTATGGGCGTGGATGGATAATGGAAAAGTGAACAACTATGGAAGCATGCTTATACGAAGCGATAGAAAGGAACTACTCACAAGAGAAAGAGATGAAGGAAAGCGACACCTTTATCTTATAATTGTTGTAATTTATCATATAGAGCACAACAATCATTGTCATAAGTGGCCATTTATGCGATGGAAATTGCAATAAGGGCATTTGCACTAGTGATGTAAGTGATGAGGAGGATGATGTTGATTAGAAGAAAAATGGATTAGGTGCTTATCAAGAAAAGTACACAAGACATCACGTGGATCGAAACATGCAATGGTTCATGTGAGGAGGAGGTGGAGAATACTTAGGTATATGCCAATGCGGTATAGGTGAGGAATATTCTCATACGGAGGTGGAGATGGTGACCGGGGAGGAAGTTTAATAGATAGAAGAGGATAAGAAGTAGTGGAAGAAGAAATAATAGAAGTAGTAGAAGAAGTATAAGGGGTGATATAACATGTGTAATAATTAAATCTTGTTCTAAATCAATAAATTTATAGCATAAGAGAGTAAAAGATTCACATGTATCATATAATAGTTTTTATTTCAATGTAGGAATTAAACCATGAAAAAAGATAAATTACTTTTATAAATAAATGGGCTCAAATAATAATTGATGCATACAAGAATTAAAGCGTAAAATGTAATCTATAATTGGTTATTTATTTCCTTGATGCAATGAAGGAAAGCATTCATATGTAATTTTAGGACCATTGTTAGAAATAAATTGTCTAAGAAAAACATCCTCCATATCATAATAAGTGCTAATGGACCCATAAAGGAAAATGAGTGTACCACTAGAGAGAATGATCAAAAATACTATAACATAATGCTTTGAGTAACAAGAGATCATTAGAATAATAAGACATGGCTAATCGATAATGCTTAAGATGTAAATAAGGATTCTTTGGTGCCATCAAAACATGATAATTTATGCATGATGAAGTCCTTTGGGAAAGTGAAATTATGAATCTTTTTAGGAATAGGATTTCCATGCAACGAATTATTATCAATGAAAGCATAATAGGCTTTAATTTCAAGATTGAGAGTATGAACTTGATATTGCAAGGTTCCAGCAACATGCGTGAGAGATTAAATATCATGTGAAGGAATGGTGAGTGAAGTAAGAAGAATATGGAAAGGTTAGATATTTCCATTGTGAGTGATCATAGGAATGTAAGGAGCAGATGTGGAAGGAGAAGAAGGAGGTGGAAGAAGAGAGAGAGGAATATGGTGGATCTATAGGAATGTTATATGTAGACTTAGAAGATATAATAAGACGTGTACTAGTAGTAGGAATAGGATCATCATGTGTAATAATTTTAGAAGCATAAGAAATATGTGTGAGTAGAGGAGAGGAACATGGAAGATATATGGTAATGCTATATGGAGACTCAAAAGATATAAGATTTGTACTAATAGTAGGAATAGAATCATCATGTATAATGACTTTTGAAAGATAATAAAGAGGATTACTAGATTCACATTCAATAGTCGTAAGAGAAGTAACATCATTACTAACAAGTTCATGATCGAAGCATATCCTACATCACTATTAGACATATTTTCACAAGCAAGTAGTTCATCAAGAGTATCATCAACATATAGAGAAGTAGTAGGAGAAGTAACATGAGATTTATCATTAAAGTAATTGGAAATATGTGTAAAAATAGAAGAAGTAGGAGATATAACTTTACATTCATTTTGACTATTAATGGAAACATCATCATGCACATGTACATTTGTAACTTTAGAAGTATATTTATTGGCATCTATACAAGAAAAAAATTTCACCAAACAAAGGATATATAATAACATTATCATGCGTGAAAAGAGGAGGAGAAGGTTAAAAACATGAGTGACTATGGCTGATGATGGAGAGCATGAAGAAAGCTTTTGTCATGAGAGAGCATGAAAATATGAGGGTTATTAGTGCCAAGAGGAATGGTGTCTTGGAAAGAAAGAAGTTGTTGGAGGAATTTAGAATCACATTTTACATGGCGATAAAGATCAATAAGTCCAGCTTTCTCTGACAACCTTGTCGAGGATAGGTTGTACACTAATATTCTTTATATCCTATTTGGGAAAAGAGGATCTATTTTTAGCCATGAGGGTTTTGGGGATCCTAGGGAAAGGAGTTAGAATAAGATATGGGTTCACCAAATGATTTAACAAATTTAGAGGTTGAATCTAGTTTTAGAGTCACTAATATGATAAAATACAGTAGAATACAAATGTTAAATACTCTAATGATGCATCTTGTAATTAAATAGGAGAGATAAATGACTTAGTTGATTTATGTTTATCCTGGAATAGATATGGACTAAAAAAGCTGATAAATAGGCTAGGAAAGGTGTCGTAATACTCATTATTAATTTTGAAACTTACGGAAAGTGCTAGAAACGGGTGCTAGGATAGGGAGAGGGTGCCTAGGATTTAAAGACTACTTCTAGGTGTCACTTGATGCACAAATTCTTAGAATATGATTTCTTATGTGTCACTAGGGTTTTAAAATTAATCTCTGTTGATTTCTTGATATTCACATTGTAATCTTTGGGGTACCTATAACCTATAAGACAAACCCGAATACTGTAAAACTCAAAAAACATCAAATTGGAATGAAATATGCAATATGTGAAGTTGGATTGACCTTGGTGGTCACTTAAAGAGTGAACTTACGGCCAAGAGCACTATACTACATTCCAAAATCCATGTAGTTCTTTGTGTTTTTCTATGAAATTATGTCCTTAGGTTTCCCTCATGCCAATTATGCCAATATAGCAGGCTATAGATAGATTTGATGCAAATATGTGAAATGGAATTCAACACTCCCTTTCTATGTGGTTTATGTAGCCTAAAAATGCATTCCATTTGATGGTAGTGATAGTATGTAGATGTAATTACTGTTTAGAATTTCTTACCCCATATAATGTTATGTATGTTGTGTATATATATGGATCTCTTGTTTGAATTTCAACATTAGTGACACAAAATGCCAACTATGAGCTCGGGATAAGGATTAGAAATCTAGAAAGGCTAACCAAAAATGTTAAAATAAGAAGAAATAATAAAGAGGAAAGGAACATCTAGGGTGGACACAAATGCCTCGGCGCTAGTGTGTTGAGATAAGTGACGAATGATGTAAAAATATTGATACTGGGGATCCCCGTGACTTGCCCGAAATTGGGTACAAAAGCGATGGATGTGAGAGAGGAAGACCATAGAAAAAATCAAACAAGTGGACTAGGACAAAGGAATGTGTCACCATAGAATACTTTTCTTACTTAAGATCCATGAGTATAACAAAATACTTGATGAAATAGTAAAATAGTAGTATGTGCATGATTTTTTGGTCTACAATGTATTTAAATTTCATAAAAAGCATCACCTCTATCTTTTAAAAATGAATCTAATGGTATATAGAACATATTTATCCATTGTTTTCAAAAATCACATATTTCTTCGCCTGAGAATCCTTCTTTGGTTCATGTTGGTTCCTTCTCTCATAATTTCTTCTTTATTTATAATTTTTTTTTACTACTTACAATAATTTTTTTATCATATTTAAACCTAATTAACATAGTTATTATGTTAGGAGCCATTCGAAGGGGAGAAAATTTAGAAGTTTGATATTATATAAAAGGTTCAGTTTGGTTACAAAATTCTTATAAATTTTTAAAATTTATAACAAAATTATATATATTTATAAATAAAATACCACTTACACATAAACATAAATATACACATATATGCGACATTTGTAATATTATACCCCAAAAAATATAAAATGAATAAAACATATAATAAAGTGTGAAAATTAAATGTTCATACATTTAAGATATTACTGATAAGAATTATCCATTATTTAATTTATAACTTCAAAATTTTAGTGATTACCTTAAAAATGGAAATACAATTCTAAACATATGCATGACATCAAAAGTATTACTATCATCTTCATCCGATCCTACACTAGTAGGATTTGCAAACAATTTCAATATTTTCTTCATCTCCAACACATGGTTCACTAAAGAGAGAGTGGTCATCTTCATTTTCAAGAGGAGTAAGAATCATAAATTCATATGGAAAGCAAAGATATTTTTTAAGCCCCTAGTTTATTTTTCTTACTAGTGTGGATCAAACCGTATGTAATCTAGTTTATTTAACATATAGAAGCACTTAAACACTAAGCGCATATTGACATGACAAGAATATACAATTTTATAAGTACAAGTCCGATAAGTGTATCACCGTTTAGATGATTATCACTTCATCTTGATTTCCATTACTTATTTGAAAATAGTAATCTACTTTCTCATTAATTCCTTGTCATCTTCATGAAGAACCAAAGCTGTCTATTTTTTACGCCCTAAAAAATAAATAATAATTTACATACATGTGTTGTCTTTATTTATTGAAAGACATAAGATTGTTATAGGTAGAATATTATGAATTAATTAATAAATAAAAAATAAAATATCACCCTTAATATAGCTTATAAATGATAAAATGATTATTTAAAACACAAAGAGAAAAGATAAATTAATTAAATAGTGATGTATATAGATGATCTAAGTATGCAGACTATATGTGCATATTGGTAATGATCTAGAATTGTTTTGTCTCTAAAAATGTGCTGCAAACTAAATTTGTATAGAGCAAGATATGCGTGGGCATAGTATAATTTATTCATCTTCATCTGTCTAATCGTGAAAAGTGTATGTGAGGGTTTTCTAGATTTGATATCCATTGGTGCCCTTGAAAATACATATTTCTATCTATCATTAGAGATAGAAAATGTGTGACACATTCCTTTAGAAAATTTCAATAATTAAAACCCTAGGATAATTAAATTAACACTTCATAAATATAATCTAATAGAAAAATGATAAATCCATGTGTGGATTAAATTGGATTGACCACGGTGGTTAACTCCTAATGAAACAATCCAAGTGTTATACTACATCCCCCGAAAGTGAGAGAAAAACATGTAGTTCACCTAATGTAGGTTAATATGCATGCAAATATAAGAAAATATAATATCATGTTGTTAGAAGAATAATGGGTGAGAGGGGGATTAGTCCTTCAAAACCCTTATATAATTTCAAATTAACTTTCATACACTATTAACATTCAACCATGCATTCATGTGATCATAACAATAAGAAACAACCATCCACCATTGTATAAACATGGAGTACAAAAAAATAAAATATGTAAGTAGGAAACCATAAAAGGGAAGAAAACCCATTGAAAACATTTATGATATTACACAAAAAAAGAATTAAATGAATATTAAATATCACAAGATATTTCTTTAGTGAAGCACCAACCCCAAAAGGAACACCAACCCCTAAACCCTTGTTGATATTACTCACAACAATATACTTGCATGAATATGACTCATCACACAATATTTTGATGAAAATATCACTGAAGATATTCTACAAAAACTTATCTCGATGGTGATCACAAAATTCAGCTCAAAACTCCTTGAACCTCTTGTCCAAAATCTCATTCACCTACCTCACTCTATCTCTCTCTTTCTTCACTTGTCTTATCTTGAGACCATTCCACAAACACTATATAATATTCCTCAACCCCTTGAACACTTTCTCATCTCGAATCAATTCCTTCATACCTATTACAAACCCAAATATGGGCCACACTTTTTCCCTATCACTTGACTAGTTCAAATTTAATATCAAACCCTTGCTTTATACCCTTATCAATTAAAAAACATAAATAAAGTTAGTATACCTCATTTTTAGACCAATAAAACTTAAAATAATTACAAAAAGTCTTTAAAACATTCATATTGGGTCCATGTAGGTTGGTCATGTCCAAAAGCACTAGACTAGCTCCAAAAAACAAGCTCAAAACCCCATCATCTGGATGAGCTAAAACCATAAATGATAAAAAAATGATTATTAAAGCTCAAAAATTCATCATACATGTGTAATATGACATTAAAAAATCATCCATGGTCATTAATTATCTTTCACCAATCAAATTTATCATAACTAACTCAAGAAGGCTCATATCCTTCTCAAAACAACTATTTCCAGGACCATGTCTTCACCTTTGGGCCTCAAGACCACCAAAGAACAACTCAAATATGGCATGTAACAAATCAATGGAATCCTCAGGACATTTATATCACATCCATTTATTTTATATCTCATGAAACATCCATATGTGCAAACCACACCAACTTTCCTCTTCACCAAATTAAGTCATCACGAGAAAGTAGTTTTACAAAATCAATCTGGTTTTCAACCTTTTTCCACTTATAAGAATAAAAAATGTGTTCAATAGGAAATACATTAATCCATTTTTACTCTAAAACTGATATAAATCATCAACTCATTCATCTCATGCATTGTCTACTCTCATCTTTTTAGCAAAAATAATCTTGTCACGAAAAACAAGAAACCTTCTTCTCTACAAATAAATTTGGATGACCCATTAAATATAATAATCACGAGACAAAAATACAAATTCCAAAATATATCTGAATCTATTTCTATAAAATATCACATTTCCTTCAAACTCCAGAGTTTGTGAGAATCGAAAATCGAAACGAGGCACCACAAAGTAGTTGCACTAGGCATCTCATATAAACAAAATAAGTAAAATCTAATCTAACAAAGGGTTAGGATTAGATATAGGAGTCTGAGTAAATGGTTCGAGGTTTATGGCAGTGCATTGATCAAGAATGGAAGAACTTGCTCAACGTAAACAAAGCTCAGATAGAGGAAAGACAATGGAGTGTCTTGGCATGCTCATAAATGAATAGAAAAGGGGTACATATAGGGTGTTGAGTAACCCTAGTGCATGACACATATGAAACCCTAAACCTAACCCTAAACCTAACCCATGTGAGATGACCCTCCAACATGAGAGGAGGACACATAGGATAACTCACACTAACACCCCCCCTTCATCGAAGCTGGGGTAGTGGCTGTGATGAGTCAGATGGAAGAGGAAGACACTCCTAAACAACTAAGAAAGATGTGTCAATGGGGCCCGACAACTAAAGGCCTGATAAGGTGCCCATATACAAACACAATCTTCCTAGAAGAAGAAGAAGAAAAGAAGGACTAAATAGCCCTAAGAAGATGGGAAGCTGCAGAAGACCTCACCCCAAGAAGAGACCGTAAGTGAAGAAACTTCATCTCAGTGAAAGGCTTGGTGAATAAGTCTGCAATCTGATCAGCTGTCTGAATGTACTGAATGTCGATGATACCATCATGAATAAGCTCCCGTATGAAGTGCATATGGATCTCAATGTGCTTCATCCACTGATGCTGAACTGGATTTCTGCAAATAGAGATAGTGCTCGTGTTATCACAGTAGATAATGGTAGGCCACCGAAAGTGGATGCCAAACTCTGTCAGAATACCCTGTAGCCAAATAGCTTTATTGTGGCAGCGTTAATCGCTCCTCTCGTATTTCGCCTCTCAGTAGATGATATCGCAATTGCATTTCGCTTCTTGCTAGACCAACTAATAGACCCGAACCAAGAGAGAAATCATGTAGCCGAAGTAGATTTTGATGATCTAAGTCACCGCCCAATCGAATCTGTGAATCCAATCAAGTCAATATCAACCCCTCCATGATAGTGTATGCCATCAAGCATAAGTGCCACGAACATAATGAAGGATCCATTTAGCTGCTTTCCAATGCAGCTCATGTGGCTCCTGCATGAATCTGGACACGATCCCAACAACATATGATAAATCCGGTCGAGTGTGAGTCAAGTAGATCAAGCTCCTCCCAACTAACTCATCTTCAGTAAAGAGTACCATCAACCAAGGGAGTAGAGCAATCTAAAACCAACTTAACCCCGGAAAGAAAAGGAGTAGGAGAAGACTTGCAATCAGACATCTGAAACCGAGCTAGCAAATCAAGAGCATACTTAGGTTGTGAAATCAAGATTCCCGAGTCAGATTGTGAAATCTGGATCCCAAGGAAGTAATGAAGCAGACCTAAGTCAGTCATGGAAAACTTGTTGGCTAAGGTGATCTTCACAGAATCAATAATAGAGGAAGAGCTGCCTGTGATCAACAAGTCATCAACATATAGAACAAGAATGAGTATGGAGTCATCTTGCCATAGAATATAAACATTTGGATCAGAGTGACACCTAGTAAACCCTGATGTAAGTAAGAAGGAGTCCATCTTGGCATACCAAGCCCGAGGGGCTTGTTTAAGGCCATAAAGAGACTTCTTTAACTTACAAACGAGGGAGGAATCTTGGACATAACCCGGAGGTTGTTCCATATAGATCTCTTCCTCTAGGTCACCATGAAGGAAGGCACTCTTAACGTCCATTTGATGGACTTTCCATCTATTTGCTGTGGCAATGGCTAGGGTCAGTCGAATAGAAGTCATCTTCGCAACCGGAGCAAAGGTTTCTGTATAATCAACCCCAGCTATCTGGGAGAAACCCTTAGCTACTAATCACGCTTTAAAATTTTTGACATCTCCATCTACTCCATACTTTTTGTTCGAACACCCACTTACACCGAATGATTTTTCTTCCTTTTGGAAGAGTGGTGAGATCCCAAGTATCATTCTTCATGAGAGAGGAATACTCCTCATCCATGGTAGAATCCCACTCAGGAATACCAGAAGCCTCCCGAAAGACTGTGGATCAGAAGCAGAGGTGAAGAAAGAGTGGGGTCCAATGAAATCTGAGTGAGTACGTCTCATATCCGAAGTATCTCCAACTAAATCTCCAAAGACTTTGCAAAGTTTTCCTGGCCCAAAGGGGACCAGAGGATCAGGCTCAGAGTCAGAAGATTCTTCACTTGAGTGAGAAGGGACATAGTCCTCATCATCACTACTGTCAGAATCAGAAGACTCAAAGGTCTGATGGTCGGGAGGATCCGGAAGAGGAGCACGCTCAACAGTATCATCATCTGATGAGTCAGAATCCAATCAATGAGCTGAAGAACCTCTATAGGTGGAGAAGTAGAAGTCAAAGAAGACTCATCGAACTTAACACTTCTCTCAATATATAGCTCATGAGAAGTAGAATTCATCAATCGATATCCCTTCACGCCATCAGGATACCCTACAAAGATACAAGGTTTGGATTGTGGTTCCAAGGCCTTGCATTTCTTCTTGGGAATCCGAGCCATAGCCTTGGATCCGAAGACTCGAAAGTGCTCAACATCAAGCTTGCATCCAAACCAGGCTTCAAAGGGTGTCATCCCTCTTACTGCCTTGTGTGGAACATGGTTTCTGAATGTAATTTGCACAATTCACTGCTTCGGCCCAATACTATGGAGGAAGAGACTTTGAGTGAATCATACAAGTGGCCATCTCCTTAAGAGTACGGTTCTTTCTTTTTGTGACTCCATTCTGCGAAGGGCTATAAGCAACTATATGTTGCAAAGAGATCCCTTTAAGTACATAAAATCCATGAACCTATTGTTTACATATTCACCTCCATTGTCAGTTGAAGAACCTGATAGACCATTCCACTGCTTTCTCAAAGAAGAGCCTTAAAGTCCTGAAAATGTTCAAAGACTTCAGACTTAAGCTTAAGAAAATATACCCAAGTATATCGCGAATAGTCATCAATGAAGGTTAGCACATAAAGAGCTCTAGTAAACGAAGGAGAAGGAAATGGACCAGAAACATCATTGTGAACAAGATCCAAGGGACGAGTGGCTCTCCAGGATTTTCCTTTGTCAAAGTTCTTTTCAGGATGCTTTCCAAGGGTACAACCCTCACAAAGACCCTTAGAAAACTTGACGCGAGGCAACCCATGACCATTTCATTTTGACTCAATTGTTCAAGGTAGCGATAGTTTAGATGTCCAAAATGCTCATGCCATAGCTTACTAACCTCATTTGCATGAGTGAGCAAGGCAGTGGGCGTAGAATCAGAAGTAAAGTGGGAGAAGGTGTACAACCGTGAATGGTGATCTGCCTTTCCCTCAGCCACTGTAGTGTCATTGTTAAGCTCACGAATAATCACCGAGTTAGGACCAAATTCCACTCGCATTCCTTCACCAAGGTGAGTAATTTGGTAAACCGATAGGAGATTGGTAGAGAGATCAGGAACACTCAACACTTGGTTAAATGTTCCCCCATCCATCTCTACCGATCCACTACCGGAAACCGACACTGTCGTGTCATTACCCATCGTGATTTGGGACATTCCACAAGGTTCGATGTTGGAAAACTCAACATGAAGAACCCATGTGGTGCGAGGCACCGGAATCTATAATCCATGTCGATGAAGGAGCAACTTGGCTACAAGGGCCTTTCCTTTCTTCTTATCATTTCTAGCACCTTTTGCAGCAGAAGACTCGGCCTTCGGAGCACTTTGTTTTATTGATTCAGGAACACTTATTTTATTTTTCTCAAGTAAATGAGATAAGTGATCAATCTATTTCTTAAAACAGTGTTGTTGCTCATCGTGACCAGTCTTCTTGTAATAGGAACACAAATACTTGCTTTTCTGTGCCTAGGCTCAGAAGTCGAAGTGTTTGTGTCATTTTTAGGTTTGATCTTGGTTTCTTTCTTAGGTTGATCCTTAGTTTCTTTCTTCTTTCAGTCTTCTTTCCTCGCTAGTACTTGCTACAAGGGCATGTGACTTGACTTGAGAGACCCCATTTGAATGAGTTTGTCCTATGTTCTCGAATGAGTTGGGATGAAAAAATAGTCAAAGGAGGGCATCATCCAAGTATCGCCCAAAGCCTTTCAGTAGCAGTAGAAAGTTGACACGAAGACAGAATATTCGGGACCTAGCTTAGAGAGAATCGACAAGATCAGTTGAGAATCTTTCTTTTCTACTTGACATCCTTTTAACAATAATCTAATGTGGACAAATTTTGAGAAGAAGGCTTGTAGGTTTTCAAAGTCACTAGGATTTAACCCTAGTAGTTCGTTTTCCAACTCATGCGCTCTCATGTCATCTAGTTGTCCAAACATCGCATCCAACATTTTCCACGCAGATGTAGGTGTTTCAGATGCCTCAATGTGGAAGAGCAAGTCAGGAGAAATGGACATGCAAAGAAGACCTAAAGCTTCATCACTATGGTTTAACCACTTAGATTTTTCAGGTTCGTCATCTGGTTCAGTCTCAGTTCCCATGGTGATGTGGTATAACCCTTTACCCCTTAGTTTCATTATTATTTTCGATCTCCATTCAAAAAATTTGAATGGCGTAAGCAAAGGAATTGAAAGTGCATCCATAGTGAGAGAGAGAGAAAGAAATGCAGAAAAGAAACACAACCACCCAGGACAATAACAACCCCCCTGCTTTGGCACTTTATAGTTTAGTGCGTTGATTACAATCGGGTCCATGTGTGTGGTTTGAAACACTTGGTAACTCATCTTGCAATTAGCGTAATAACGCGCAAGAGAGGAGACCACAACAGTGTTTCGTGGAGCGCAACAAAAGAGGAACACCGTAAACAAGCACAAGAAAAAAATAGAAAGGAGGTGAAAGCCAACCCTGGTGGTGAGAAAAAGCATCTCACATCACATGAAAGAATCCCTTTGTCGTAAGACTGTGGTGGACGCGCTCACAAGTCCACGAAAAAAAGGAATAGAACAAAGCTCAAAAGAATGAGCTGAATTAAGCAAAACAAAGACACCCCCCAGAATGCGGCACTTTATAAAATTAGTGCATTTACAAAGCTAATGATCCCATCATCTAGAGTGTGAAAAAACATGCAACTTTGACTAAAGAAGTGCTCAAAACCGAGCAACGAGTCAAAAGTTATAGCAAAAACCAATTCCCGTAATTTGATGAGAAAAAGCCAATAAGCCTGCAAACGGATTAAAAAAGTGCCCTAAATGCATGCAAAGGGTGTCATATGTATGCTCGTTGGAAATGACATGGAATTTGAGATAGGGTTTGTTTGTATTGCGAGGGGGATTAGCCACCGCCAATCCCTGACTCACCCCCTTCGTCTCGACACTGACTAAGGTTAGAAATACAACAAGCCAAAGACCAAATTATAATGCCAAAGAAATATAGTTTAAATAAGGTGAAATTAAATTAGATCTAATGTAATTAAATCTAATGAATGTTGAAAAAAGGCTTTAATTAAGCAAATCACTAAAAAAGCACTTTTTTTGAATATTTTCTAAAACTTTCAAGTTTTAGAAAGAATGCATTTTAAGAGAAGATTTTTAAATGAAGATTTTTAAATAAATAATGATGGAAGGCATTTTAGAAAGTTTCTTTTAAATAAAGAAAGATTTGTTGATTTAAAACAAACTGTGTTGATTTAGAAAGTTTGTTTGATTTTTTTGTTTTAAAAGAAAAGCTTTTAAAAAAAAAAGAAAACACAGGCCGTTTTTTCTAAAAAACTGAGGATTTTAGAGAGAAAAAAGAAGGAAATTAAGAAAAAAACTTAATTTAAAAAAGGAAAAGGTGTATGGTTGAAACCTTACCAAAAAAAGAAGAAGAAAATAAACTTTGGAGTGTAAAAAAAAAGCAAATTTTGCTTGCTTGACTGAAAAAAACGTGGCAAGAGTTGTTTTAAAAAAAATGTAGTTGCCAATGGTAAAAATGCAAAAAAGCAACAAAAATAGAAAAAAAAAAATGCCCGCTTCAAAGCAAAAAAATGTGCATAGCAATGTTGTTCAAAAAAACCTGCAAAAAAAAAAGCAGTTAAAAAACAAAAAAAAATGTTTTTACCTTAAAAATGCAAAGCAAAAAAAATGGTAGAGTTGATTAAAAATGCCTAGAAGCAAAAAAACGTGGCAGATGATTAAAAAATGCCTGAATGAAAAAAAAACGTGGCAAAATGATTAAAAATGCCTGAACAATAAAAAAAATGGCAAAAATGAAAAAAAATGCCTGCAAAATAAAAAAATGCATTGATGAGCAAAAAAAAAAACTCAAAGATCCAAAAAACCATGCAAAAAAAATGCAAGAAAATATCCCGCAAACACCAGAGAATGAAAAAAATTTCACTTCAATTTTAATAAATTAAAAATGAAATGGAATCTCGGGAAGTCCAAAAATGGTCGTAGGGACAAAAAAATTGAGATGATAAAAACCACGATCAAGAACTCAAGGATCCTGCAACCACAGACAACATGCACAAGAAAAAAACACAAAAAACTTTCCGAGAAAGCTTGTTAGAGATATTAGCAAGATAATTTCTAGAAAATAGTGATCAAAAGACTTGCATGCAGAGTAAAATAACGAAACCAAGTAAGAGTAATAGCAACAAAAAATAAATCGAGTGCACGTTTACCCGATCTCAGCTCTGATACCATGAAAAGAGTTTGTGAGAATCGAATCGGAAACGAGGCACCACGAAGTAGTTGCACTCCAACGGAATCGTGAAAGCTCCAATGATAGCAAGGAAAAAATTGATCAGTAATGGAAGAACTTGCTCAACAGAAACAAAGCTTGCATAGAGGAAAGACAATGGAGTGTCTTGGCATGCTCATAAATGAATAGAAAAGGGGTACATATAGGGTGCTGAGTAACCCTAGTGCATGACACATATGAAACCCTAAACCTAACCCTAAACCTAACCCATGTGAGATGACCCTCCAACATGAGAGGAGGACAAGATGGTGGTGAGATATTTCTTCTTTGAAGGTCTTTGGTTGATAGGAGGACTGTTGTTTGAGTTACACAGGATTTTCTCTCTGCTGAACTTACTTCTTGGAATTACTCTTGGCTTGGATGGTGGTGTGGATGTCTGGTGTGAATGGATGATTTTCTCTGATTCGGATGCATGCGAAGATGTGATTACTCTCTCTTTCTCTCAGAAATGTTCCAACCTCGAAATAAGGTTACCAAAGGAGTAAAATGAGACTAACGATGGTTCCGTGAAGGTGTCGATTTAGGGGTGATCGATGTCGGTTTAGGGGTGATCGGCATTGGTTAGGGTAGGATTCCTAGGTTTACTAAAATGGGTAGATCTTCTTGATTTCTTGGATCCAGTTAGTTTATTTTTGTGGATTAGAATGAGAAGCTTATTTTCTAATGGGTGGAAATGTGGTTAGAGAGGTTAGGATTGATTTTTAGGGTTAGGCCAAATCTTAGCTCATTAAGGCAAGTAGGATTAGGTCTTAGTTAGTTATGGAAACATGTCAAGAATAGGTCTAGGGTGAGGTGGTTGGATGAGGTGTCTAGGTGAGGTGGAAATTAGGATAATTAGATAATAAATATTGTGAGGATATGGATTAATTTAATTAAATTAATTAAATTAATATTAGTGTAGGGTGTAAGGGCCATGGTTAGGTGAGTATGTTTGGGTTGGTTATTTGATGAGGGGCTAAGGGAGTGTGACCTAATTTTGGTGTCTACATTTTGCCCCTTTTTGCGTAGCTTGTATTGGTAAGCGACGTTGACAAAAATAAGATGTGGTTCTCCATGTGTGGGTGAAGGTGATCCCCCTCAAACTAGGAACTGATGAGGTAGAAGGAAGAATCGGTGAGTGGTTTGATAAAAGGTGAATGTGATGAAGAGGAAGGTGGAAAACGGGGGTAAAGGGGTAAAGGTCCAATTGGGTAATCTAGGTAATGGGTCAGTGGTCAAAGGTAGTAAAATCAAAACACATGCACATGTATAAACTGCAACATGGTACCGAGTTGAAAGAGAGGAAAACTCTACATTGTCTAAGGTCGGTAGGGCTATCCAAACAAGGTTGAAGTGATTCTGGTATCCAAGGTATAGGATATGGTAGGAAACACAACATAGGGCGTAGGTAGCGTGGAATGTTTAGGTATGTTTCGGTGCACCAAGGGTGGGTCAGGATAAACATCACGACAATAGGCAAAGTAAGGTCATTAGGTCAAACAACACGGGTAATAGTGTCACAAGGTATAGTGAGCACATCAGGTTCAAAGGTCACGAACAATGTTCCAGGTCTAGGTATATAGGTCACGACATAGGTAGGTTGAGGTAGGGGGAAAATAATGAGTCCCCAAATGATGATGAGGTTAGGTGATAAATGATGAGGTCAGGAGGATAAAGTGGAGTGTCCAAGTCAGGTGTGGGTGAGGTGGAAAGGATTTAGGATTCAAATTAGGGGTAATGGGTAGTAATGAGGTTGAGTAGATAATCGAAAATGGTTAGATTTAATCGATTTCGGTCACCATAAACCAACCATGGTATGCTAGGGCACAGGACGATGTCGATGTTGGTCAAGAGTGAAACCGTTGTTGGTAAAGTCGAGAAGGTTATAAAAAGAAAATTTTCCATGGGTTTTGAAAATCATTTGTCATTTTCCACATAGGAGGAAACAACAAGAGAGAGGGAAAGAGGTGGAAAGTGACCAAGTGACATGGATAGCTGATTTTCCGAGCCACAGAGCTAGTGATTGTTGGTCGATAGGTGGTCCATGAGCTCGATGTGATTGATTTGATTGGGTGGAGAGCCGAGGGTAGTTGGTGATGGAAGAGGCAAGAGAGGATGGGTGGACCGTGCGGTGGCCGAGGTGCCCTCACAGATGGAAGCATGATGAGGTAAGAGTCAATTCCTATCTTTTTGTGTTTGAGTAGGTGGAGGATAGAAATTGGGTAGGAGGAAAGTGGGTTTTTTGGGGAAAATATTAAAATTTGAATGTGGGGAATTTAAAGAGAAAAGGGGAACAAGGGAGGGTATATTTAGGTAAAGGAGGGGTGGGGATAGGTGTTGGGTAAGCATTGGTGGGGAAATGGGTAGAAATGAGAGATTTAGGTAGAAATAGGGTAGGGTCATGGGTTTTTTTTTCCACGATAGTGTGACCGACGTCGGTTCAATGTTAGCCAATGTCGGTGGGTGAGGACCAGTATCGGTCATAGGTGTAGTGACCAATGCTAGTTATTGTTGGATTGTGGTTGATCATGGATGACGGTGCCGATCGGCAAGGATAGAGAGTAAGTAAAGAGCTAAAAAGGGGTAAAATAAATGGGTAGGGGTATGGAGAATTAGGTAGGGGGAAGAGTTATGGGTATTGGTAGGTGGGTGAATAAGTAAGATCGGTGAGAGGGTCAAAAATGAAAATAGGTAAGGGTCCGAGGTGTGGGTAGATAGGTAGTGTTGATTTAGGGCATAGGTATAGGTGAAAGGTATAATACAAAGCAATATAGGTAGGGTAAGTGGTATAGTGGGGGTGGCAAGGTTGAATGCTAGGTGTGGGAAAGTTTTAATAATATGATTGGTTGTTGTTGGTGTAGGCATGTGAGAGATCAGCTGCAGAGATGAGAGAGATAGGGTACGCCACCTACTTGGTGGAGGTATGAGCAAGTGATGACATGTGAGGAGTGGTGCCATGTTTTAGAGGTGGGATTGATTGGGGTTAGATGCTACTGACATGTAGTTTGGGAGGTGAGTTTGATGGTTTCCCTCATCGATAGATGGGATTCGATGACCAACACATTCCATCTGCCGATGGGTGAGATCACGATCACCCTGGAGGATGTCTATAGATCCTATGACTACCTATAGTAGGTACACAGAGTTTATTCGATCTCCTCAGAGGCATCCGAGGAGTTATTATTACCAGTGTTTGGAGAGGGGATGGCATTGTTAGGATTCCACAGTGCAGTATGAGCTACGGGAGTGATGTACCAAGCCTACCCCGAGGAGATGAGGTTAGTAGTGCTTGATGGAGGTAGTCTATTATTTTTTACACTACCAGATGTAGAGGGTGGGAGATTCCCATGGTCACTGATGGGGGTTCTACATGACATGGTGGAGAGTAGGACTCGGTTTGCATGGGCACCTGCATTCTTGGTGCAACTATATAGGGAGTTATGGGCTTATGGGTGGCTATGGCGGTTCAGCCTTTGTTGTACATTCTTACTATTGCATTATTGGGTGTATGAGCATATTGTGTGTGTGTGGCTAGTTGGGATGCCCCAAGATGATGCATTTGAGGTGAGGTTGGTGTGGGTGGGCTATAGGTGATGGGTACCGGCTATTGGGGAGCACGAGATGTGAGAGCTACACATGATGTAGCCTATTACAGGTGATTACTAGAGGGTTTTCTGCATGGACATCATTTGGAGGCCATATGTGGGCTTCCCCTCATATAGGTAGATGATGGTAGTGGAGCTGGATGGGTTACAGATCTACAGGTGGATAGAGGGGGTGGGTAGGGGAGCATGAGATGATACCCGTAGACCGGGTCAGACAAGCATAGTTTGGATTGCCACAGATATACCCCCACCCTTCCCATAGTATAGGAGAGATGATGTGGAGAGGCCTATGTCTCCGCCATGACCTATAGTGCCGACCGAGTAGGAGGAGGAGAGCGATCGATCTGATAGATAGATGATGTCGGGGTGATAGACATGTATAAATAGTGGTGGGCTACACATAACTATGAGAACAAGTACCGCCAAGGTCAGGAAGCCGGATTTAGCCACCATCACGGTTAGAGAGATGCCCTAAGGGTAGGTGGCTACCCTAGTGACCTAGTTGGGCATAGTACAGGGACATCTGATAGGACCGAGGCATAGGTTGTGACTCTACAGGCACAAGTGGCCACTTTTTATGCATAGGAGTACAAGGACTAGTACCCACACCGAGGGGAGAGGGAGAGGGTGGAGATGGAGATGGGGTGTAGGTAGCCACCCTATAGGCATAGGTGATAGGTTTGTAGGGCTAGTTGGGCCATGGTGCAGGACAAGTTATAAGTTTACAGGGCTAGTTGGCCACTACATAGGCATAGATAACAACCCTTCAGGCCCAGGTATGCAGTGTAGGTTAGGGCTGATAGCACCACCACAGGGGCATGGACAAGGTCCCATTGTTCAGGAAGGAGTAGGGAAGAGGCGATGGCACCACCACAGATAGTACCTATAGCTAGGTTGAGAGACACCATGGGTGAGGTGAGATACTATCAAGATCACTTGATGGTAACAGGGATATATGTCTTATCATATGCCGAGCACAGAGCATCAACATGCCTCGAGTGAGAGGAGTAGATCCCGCACACATAGTGTGGAGAGTACAGGGCCAGCAAGCCTAGGGGCTAGGTTAGGGTGAGGCCACTAGTGCATGGAGGCCTCTGAGGGTAGGACCATCGAGGCAGGACCAGACCAGAGTGAGAGAGAGGTCAGCCAGATGTTGGGCTAGAGGAGCGAGGAGGAGACAGATGAGACAGGCTTAGATATCAGATGGGGAGATGATTGAGCTCCATGTATGATTAATTTATTTTTGACATCATGTTTTTGACATATATACCAGCTGCATGTGCGAAGATAGTGAGGATGTGCATGAGAATTTTTGAGATTTTTTTATATATACCGGCATGCATGCCGAAGATATTTGAGAGTCATGTATATGGATACACATGTTTGGATGATTTATTTATAGAGATGATGGTGATTATGGCATGATGTATATATGGTTGTGTGTAACTTGTTATTATGATTTGTATATGTGATGGAAACCAAGTAGTGTAGGCATGATAGAGCTAGGTCATAGGCATGGATAGGCATGGATCGAGTTATGGTTGAGCATGTGGAGAGTCAGGCATGGATTGAGTCAGGTTTTGGTTTAGGCATGGATGGAGTCAAGTTAGGCATGGATGGAGTCAGGTCATAGGCATGGATAAGTCAGGTTTAGGATGGATGGAGTCAGTTAGGCATGGATGGAGTGAGTCATAGGCATGGATTTTAGGGTTTAGGCATGGATGGAGTCAGATTTTTGGTGTAGATTGGCAAGTTTTGGTGTAGATTACAAGTAATTGGTGATACAGATAACAAATGGTAATGTAGATATACGTGATGATGTAGTTTTCCAAATTTTTGTTGTGTGTGGAAATATGAAATGATGAATTGGTGAATGTTATGATGATGTTTGAAACATGGATGGTAGATATGTGTATTAGTTATTGTGTGTTGAGATCATACTTCTAGTTGTCGATATACAAAAGGAAAAATTAGGTATAATGTGAATAGGAAAATAGGGGAAAATTGGTAAGGGTAGAGAGTGGCTGAGCTAACCTTCAAGGGCCCCATGCCCTTGAAGTGCTGCCTACATAGTCCGGAAAAAGGGGACCTCAGGCCGATGTAGTTCTCCCATAAGCTAGGGAAAAATGAGGAGGTAGGAGAATGGGTTGGTAGGTTATAGGCATGATTGAGTCTAGGTTATTTAGGCTTGGTTGAATTGTGGGAAAATAGGTATGGGTGATTTTAAGTTGATTGTGGTGAAAGAGGAAAATTTCCCAGAGATAAGCATCGAGGGTCTAGTCCTATATAGGATAATCAATACGTAATGAAGAAGTTAAAAGATAAGAGGAGGTAAGAGAGCCACCTGATTGGTGAGGATCATAATGGGTTGACCATACCTTAGGTAGGTTGGTGAACGTAATACCCTAAAGACATTGCATGATTGATTATTCTAAAGGTGAAGAATAGTCACAGATCACCAAATGTCATAGTTTCAGTAGGTCCCTTGAGGTGGTATGAAATGAAGGTGCAAAGGGTGAGAAGGTGAAAAATGGTTAGGTTATATGGTATGAGGTAGCATGCCTTTTGGAAAGAGATCCAAGATCACAATGAGCAAGTCCATGATGAAAAAGTTTTTTTTTTGACTTGTATTTGAGATAGACTGATCGATGGGAAGTCTATATGGGATGAGGAAATTATCTCCTTGAGGTCTTCGTGAAGTTGATTGATGCGGAAGCTTTGGATTTTTTTTTTTTTTGAAGCAGGCTTTACATAGTTGTCCTTCGAGGGAGCAATCTATTTATAGCAGTGATGTAGAGAGAAAGATGTCCTTTTGAGGGAGTCATATTTTTATTGGAAGTTTGACTCAAGGAGTTGGATCCCATGTGGAAATTATGTGAGGGATTTTAAGTCATGGACAAGACTAGGTGAAGAATGGATTCTTGTTCAAAAAGCAAGGTAAAATGACCATGGGATCTCATCTAAAAGAAGATGAAAAGTATCCATGAGAATCATGCCATGTGTAGAGCCATGGTACACATATTTAAGAGAGGGTAAAAGAGTGATGGGTATGCACATGATTCTTGTTTAATCATTGGGGATGGCATAGTGAAAGGAGGGAAGTGAATGGCACTCAAGGGATGAGCATGAAAAGAGGTAGAAGGTGAGGTAGGACTGAAAGTCAATAGTAGAATGGTCAAAGATGCAAGGCATTAAGGGGCTCAAGTTTGGGTTTACCATCGAGTGAAGATAAATGATAAGCACTTGATCCATAGGCATGAGTCATGATGTATGGTCAAGCCAATTAGGAGAAAATTTTCCTTTTACTTTTTTTTTTGCTTTGGTTACATGTTGATTTTCCTTCAGGATGAGATCACCAACTTGGAAGGTTCATTCATGAACATGTTTTTCATAGGCACGTTTGATACATTTTGGTAAACTTGGAGATGGTCAAGAGCATTAAGATGACGTTCATCTAATAACTCAAGTTGTGCTAAACGGTCTGGTGAAAGTCATCATCATTGAGCATGTCATGGAGAGAAATACGAAGAGATGGAATCTGGACTTTGAGAGGTAGAACAACCTCTATACCGTAGACTAGAGAAAAAGGAGTGGCAAAGTAGTGGAAGTGTGAATACTAGTACGGTACACCCATAGGGTGAAAGGAATGTGCGTATGCCAGTCCTTCCCAGTATCATTAACCACTTTCATGAGAATTTTGTTTAGGGTTTTATTAGTGGATTGGCTTGGCCATTGGTTTGTGGGTAATAAGGTGATGAGAAACTTAGTTGAATGCCAAAGGCATCACAAATTTTTTGCAAGGTTTTATTTTTGAATTGTTTTCCATTATCAGTGATGAGGTGATGTGGAATGCCAAAGTGATAGATAATGTGATGATTGATGAACTCACATATTTTCTCAGCTTTCATGGAGATGAGAGGTATGGCCTCAACCCATTTGGTGTAGTATTTGGTAGTGGTGATGATCCATTGATGTCTCTAGGAAGAATGGGGATTGATCTCTCGACAAGATCCAAACCCCATTGAGAGAAGGGCCAAAGGTCACGGGTGTGACTGTAAGGCATGACTGGGTGTATGATGAAGGTTGGCATGTTGTTGGAATTTTACACAATGCTTAATGTAGTCACAACAATCATGGTTAAGGGTCGGCCAATAATAGCCTAGGTGAAGAATATGCTTAGCAACCATGAGACCACTAAAGTGACCTCCACATATGCCATCATGAACTTCCTTAATGGTATAGGGAATTTCAGAACTCGTAAGGCACCGTAAGAGAATACCATCAAAGCCATGCTTATAGAGGAGGCCACCCATGATGATGTAATGAGAGGCCCTTTTGAGAAAGGTGCATTGTCCATTATGAGTGAGGTCGGGAGGTAAGATGGAGAGGGAAAGATAGTCTATGTATTGCTTATACCAAAGGTCACTCGGGTCAAGAGTGGTGGTTTCGATAGAGTAAACTTCATGAGGTAAATAAGAGGGTGATTGTAGTCTTTGTATGGTGACAAATATTTTAGAGTTAGCGGATGAAGTCGGGTATCTGAGAAGCCAAGCAGGCCATGGTATCTACAAATTTTTTGGTAGAACGTGGGGTGGTTTGAAGGGCATAATGGTCAAAGGTGGTCAAAAGTATGTCTACATGATGCTTATACTTTTGAAGTATCTCATTATGACACTGGTATATACCATTGACTTGGTTTATGACCAATTGAGAATCACCAAAGATGTTGATGGACTTAACATCTAAGGCATAAGCAGCCTAGAGACCCAATATGAGTGCTTCATATTCAGCAATATTGTTTGTACAATCAAAATCAAGTTTGAAAGACAAAGGCATGGGTTCACCATCAAGAGGAATGAGGATAACACCAGCCCCACCCCCATGCTGACACTTGGAACCATCGAAGAAGAGTGTCATTTGGTAAGTGGGTTTGTCCAGGGAAAGGGTAGTAATAGACTCATCTGGAAAGTCAAAGTTAGAGGGTTGATCCCTAGAAATAGGTGCGTCACCAATTGGTCGGTGATAGCTTGGCCCTTGATGGACTTTTGATGGATGAATTTGAGGTTGAGGTCAAGCAGAAAGCATAAGCCAAGCATGCGGCATGTTGATTTTGATAAGGTTTGGCATACATGAAGTGTAAGGGGTCAGTGTTGGTCACAACATAGGTTTTTGGTTGAGTAGGTAATGGTGGAGTTTGGTGGCAACAAAAACTAAGGCTAAGAAAAGTTTTTCAGCATGGGTGTATCAAGTTTCGTAGTCCAGAAGAGTATGACTTATGTAATAAACCACCTGCTCCCTATGTTGTTCATCACGATGAGCAAGCATGGCCCCTAAGGAGTGATCGGTAAGTAGAGAGATGTATAGGTAGAAGGGTTGATCATCTTTAGGTGGAATGAGTATGGGTGGTTGGAGAAGGTATTGTTTTAAGGCCTCAAAAGCTTTGTGGCAGTCATCATCCCATTTAAAGGAGACATCCTTTTTGAGAAGATGATGAAATGGTTGACATCAATCGGAAAGTTATGAAATGAAATGGTGAATAGACTGTAACTTACCTTGTAAGCTACTGGAGTTTCCATGAGGTTAGTGGGTGGAGGCATTTGAGAATGGCCTTGACTTTAGTAGGGTCAACCTCTATACCATGTAAGGAAATGATAAATCCTAGGAGCTTTCCCTGAGAGAACCGTGAAGACACACTTCTTGGGTTGAAGGTGAACACAATACTTAATGAGGTGGTCAAAGATGGTCTTTAGGATGGTGAGGTGCTCGGAGCGGCATTTAGATTTGGCAAGGAGATCATCTACGTAATCTTCCAATATATGGTGCATGATGTCATGGAAGATGTAAGTCATAGCCCATTGATATGTGGCACCAACATTTTTAAGGCCAAAAGGCATGACTCGATAGTAGAAGGTCCCCAAGGGGTGATGAATGTGGTTTTGTGTTGATCCTCTAGGGAAAGAAAGATTTGGTTATAACCCGAGAACCCATCCATGAGTGATAGCATCTCTTGTGACCAGTGAGTAAGGTCAACCAGTTGGTCAATACCGGGTAGAGGAAAGTCATCTTTTGGGCAAGCTAGGTTGAGGTCATGGAAATATATGCAAATGTGAAGTCCCCTATCACCTTAGTGATAGGGAAAATGTTAGAAATCCATCGGGGATAATCAATGGGTAAGATGAAGGAAATGGAAAAGGAAGTTGAAGTTCTTCTTTGACCAGAAGAGCAATGCGAGGGTGCATTTTCCTCAGCTTTTGTTTTATGGGTTTGGCATCGGGAATGGTTATGATATTGTGGACCACTATGGTGGGGTCAATACTGGGCATGTCAACGTAAGACCAAGTGAAAGCATGGTTATGATTTTTGAGAAAAGAAGTGATGGCTTCTGTTTAGTAGTATCTAAAGATTGGCCGATCTTTAGAATGTGTGGGTCATCCTAAGTATGGATGTTGATTTTGATAGTTGATTCATTCAACATGGTTTTGCATCTCAGATGGTAATGACCGATGAATATAAGAGTCTTCTACACCAAGATAGGTGAGTATAGATTCATCATCCTGACATTGAATGACATTAATAGAAGGTGTATCATCATCGATCATTTTAGGATACAGGAAGGGAAGAGAAGAGGGAGCCTCCCTCGCGTTGATAAGTAGAGGCCCCAAGGAAATGGTGTTTATGAAAAAAAAAGTTAGGAGGAATGGATTTTGGATCCATCGACTCTATTGGTGAAGGTGGTGAAGAAGGTGGAGTAGGTGAAGAAGGTGGAGAAGGGTTGATATCCTCAATGAGTTCAATGTGGGCCTTCTTGGTAGGTAGTTCAGAAAAGTCGATACCACTATGGTTATGTTATGTTTGGGTAGTACATGGAATAATAGTGTGATGGACCTTGCTCATAAAGCCAAAACCAAAACCTTTCCATGCACATCGGTGTAGGAAGGTGTGGGTGAAGTGGTGATTGGTGAGTGACTGGAGGTCGGTAGAAAAGGGGTGGGTTTGTGATGGTGGTTCAGGTGTATAAGTGGAAGTATCAAGTCCCCCATAGGTGAGATTGGTGTGAAGGTGGGGAGGACCATAAAGGAGATGCTCTCCTATGTGGTGATCATAGTGAGGGTGTTGGTGAAGGCTTCCATACTCTTGTGGAGTAAGGAATGTGTTGACATTATATAGGTGATACTCCCCAGAGTGAGGCATTGAAAAATTCCTTCTAAGGGATTGGTGGTCGATATGTGGGTAGTTGGGATAGATGATGTGTTAGAGGTTGGATCGGAGGTGGAGCTAGCTGATTGGGAGGCTGATGGGTCAGCCATGGAGGTTGTGGAAGTAGGTAGGAATGGAGGATTTAGGTGTGGTTGAGGTAGCGGTGGCACTGGTGAGTGGAGGTGTGGGTGAAGAGGAAGTGGTCATGGAGGTAGATGCCTTAATGGGTACAAGCACGTCATTGGGTTGGTAAAGCATGTTGTAGGTTTTGAAAGGTGATGGGTCAGCCGAGAATGGTATAGGTGTGTCCTTCATGCTCAAACTTTACACAATGATGCAAAGTGGAAGGAACACAACCCATGACATGAATCCAAGGGTCTACCAAGCAACAAGTTATATTGAAATTCCCCCTCCAAGACATAAAATAACTCTGGAATAGTATGGGGGGGCCCACGTGAACATGGAGGATGATGGTGCCAAGTGTAGAAGTGATAACATCATTAAATGAATGTAACATGATGGGATGTTTATGCATGTAATTTTAGGTATGCACATTTGGTGAATGCATGGGAGGAGATGATGTTAATGCTAGTGCCCCCATCGATCATAACACGTCGTACACATATATTATCAATATGGATGGAGATGAAAAGGGTTGGATCAGGGTCATCGGTTTGGTGTGGTGTGATCTCTTCATCTGAGAAGTTGAGGGTGGCTACTTGGTGAGTAGGTGGAGGTGTAGAAGAAGGTGGTAATTTGGTGAGAGAGGCTACATGATGAGGTGTAATAATGGAGGCTATGGGTGTAGGGTCATTGGGTAAAACCTCAATAGACTGAAGAACCTCCATGAGAGCTTGGTGATGGGACTCAGAGGTTTGGATGAGGTCATATAGGGACATTTTGAGGGAGGATTGGTGTAATTGTTTGAGCATCATGTGATGTGTAACCCCATTAGAAATAGGATATGTGGGGCCATGGATAGTGACTTTAGGTGTGGGTGTAGATGGTATGTTGGGTATAGGGTTGGTTGGTGGGTGGTTTCCTTTTCCTTTCCTTTGTCCTTCTGAGTGGGTAGCAATGTGGATCATGTTGATTTGAGGTGGGGAGGTAGATGAAGTAGGTGAGCCATGAAAGGTGTAACAAGGAAGGGAAGAAGCCAAGAGGTGGGAAGGAACCTTGTGAAATGAGTTGGGCACACCGACATTTGGGTGGAGGTTTGGTGAGTTCTCTGATATGAACCATGTTAATTTCAAATCTCGGGGATGGATCTAAGAGTTGTGGGGGTGGAGATTTTGGTCGTTGAGTAGGAAATGAGGGAAGAACTATGGAAATTGGTGTTGGTGAAATGGGGTCCTCATCAAGAAGATCATCATCATCAAAGTTTTCTTCAGGAGGACACAACTAGACAAGAGTGGCTTTCAAAGCCTTACAGTTCTCTACATCATGTCCTGGCACATGATGGTAGGCACAAATTTTGGTTTCATCAAACCCTTTTGGTTTGGGTTTGAGTGGGTCGTAAGGTCTAAGAGGTGGTAATGTGATGATGAAAGTTTTGAGGAGATTGGTTAAGATTTTGGCATAGGATCCGCTAGTGGATCACAATGGGAGGTGAATGTGGGTTTGGGTGTAGGTGTGGCTGACTGTATAGGAAGAGTCTTTACAAGAGGGGGAGTGGGTTGGGATATGGTCTTGTGTGGTCTTGTGGTCTTAGGTGTTGGTAGGGGCTTGGGTAGGGGCATGGTAGATGAACTGAGAAATAGAGTGTGTGGTTGGTTTAACTACCTTATTGGAGGGTAGTGGATTTTTCCTTTAGGTTGCACCTTCTTGGGTAAAGGTGATGGGCGCATGAGATGTAGAGGGAAAAGTGGATGGTGGAAGAGGGTGGGTTACCCATGGGGGTAACCGAGGTGTTGTGGAGGTAGATGGCATAGGTTGGGTAGGAGGTGTGAGGGAAAGGGAAGGAAGTGTCGTGGGTAGTGAAGAAGTTATTGATGGTATTGGAGGTATGGGTGGTAAAAAGGTTATAGGTGTGAGGGTGGAGGTTGTGTGGGGTGCTTGGGTATATTAGAGGTCTGTGATGGGGAAATGGGTTGTTTGCATTCTTGGTTTACTAGTGGATGGGGGTTTCTTAGCTAGGGTCGAGGGGTGAGGTCCTAGGATGGATGGAAGGGGTGAAGGTGATAAGGGTGTGGTTGGTGAGGTTGGGGTATGAGATCTAGGAGATTGGTTCTTCTGTTTAGGGGCTGGGTTAAATTTGGTGTTAGTTTTGGAAGATGTGGCTAAATCTAATTTGATGGGTGGATGAGTAAGGCTAGCCATTGGTATGACCCCTAAAGTAGTAATAGGTTTAGGCAAGGAAGATGATGTAGGTGTGGGTTTGGATGCTAGATGCATGTTGGGTTATGGGTAGAGATGTGAGTTGAGCCATGAGTGGTGTCATGGGAGAATTTGTGATAGTTGTGGTTGTGTTTGGTTTGGTCGGTGAAACACTTTTGGATAGATAGTGGAGGTGTCAGTGAGTGACATCTACATTTGTGTTGAGACAGGAAGTAGAAGATGCCCCCAAAGTAAGGCTCTATCAACATAATCAAGTGATCGGCTAAGCATGAGAATGGCACCATTAGGTGAGGTGATGTGGATCGAATGGTGATTCCATAAAATGTGTTTTAGAAATAGGGAAATTGCTAGCTTCAGCCTCTGTGGGTAAGAGAGCCAAAAGTAAGTCAACAGGATCTTGGGTGGTTGATGGAGAATGGTCACCTAGAGGTAATGAACATTTCTATTGGATCTTTGATAGGTGGAGGAGATGATGGGTGCTCCTCTATGGGTGGAGGAGATGAACAAGTGTCTCCCATGGGTCGGAGAGGTACTGCTGGTGATGGCTCTCTAGGTGGAGAAGCCAAAGGTGAAGTGGTCTTGATGTTAATAGAAGGCTCTTTCAAGTGAGGGAGGAGATGAAGGGTGTTCCTCTATGGGTGGAGGAATAGGTGAAGTGGGTTCATGTGTAGGTGGAGGACTTCGGGCTAGGATTTCCTCTATGGAAGGAATATGAGGCAATTGGGAAGCAACTGGTGCATCATTGAAAATAGCATGGACCTCATGGGTATTTTATCATTAGTTGAGGTCTCCCAGTTTGGTAGAAGAAGGGGCATGATTAGGAAATGGTTTCTTGAAAATGTGTAGGTTTTGGTTGGCAGGTGCATTGGATTATCCAAGACTAACTCCATTCTCGAGCATTTCTGGACAATGTTCTTGAAAGTGATGCAATTTCCATCATTATGACCTTTTACCCGATGATAGTTGCAAAAGTCATGCTCTTTGTACCATGTAGGTGTGGGGTGAGCAGGATCAAAACCAGTGTGTGGTTTTATAGGAGGAAGGGTGATGGCCCCAACTTTAATGAGATTTTCTAAAATAGAAGAATAAGGCTCTCCAATTGGGGTGTATTTCCATTGTTCTCATCTGAATTGAAAAGTATGGATAGGGAAAGATTAGATGAGGGCTTAGCCTGATTTGATGGATGAGCTAGGCTGGCCTTGAGTACCACCGTTAGTGGTTCCCTTGGATTTTGAATAATTATTTTGTGGTTTGAAGAAGAAGAGGTATCATTTGACTTAAATTTCATGTTCTTATTTCGTAGTTGGATTTTCTTTTCTTCGATGGCCCGAATCTCTAGCTTTGTGCCATGGTGAATGCCTCATCAAAGGTTTGGAAAGTTTACACCTGCAGGGTTGGTGAAATATGTCTAGCACAAGCCCGAGTGAAGAGCTCTATGAGTTGGTTTGTGGTAATTGGAATGTGAGTTGATTGATCAGGCTACGCCAACGAGTGACAAAATATATGATAGACTCATCATATTGATGCGTAGAGTAGAGGTCAGTCATGGTAACCTTCTTAACAACGTTGATGGAGAAGTGATCCAAGAAGGCTTGGGCTACCTGATTAAATGAGTAGATAGAATGTCTAGGTAATCCACTATACCAGTCTAATGTGGGCCCAGTCAGAGACATGGGAAAGGTCCTCAAAAGCAAAGCATCATCATGGGTGATCAGATAACACCCATGTTTGAAAGACCACAAATGTTGTTGTGGGTCCTCTTTTTTGTTGAAGTGGTTAAATTTAGGCATCTCCCAATGTATGGGATATGGACGAATAGGAATGGATGGGTGTATGGGCTCATTACAAATTTCATCATAGGTGAGAGAATTACGTGAGCCAGAAACCGATGCCTCCAGTGTCTACATCTTGTCCATCATTAACTTGATGAGGTCATTGGTAGGTGGTGATGGATGGGTACCTCCTATAGTGTAAGAGGGTTGGTGTTGGACATATGATGGAGGTGGCATTCCAGTATATGGTGATGCCGAATAGGTAGGTTGAGAATGAGGGAGTGAGATAGGGGCACATACCTAGAATGAATGATAGATGAAATGGGAGGCTGCTGATAGTACGTATATGAAGGTGGAAGGGTCGAGGTGACTCTAGTAGTGATGGGGCTAAGGACTATGGAATAGAAAGGACAATGTTTTGAAATGGGGTAGGGGTCATGACACCAGGGGTGGTTGTGTTGTTATGGGTATATGTGAGACAATAGGTGATGAGGTTATGTTTTAGGTGGTTGATGAAGGTATAGTGGATGTTGTGGGTAATAGATGTGGCAGATGTGGTGGTCATAGCAGGTATAGGGCCTAGCTGAAATGACTGGGGGAAAGGTAGGTAGGTGTGGGTAGCGAGCAGAGCTAGAGGAGGTTGACGTAGAAGTAGGAATGAGTGTCGGGGGGATAGATATGGGCATGTCATATATCAACTGACTTGAGGCATCTCGAGTGGATGAGTGGGAAAGATAGAACTGTAAGGTGGTAGGGTTTTGATCAAGGAGTCATGTGAACTCCTCGTCACCTGTGGTGATGGTGATAGGTTGGGTAGGATCCATGGGTGATAGAATGGAAGGTGGTGAAGGACTAGGTGGGAGTGGTTGACAACTAGTGTGGAATATGAGGGCATTTTCTTGGCTATGAGTCAGCACCATGTGAACAAGTGCTGATTTGGTAGGACTACTTTCTGTAAATGACACAAAAATACAATAAAATAGGAAAAATAGGTAGTGGTAGGTGGATTGGGTTAAAATGTCAGTTGGAAAACTACACAGGCTAACCGATTGGTTAGGGTAAACCGATGTCAGTTAGAGGTAACCGGTCGGTCATTGTGAAAAAAGAATAGTTTTCCAAACAAGGAAAAAGACTGATAATCTACTAGGTAGATAAGTTGTAGGATGGATTTTATCATAAACAGAGAAGATATTGAGAGTTACAGAGACTCGAACAACAAAGAAGATGAAGCAGGTGTCCTTTTGGGTAGGTTAACCAAAAGAAATAGTAAACCATGTCGGTTGGATAAAACCGGTGATGGTCAGAGGGTAACCGATGATGGTCACTTTGGACCGACACCGAGTTACTATGAAATTGAAACAAGAGATGAAGAAAAAGGTGGTTGTGATTTAAAATCAAGTGTGGAATCAAACCCAGAACTCTGAGAATGATAAAAATGGGGTCCAGCACACTCAGACAAAGTTGGAATACACCAACTATGATGAGGAGCATGTAAGGAGAAATAAAAAGATGAAGAACGTGTCCTCTCACCTCAAAACACAAGCCAAGCAGAAACACTAAGAAAAATATGATCCTAAAAGTGTTTTTTCTATTATGTTTGTTCAACTTACGCTATTAAGGACTGACTGTGTGTATTTAGAATAATTTTTTTGGTTGGGAAGGCATCCTACGAAGAAGGATATCTAAAAGGAGAGGTTTTAGGTATGTTATGGTGGGGGTGGGCCGTCTCTGAGATAATGACTCAACAGAAGCAATGAGATGGGGAGTACCTACCAATCGGATCATGTGATCACTGACAGATGTTCTCGGGTAAGATGTTGTTTAAGAAAGATGTGTTAATTTGAATTTGTGTAGTTTGGTAAGACTCGAGAGAGAGAGAGAGAGAGAATGTGCTTTTCTATGATTCTTTTGTCAACCATCAGCTGGGCATGACTTCAGCATATAGGTTGCCCTCATTTAATGTGCACTAATGCAGCATACAAGAATGAAATGCCATTAATTTTAAGCCCAAATGAAATATTAAATTCGATGTCACAAAAGATGAACAAGAGAGAATATGATCTTTCACTAATGCAGTACAAATGAAAGAGAAGAAGAGTTCTTTTATAGCACCAAAACATGATTGCTTTGAGACAATAGAAAGAAGAGAAGATTCCAGGGAGAAATTTAATGTGAGAACCTTTTGGAAAGGAAACAAACATGTAACTTTTACCTAGGAATGAAGAAATGCAAGGAACCCGAATGGGTCCCACCGGGCATGCCAAAATGTTTCACCTGATTCTTAGAACGTTTCTTGGAATGTGACAAAATAGATAAGGGTAAAAGGCTAGGGGGAATACTTGTTGAAGCTGGTTGAAGGTTGTTGTGTGAGTTGACTTCTCGATCCACAACTGATCGTGAGAGCTTCCTTTTGGCTAGGAGGAACTACCTGAAATAAACAACAAGACCACCAAATGGAAGTTAAATAACATATGTAGTGGACTACCTAGCGTATGCTAGATCTAGAAGTGATACTCCCTAGAAGGTTGTCAATCCACTATTGTAAACAAATTAATGTGAGAAATAAGGTAAATATTGTCCTATTGTAGTCAATATGATTTAGGCATCTCATATAAACACAATAAGTAAAATCTAATCTAACAAGGCTAGGTTAGGATCAGATCCGGAGGTCGGGTAAATGGTTCTGGGTTTTTAGGTTTGACAGAGATCTGATGAAGGTCACAGGTGATTATAGGTAACTTGGGAGTAAGTAGGTAGGTTGCTGGTCTATACTATGTTGATAGACAGAGACCGATGTCGGTCTAGTCTGACGATGATGCGTTAATTGTGTGATGCCGATGGTCATTTGAAGAAATGATAGGGGGTCAAGAACAGGGGTCTAGGTCTATTTTCCAAAGTTGATGGGGAGCTGAGTGAGGTGTCTAGGAGGTGTGGGTAGGGATGTAGGTTCAGTGGGCAGGTTTGGTGGGGTTTTGGTGAAGGGGAGGAGTTATGGGTTAAGTTGGTGAATGGTAGTAAAAAGGGTAGTATCGGGTAGGTAGACCGACATCGGTATAGGCTCGACCGATGATGGTTTAGGGAGACCGACACCGGTGACTGTGGGAAAATGGAAGATGTTGTAGAATGGATTTTGGATCTTCTTTGTGATTTACAAAAGGGTTGGGTAGGTCGGAATGGAGTGTTGGATTGCTAGGATGGGGTTTTGAGGGGTTTTGGAAGAAGTATAGGGGATAGTTATCAGAGAGAAGTAGTGAGTGGCTGGAAAAGCAATAGCACACAAAAAGTATGTAAATACTAAGAGTATCTAAACAAAATGGATTGAATAGAGTAGTGTACTTACTTGGAATTTTCTACCAGTTGATTGTGGGTGAAGATAGGAGATGGTGTTGAGATATTTTTTTGTAGAGGGTCCACCGGTTGATAGGAAACTATTTCTTGAGCTTCTGGGCTTTCCTCCTTGCTTGGTTGAATCAGATCTTGGCTTGGATGGTTGTGGATGTCTGGGTGTGAATGGATGCTCGCTCTGATTGCATGTAGATGTGATTACTCTCTCTTGCTCTTAGAAATGTGCCAACCTCAAAATAAGGTTACCAAAAGGGAATAAAAGGTGACCGACGATGGTTCCAGGTTGACCGGTGTCGGTTTAGGGGTGACCGGCGTCGGTTAGGGTGGGATTCCCTAGGTTTACTAAAATGGGTAGATCTTCTTGATTTCTTGGATCCAGTTAGTTTCTTTTCATGGATTAGAATGGAAGATTCTTTTCTAATGGGTGGGAATGTGGTTAGAGAGGTTGTAGGGATTGATTTTTAGGGTTAGGCCAAATCTTAGCTCATTAAGGCAAGTAGGATTAGGTCTTAGTTAGTTATGGAAACATGTCAAGAATAGGTCTAGGGTGAGGTGGCTGGATGAGATGTCTAGGTGAGGTGGAAATTAGGATAATTAGATAATAAATATTGTGAGGATATGGATTAATTTAATTAAATTAATATTAGTGTAGGGTGTAAGGGGCCATGGTTAGGTGATTATTTTTGAGTTTGTTATTTGATGGGGCGCAGGGGAGTGTGACCTAATTTTGGTGTCTACACCTACTTCTTTTGAGCTAGGGTTTCAAGCTCATAAACTGGTGTTTACCTTCTTAACATTCATTCATAAAAACATGATGATGAAATGACCTGATTATTTTTCAAAACCTTCTTGAATTAATGAAAAATCATCCCTAAAATCCACAAGGTCCCATGCAAAGTACAAAATTCATGGTGAGCATCAAAAGGTGGAATTCGAAATTTGGAAAATTCTCTTTCTTGCACCTTGTTTAACAAAAAACAACATAACTTGCAAATATTCTTTATAATGAATCCAATTTTTTTCACCCTGCAAATCAAAATCATTAACATATCTCAAATAGGTCTCCATCTTCTCATCACATCTCATTTGCATGACTAGCCCTTGGGGTTTTGCATGGTTTAGGCTAGGGTCAACTGAAATAACATTGTAACTCATCATGAAACCTCTCAAAATTTCCTAAAAAACTTAATAAATTATTAATCACTCACCTACATGCATCCATGAGCTCACATGGATCTATAACTCATCCTCATGCCTCCAAGCACCTAGATCAAGTCTAGATGAGCACCTGCAATTGGGTCTTCAACCTATACCTACACCTTGAAACTCATGTGAGTTCCTACAAAAAATCCCCAAGTATTTTTTTCCATGCATTTAACATGCTTCTCAAGATACCAAGAAACTCAAATCACCATGCTTCATCACCTAAGCTAGATAGGTCACTAGACTAGGCATGTTAGACCAAGCCAATCTCATTGAAAAAATACATGCCATCATTTGAACACCTAAAAAACCATGTCATCATCCTACTAAGAATGTTCTGACACTACTCCATCATCCTATTTGTCATTAATGGGATTTTACATCAATGAAAACACCTATAACTCAATAATGCCAACAATCTCCCCCTTTTTCATTGATGGAAAACCTCCTAAAATTATCCCCTTTTTACATTAATGAAAATTTATTCTTATTCTTACATGGTATTAATCTTTCTCAGCTTCATAGACCACCCTTCTGTTATAAAAATAAACCAAAATAATAAAATTTGGCACATAAACATGATTTTCTTCATCTTGACTTTATTTTATCACCTTGCGTATAGCTTAAAAACTGATCTCCCCTAGGAACGAGCATGCACGGAACCCATACATATACAAATCATGAAAATAACATCATTTTCCCTTCTTTTTTACCAATAACATCATCAAGGCTTTATATAAGCATGCAAAATTGGCATTTCTCACTAAAACCTTGTTTTTTCCTTCTTTCTCACCATGGGAACACTATAGCAGACCTAGAACTGATGCATACAACTCATGTACATGCCAAAAATTATAATACAGATCTAATAACATCTATCTTACCTCTTGCTTGTCCTATCTCAACTTTTTAAGGCTCAAACTTGACTTTTCTCTACCATATTTTGACCTCATACATCCTTAGGGTCTAAAATCCATGATTTGACTCGTGTTATTTAAACCAACTTTACCTTTCTCTAGAAACTCAATCACACAATGAAATGACTTCTCATAGCTCCCTTGAACAAATGGCACCCTTCTATAGAGTAAAACACAAAAAAATTTACTTCTTACCTTGATTTCTTTCTTTAGAAAGATATCAAACACTTTGTCACCGCCATGAAGCATTTGAACAATATTTTCATCATTTAAAGCATACTTAACACTCTTCTTAAGAAAAACACCTTTACCTTTGAATTAGATCATCATGCATTTGTAATACAACCATATCAACATTTTATCATCTTCCACACTTTAGGACAAATCACATACAATATTCCCCTACGTAGGAGACCTTGTAGAAATTGTAGCTAACCATTTTCTTTCCTTTTTAGATATAAGATACCTGTCAAGATGCAATCGACTTGAGAATCAAGATATCATTTATATATTTCTTGGACCATACTTAACTCTACCATATAGGTCTTATAGAAACTTCAATCAATTTCTTAATGGATCATATAACCATATTTTGCCTTCATAATATTTTATACACTGTGCAGCATGTCTTTGTAGTACAATCATATCCTAAAGTGCCCTCATAGATCATTAACTATACCAAGAATCATATCACAACCAATTATTCTTGCAAACAACATGAACCCTGATCTTTCCACCTTTCATAACTCTTAGATCATTCTTTTTCTCTAGATGAGAAATAAACATAATTCCCCCTACTTTTGGGAGCCTTCATAGTCTTGTGATCCATTGATAAAGTGTTAATGAAACCTTTCAAATAATGTATCTTGTTAATAGATAAAACTCAAACTTACACTTGGGTTTTAATCTTCCACACAAACCTTATGGTCTTGTAACATGATGCACAACCTCATTAGACTTGCAAAGTATCAAATACATACTTGACCTAGTCAAAGACAAAATTACAGAGACCTAAAAACCACCTACAAGTGAATTACTTGTCATTTTACTTTCTCGCACTATCTTAGATCCATGTAATGTTGATATTTTAAACTTCTTTCCATGATGATCCATTTTATTCTTAACTCTTGTAGACTCTATCCTTTAATGTAATCAACACTGATTTCCTTTACTAAAAAAACATCATTACAATATTTTTGCTCATACTTAACCCTGCAAAACCTTTGTCACCCGCCATTGTGATACTTATCCACCCTAGACCATTTCTAGCACTTATTCAAACTTTATCTCATTAGATCTCATGCTTATTTGACACTTATACCTAGAAGTGTCAAGACACACTACCTTTGTGAAGAATTCATCCATCACCTAAAGCCTTGTCATATATAGTCCTCTCTCATATCTACCCAAATTTATGAGGAAAAAATGATCCATTGTCACGGTTGAAGACAACACTAATATAATTAAAAAATACTCAACTTATAATAAGTCATGAAAAATACCTTATATACTGTAGCTTACTTTACCATTTCACAATAACCTATGTGTCGGTCATGATACATCTTCCATTTTAACCATAGAAGGATTCATATATGAATTAAGAAATGAAATATAACTCTTATCCAACATCAAATACCATTTTAATACCATAAAAACATATATACCATATCCTATAATTGTTTGTGTCTTTATTAAGTGCACATATAATTTGAGATCACTTGTTCACCTTTCTTCAAGTTTTCAAAATCAAATGACCTTACACATCTACTACCTACTAGTAGTGTTTAAGACCACTTCAGTCATAATTATCTTTTTACAAACCTTCATGCCACAACTCATACAATTTTGACTACCTATTTCCATGCTTTAGCTGCATAACAAGATTCACTATAGGCTTCTTTGAAGAGAATGGATCAAATTTCACTTACTAGTCACTAATTAGGTTTGTTGATTGAACCATCAATGTGAAGCAGAAGCTGTTATTAATTGTAGGAGGATAATGCAATATTGAGCTATAGAAACATAAAAATCATGAGGATAAATATGTCACCGTTATATGTCCAAATTTTCAAGGCTTGAATCAACCGATAAGACCTTCATTTAATAGATACTCGCTAAACCCTTAACTTCCCTTTTATTTCCTTATACTACTATATATGACAATTTTTAATCCTTCCATATTAATATGTATTCATAACTTTGACAATGAACTTATGACACTAACCTTGACACTAAAAATTACTTTATTATACCAAACTCAAATCATAGGTATATTGTGAGAGATATACCTCCTTTTTGAATCCCGGATAGTCTAGACACCTAATGAGACCAACAAGACCTTATGCTCATACGGGGTATACACAACTTTATGAGATTAAATGATTGATAAAACTACACATTTTTGTTCACATCATGACTTAACACTCTTGAAAACCTTATATTCATACCAAATCCCTTTGCAACCTTGATTACACACAAGCACACCATGAATTATACCTTTGAAGGTCAATAATAAGACTAGGCGACATCGACGGTAGTAATCACATAATTGAACTACTGAATATAAAAATTTAAATAATTTTTGAGGAACTCAACAAGACATCAATTTTTATACATACATACTTTCACTTACAAGGTCAAATCATATAAGGATCACAACTTCAAAAATTTAAAGACTTTTTGAGAAGCATTTTCATGATATGAAAAACAAAAATAAGCGACTAACATACCTTGATAACATGATGACACACCCTGACATGTCCTGACATTATGATAAGATATCCATTGTAACATACATCAATCACCTAGGCTTCCCTCTTATCAATGCTTCATATGAATGAACACGCCACTAATAAGCTTAGTAAAGACATGACATTACTTGATCAATCTATTAGACTAACCTAGAGAGGTCCTAATAACTTTTAGATGCCTATACCTCACCATTTCCATCATGTTTATGATTAATACTATGAGAAACACCTTATCTTGTATCTATATCATCTCGTGGTGAACCATTGATGTTCCTTCTAGGCTCCCATGACATGTTTTCCTTCTAGCCTGCATATTAGGTCCCCTGAAAGATCATTCTTTTCACTCTTGGAACTTTAAATCCCTTTATTTTCCTTATATAACCATAAAAATCTCTTGCAACATGTCAAACTTCATTACAACTGAAAAAAAAAAAAACCTTGTTTCTACCCCTATAACCTCCATTACCCAAATTATGACTTGAACATTCATGTAGACAATACCTAGGAGTATGACCTCTCTCATGAAAATTATAACATACTACATTCTTATATTTCTCACTCTCTATTGTCCCCTGTATGGGTGATCATCTCTATCAAACCTCCACTCCTTTTCTCTATGACCAAATCCATTACAAGTAAAAAAATAACCATTGAAAGATCTTTCATACCTTGAGGGATTATTTGAATTCACATTGTTTTTGGAGTAGTTATCCATATTTCCATACTTCTTGCATGGTTCTTCATCCATATTTATTGAAACACAATCATCTTGCATATTTTCTTTTCCCATGAGGTCATCATGAAACCCAAAAAATCACTATCATCTGCTGATATTTGTTTTGCCAAGAAGATAATAAATATCCTTGGTAATTTTATCAAATTTTTGAAAGGACATAGTCTTCTTACCAACCTCTAAAAATTATTCCCTTAGGAACTCTACATCCTCTTGAAATTTGGTGTACAATCTCTCTTTATCTTGCAAACTTGTGACTATGAACTTTACCTTTTCTTGTAGAAACATTATTGACTCATTAAGCTTGCTTGTTTTAGACCAATGATTTTCTTCTAGATCATGAATATTATCTTCAAATACTTTTAATTGAGATCACAACTTCTTGTTCTTCTTTTTAGCATGCCTTAACTCATCTTGCACACATAGAAGATCATATTCAACATCATCTTCTTCTTCCTTAGAATCTCTGCAAGAACCTTATATGAAATCACCTAATAATAAAGAACCACCACTAGTGGATATTATGGAATCTTTGGTTATGAAAAAACCTCATCTCCAACATGTTCATGCTCGATTCAAACTCTAAATTTGAAACTCCACTACTAGTACCAGAAAACAATCTTCTTCCTTTGTATAAAATATCTTCTTCTTGTTGTCAAAAAAATTTAACACTCTTCTTATATTTACTATATTTTTAATACTTCTTGTCATGATATCCATCATAATCATGTTCATCATGATCTTCCTTCTTGTTCTTATAAGGAAAATTGATAGCAAAATGAACTACTTTACCACAATTAACACATTTTATAATGAAGCTTACCTTTGTATCTTCCAGAACCAACCTTTAATCTCCTAGCGAACCATGGAAATAAATAATCATCATCCATATCATGGGAAAAATAATCATCCTTATTCTTCATGTGTTAGATTTACTAAGGGAATATAATTGACATATTATAGTTCCACCATCAAAAATCAAGACTATAGATTATGATGTGCAATTAAAAATCCACACCATTAGCTTAAAAAATAGTCAATTGCATAGCTTAATGAGTAAGATGTGAAATAAAATAGACATAGAGCATAGAGACGGTAACACCAAATTTAAGTGGGTAAATCCGAAGATTAAAAGCCCCTTTGAATAAAGCATTTTTCTATTATTAAGAATTTCTAATACAACTTTTACCCAACACTTCCACTTCACTTTTTAGTCTTAGAATGATTGTAGAAATAGTTCTCACATGATCGATCAATTGAATGATCATAAAATAGTGTTCTAGCATGATATATCTATCTAGATAGCATTCTGGTACTAATCTATTCATTTCTCATATCCAATCCCAAGAGGGATAAACTAAATCAATAGGGTGGGTGAATCATTCGAGCCACTTCACTCTTAAATGTATGTGATATTTGTGGAATATATCCATAATAAAATAATATTGGGGTGTACTACAGTGGTAGATAACCCACTTGACATTATCACCCCAACACTCCCCCTTAATGTTAAGTGGGAAGAAATAGAACAAGACATGCCAAATTTACCTTTTTCTACAAAAGGATTTACAAATCCAAGAATCAACAACAATGACTCTATATAGTGTACAAACAAGGGAAATCATTTATATCTTATCATACATAATTCTTAATCCTGGTGCTTTATATATGAAGACTTATATCATATTATGGAGCCTTTTATAAAACAAGGAATTCCCATAACTAATGCTTCATTGGGATTTACAAGTAACTTCACATAAAGTGACACATTTACTTATTACAAAATGGAGAAAGTATTGGAATTTTTAAATAGGCTATTAAGAGGTGGCATTTTCATGCACACTCCCCTCAAGGGAAACTTTGAAAGGCCCAAAAAGTCACAAAAATTGGAAAATTCATATCACACAATGGATTGGTGAAGATATCTGCAACTTGATCTTCAGTAGAATAGAACTTGAGATCAATATCACCATTCAAGAATTTCTCTCTAATAAAGTGCATATGAAATTCAATATGCTTTGTCCTTTGATGTTGAAGCTCGGGTTCTTAGCAATAGAAATGCAACTCACGGTTATCACATGTAAGAGTATTACTCCCTTTGATGTCCATATGCAGCTCATCCAACAATCTTTTCAGCCATATAACTTCTTTTACAGATTCCATAACACTTCTATATTCTACTTCAATAGAAGATATAAACACCATTGGTTTCTTTTTCTACTCTCAAGTGATGACACCTGTACCAAACTTGAAAACATATCCATAAGTATACTTTCTATCTGTAGCATCACTAGCATGATCAAAATCACAATAGCCAAATAATTATGCATCATTAGAAGAAGAATACAATAGGACATAATTGATTGTTCCTTTAATATATTTCAAAAGTATTTTTCCATTTTCCAATGATCCTCATAAGGTTCTTGCATAAATATTGAAACTACTCCTACTGCATAAGAAATATCAGGTCTAGTAATGGTCAAATAAATTAGACTACCAACTAGATGTCTATACAGAGTAGGATCAAATTTAGCACAAGCTGGTTTAGGATCTAATTTAACATCAATTTCCGTAGGAATGGAAACAAGATTACAATAAATAATATTAAATATTTTAATCAAATTCACATCACACTGAGATTGAGATGTAATAATAGACTTGTGATCTTAAAATATAATCATGCAAAGAAAGTGATATAATAAACCCAAATAAGTCATTTCAAAACGCTACTTTAACTTTTCTTTGATCTTAACAATTAATTTTTATCACTGGAGGTAACCAAAAGATCATCTATATATAAAACAATAATGATAATATGATTTTTAAAAAATTAACAAATATCTCATTATCGAGAACAACAGTTAAAGAACCCAATATTTTGAAAGAAACTATTAATTTTAGCATACCAAACTCTAGGAGCTTGTTTAAGGCCATACAAAGACTTTTCGGTTTTGATGACATAAAGTTCTTTACCAAGTTATTAACAAAATTTAGGTTGTCACATTTATATTTCTTATTTTAAGTCACCATTCAAGAATAAATTTTTAACATCCATTTGGTGAATCTCCCAACCATATTGGGCAGCCAATGCAAGAAGAATTCTAACAAAGTGACCATTTTTTCTACGGAGAAAAAGTATCAACATAGTTAAGACCAGATCTCTGAGTGAAACCATGAGCTACCAACCTTTCCTTTAACTTGTCAATTTTTCTTATAGAGTTATATTTGATCTTATAAAACCACCTAGATCGACAATGCTTCTCTTAGAAGGAGGAGAGACTAGTTCCCAAGTATTATTTTTTATTAAAGTATTGTATTCATATTTCATATCCTGAATCCATCTATCATCTTGAAAGGATTATTTAAAATATTGTGGCTCAACCTCATAGAGGGTCATAAAGGTATGATAATTATGTTGACTATGAGTTACTTTTATGATATTAACAACATGAGAGTATTGAAAATACTTTGAGCCCATTTAGGAACCATTTGATGTAAGAAATTTTGAGATGAATCGCCCTCAATATCCATCATATCTAGATTAGGATAATCATCCCCTTGAAATTTTTTTCCGAATGTTAGGAGAAAGATTATTAGGTTCTATCTTAGGAGTAACAAAGGAGGGTTCATGAGAAGCATCACAAAATGTATTTTCTAAGACTTGAACATTTCTATTTTCAACAATGTCATGCTTGAAAGGATCATAAATTCTTAAGCCTTTCATTTGATAACCATAGCCAACAAAAATACAAGAGAAAGAGGCTAAATCAATATTCTTCCTTTTAACTTTTGGAATGAATTTAGAGGTAGGACTACCAAATGTATTTATATGGGAAATATCTAGTTTTTACTATGTCCATACTTCATGAGGATTATTTTGATGAAGGGATTTTGTAGGATCTATATCAAGAATATAGACAACAATATTCATGGATTCAACCCATAGAAACTTAGGCACATTAGAAACATGAATCATAGTTCTAGCCATTTCTAAGACAATCCTATTCTTTCTTTCTACAATTCCATTTTGTTGAGGGAAATAGGGAGTAGTCAAATATATTTTAATACCATATGAAACACATGTAAAACTCTTTGCTGACATATTCACCTCCATTATAAGTCCTAATTCTCTTAATTTTCATATTAGAAGCATTTTCAACTAAATCTTTAAATTCTTGAAAATTAGACATGACATCAGACTTCTTCTTAATAAAATAAGACCAAGTCATTCTAGATAATTCATAAATAAATCAAACAACATAAAAATCTCCACTAAGAGAAGGAACCTTAAGTGGACCTCTCACATCACTATGAATCAGTTCTAATAATTGAGAAGAATTTGGATCATGATGGTTGAGTATGTTTCTTGCCATGTAAGAAAATTTCACAGGTCTTAATTTAGGAAGACCAACAACAAGATTCAGTCTAGACATTTCATACAATCTTTTGAAATTTACATGACCTAATATTTCATGCCAAATTTGAATATCATTTCTAGAAGAGGAAGAAAAATAGGATTCAGACACAAAACCATCAAATATATATAAGCCATTTTTATGAATACCAGAAGCAATAAAATTCTTGAACTTATCTTTGACATGCCACTTATCTTGTAGAAAAACAAATTTACAATTTTCTTTAGTTAGCTGAGAGCAAGAAAAATATTCTTTTTCAACTGAGGAACATACAAAACATTCCTAATTACTCCATTTGATAACTTAACATTGCCACAAGTTTTAGATCTAATGATAGAATTATCTCCTAGATAGATGTTTTCTTCACAATTAACTACATCTAAGAGGATACCAGGAGTACAAGTCATGTGCCTAGATACACCACTATCAATAATACATTTATTTTCATTTAAATTTGAGAGAACAATATATAAGGCAATGAACTGTTCATCTTTATTTGAATGATTTTGGTTTTTCTTTTGATTGCTAAATTTACTAGTTTTAGCATTCTCTCTTGACTTGTTAGTTTTTACTCTATAATCATATACTTTATGTCCAAACTTGCCACATTTTTGTGAGTTCCATTGAACTTGAATTTGAAATTCTAAATATTCTTAGCAGAATTAGGATTATGATTTTCTTTAAATCTAGATCTGATGTTAGACTTATGATTAGGATTTCTATTGAACTTGTGTTTAGTTGCCTCATGATTATGAGGGAACATAGCTTGATAATTAATTTATTTTGAATCAAAATTCTCCATGACTCTCTCTTCTTGAATCAACAAAGAAGACAAAGTGTCTAAATCAGGAAGATCATTCTCATTTTGATACTTAGAATTAAGAATTGAGATGTAGTTTCTAAACTTTTCATGAATGTTAATTTGAATTATAAAGTATAGAAGCTTGTCTTGAAATAATTCATAGTTATAACCATCTAGTTGAGATTTAATGTTCTTAATTTTAGCTAAATAGTTCACTATTTTCTCATCCCCTTCATAGGAGTTGTGAATAGCTCTAAAACTAGCTTAATTATTTTAGACAATCTACCTCCTTCATGCATAGTTTATAATTGTTTTCAAGCATCTGCGGCAGAAATTCCATATGACCTATATGCATTAATAATTCATCTTTTATGCTTTGCAAAAGGATAGAAAGAGCCTCCTGAGATCTCTGAGAGAAGGAGCTAAGATTTTCAGGGGTAGCTTGTCTCCCTGTGGGACATTTTTCTATACCAATCACAAGATCCTAGAGCTTTCTAGCCATAAAAAAAATTTAAACATACTCTCCAGATGCTATAATTTGTTCCATTCAAAAGTCAAGACTTATCCTTCAAAAAAAATAGTAGAACTAGCCATTTTTAATGATCACATAGTTATGAAGACAAATACAACTAAAAAATGAATCAAATAATCTAAACACAGGGGAAAAAACAAGCTCTACAAATATTTTTAATAGCTAAATAAAAAAAAGGGTTAAAAATTGATTAAAAAATCACCGATTCGATCGAATTTAATGAGACTTAATTATATAATTAATTAATTATGATATTAAGATTAATTAATTAATTAGTAGCCTAAGATCATGACACAACTTGGAAAAGTTTAAAAAATAGCGATTTTGGTTGAGTTTACGGAAAGCTAACCGAGCTTGGATTGAGTCAAAGTAGAGTAGCTTGATGAGTTATTTAGTAACTTGATGGGGCAAGCTCAAAAGTGAGATACTTAATAGATAGAGACAATTTAAAAACAACCAAAGCAGGGATGACACATGGCATAAATTAATAATACCAAGAGAGGCACGTGTCGGCTTTAAAATAGATCCTCATGCGTATGCAAATATTTAACAAATAAGGACAAAGCTCTTTCAAGTCTATAACAAAGTAATAAAAGCTGTGATGACAAAACGAATTTTAAAACATACGACAACAAACACTCGTCCAACTTTTAATTAGCTCATACTTTATAGTATAACAACTAAGAAAAAGATAATTATTGAACCAACAAATCATAAACATGTGTCGTTAATTAATTGGTTTGATTTTTCGCACTCGACATAGTTAAAACAATATGCAAAAGAAAAGTCTTATTCAAATTAAGATATTTGTTAAAAATCTAATGATAAAAACTTGGCGGCTTTTTGCCAATATTTAAATAGATTTCCTTGGCGGACTTCAAGTTTGTGGAATAAGATAAACTTTTAAAGTAAATTTTGGGTCCGAAATCAAAAGAAGGGTGTCACATTATTAGTGGCTAGGCCAAAGTAAATATTGACACCTGAAAGACAGAGTCTTGATGCTCATGAAGAAAGACACAATAGAAAAATATAATACGTGTCAAAATTCATTTGGTTCACACTTTACAAAGGCAATGACAAAATGATTTAAGGCAAAAATGGAAATAGGTGGAGCCTTTTAAAAGGATCTCTTTTTGCAATTTTGAAAAATGTGAAAAGGTGGCTAATTATTATTGGATAACTCATCGCTACAAATGAAAAGAGTGAAATATGATAAATATGGAGTAATTATATTGGCTCGGATTTCATAAATTTGATAAATGTGAAATAAAAAGATACTTGGAGTAATTTTATTGGCTCACCCTTCACATATGACAAACCCAACTAAAACACAACTAGAAATGCGAAGACAACTAGAGAAAATCTATTGGATCAAACATCGCATATGTCGATGTGCAAGTAAACAAAAAGACTAACAATGTGAAATATGAAGAGACTTGGATATTTCTTATTGGATCGGTTTTTATAAATTATAGAGGAAAGCATTTGCACCACCTCATCATGACCTAGCCCTAACCTAAACTAACCTAATTAAGACCTATAACTTGGTCTACATCCACACCCATGACTAATTACTCCTCACCCGCACCAAAACCAACCTAATAATGACTTGACCAAGCCCTGACTAATCCCTCGGGAGAAAAGGAGGAAAGTTGGCTATTTTACTAAAAATACCCACTTTGACTTAACCGACATCGGTTCCTACTCGACCGCCATCGGTTACGTAACCGCCATCGGTTCCCTGTAAATGACCTCCCCCAACCAAAAACAAAGGATCTGGAATTCATTTGAAGGATCCGAAATTCACTTGGCAGAGCAGAGACAAGTGAAGAAAAGAGAAGAGTTTGAGAGAAGGACATCGAGCCCAAGGCTTTGAGTAACGAGAGCCGGTGACACTCATCCAAGCATTGGGAGAGAAGATAGCTCACTTTTGATTGTCGGATCATCCCACAGAGCCTGCCTTCGTCATCACAGTCCTTGGACCTGTATCTTCATCAGGAACTAGTAAGTAGTGTCTTGTATGTTTTTAAATAACATTTCTTGAACTTTTGAATCACAGTAATTACAAGTTCACTCATAGATCTCTACTACCGGTAGCCCCTGCATCTAATTGTCATTCCTCTGCCCTTACATTGCCCCAAGAACAGCCCCCACACTCTCTGAGTCTTATCCATCACCCCATTGCCTATCCCTAATCATTTTCCAGCCTTATAAACACCATAGCCACCTTATAGCCAACCTTTATTAAAAGCCCCTAAATCACTTTGCCCCTACGATATCGGATATCGGTTTATCGAAGCCAGTACCGGTTATACGAGTGCCGGCATCGGTCACTTTGTGACTCAAACCAAAACCAGCCTTTCCTCTAGTGCTTTTAACGAGGTAACTAAATTGTAATTTTTGCAATAATTTCTTTGTTAGAATTTGTGTTAATTCGTATTAAGAGAGGGCTGACCACCTTGAAAGGAAGTCAATATTTCTGGGCCCAGGCGGTTCCCTCATTTATTGTCTAACTAAAATCGGTGGTCTTGTATTCTTACTTGCGGGTAGTCCTTCCTAGACAAAAAGGAGTTCTTGTGATCGATCGATCTCTCTCTACGGTACGCGCGCACCCTCTCAACATTCAACAGGTATTCCTCCTAGCCCTAACCCTTATCTGTTTCTCAAGAGAATGAAAGGATAGAAGCAACTCTATTCTAGGAATGGAAACATTCTGTGTGAAACATTTTGGCATGCCCGGTGGGACCCATTTCGGGTTTCTTTCTTTCTTGCTTGCTTTCATATAGGGAGCATACTTGCTGTTTGTTTCTGCTAAATATTCACAAAATATTTTGTCATTTTGGTAAAAGAATTTGTCTTGCTTTCACATCTTTGCATTAGTGAAAGTCATCTCCTTTGCTTCATCGAATATCATTTTCGATTTGGGTTTAAAACACGTGCATCACATTCTTGCTTGTTGTTTTCAATTCTAGTGAACATAGGTTAAGTAACAGGTCATACACGTGGGGGTGATATCCACGGTATTGATAAGAAATTAATCTTACTTTCACTACACAACACATACCGAATCACATCATAATCAACACAACAGCTCAAACATCCCCCTTTTTTTCCGTGGTATTCCTCCGCCCGATTGAGGTAACCTTATAAGCCAAAACAAACTTGACATCTCCCTTAGGTCTTTTGTTTAGGATTGACATCATCTTGCGTCTAAGGCATAAGCCCACAATAATTAAAACTAATCCTAGGGTTAGTCTCTTGATTTTCTTGTGCATCTTGCTTGTTTTTAGTTCTGTTTCTCTGTCATACACTGTTTCAGTAATCACTTCAGAACAGTTTGGTAGGTATACTAAGCATCGTTAACCCCAAATCAGCAACTTCTTACTGACTTCTTACACGGTCTATTCTCGACATCGGTTAACTTACGAGCGCCGGCTCTCTGTCATCGCCCGAGCATCGGTTACGGACCGATATCGGTTCTTGTCTTTCACAGTTTCGACAAACCAGCGTGACCTACCAATTCCAACATTTTGTGGTTGTTTTACATCACTGATAGATTGAATCCCTACTGTGTACTCTTGTCCATGGTTGTTATCACTCGGAAACAAGCTGCAACCATGGTTTCACATGCCTGTTCCGTGCCTTTTCTGAATCACCCCCTTCACATCCTATGGGGAATCCTACGGACACCAGTGAGGTTCCCAAAATCCCTGTAGGAGATAAGGAATTTGTGAAATTTTTGGATGCTAATCCTAGCGCTTTTGTACTGTACTATTTGTCTCATACCCCACGACCGTACACCCGATGGTGACTCCTTGTTGGTATGCCTATTAGTATAGCTGCTCACTTAGCTCCTTCCCCACCTAATAACTCCGCCTTACCCTCTTCATCCTTAGCTCCGTCTCCCGACTCAGTGACTTCGGAGGTTCATACGGCACAGATTGGCTTTCCTTTGGTTAATCTGGGGCCCCACATATCATTACCGCCGGCTCCTCCTACCTCGTCTCTCTCGCAGACTGCCCCTTTCATAACTTGCTCTCTGCCACCTATCCACATGAGCTTTCCTTCTCAAGCTCCGCCCACCTTTTCATTTCCACACACTTATCCGGTGGCTTCAACATCTTATATAGGACATCCTTATTCGGTCGCCTCAACATATTCATCCTCAATACCTTATCAACATTTAACCCCACCATTGTCTAGTGGTGGCCCTTGGCCCAATCCTCCTCCGTTTACTGACAACCGCACCATCATCTCATCCAACCACTGATTTAATCAAACAAATGATGGACAAGATGCAAAATCTGGAGGCTTCTATTTCAGGAAGCCGTAGCACCCTGACATATGAGCAAGTTTGTGGGAGCCTATTCATCCTTCTGTCCCCCTTCATTCATATCCTCCTCAATGGGAATTACCAAAATTTACTCGTTTTAATAGTAAGGAGGATCCTCAACAACACTTGCGATCATTTAGACATGCCTGCTATCTGATTGCTCATGACGATGCCTTACTACTCCGCACCTTTCCCATGTCCTTATCAGGACCCACCTTGGAGTGGTACAGTGCTTTAACCCAGCACTCAATCTTCTCTTTTAACCAATTAGCCCAATCTTTCTTGGATCATTTCTCCATTAACATTGCAAGAAAGTATCTATCACCGACCTCTATGCCATCGACAATTTGAAGACGAATCTATCGCAGATTTCGTTGGACGATGGCGGGGCCTTATCAACCAACTTACTTATGCCTTGCCTCAGGCCGAACTTATCGAACTCTTTACGTGGGCTGTGCTAAGCACATTTCTCCTACCCTCCAAATTCAAACTTTCCACACCTTTGATGAGGCCTTTACTATGGCTCGGAAACTAGAGATTCGAGCCTTAGAGGGGAAGAGAAATTGCGGTTCTTGCAACAAAAACCTAATTTTCGAACCCAAGACTCCACCAACAAACCCAACACCACGATTCTCACGCATCGGATTGCTTGAAATCAAAAGGAGATGTACGCGTGGTGATGGTCAAATCCCAAGCACCATCTAATACCCCACCAAAAACCACCTATAAGTATAAAGCCGAGCCCATCAATTACACTCCCTTGGGAGAAACTTATGGTGTCATTTTGGAAAAATTGCTCAAAGTGGGAGCTATCACCTTACCTCTGTTAAACCTCACTCGGGTTTGATTCCACCGTGTTATACCTTCTTGAGTACAAAGAAAATGACTTACGTAACTTCCCCGCGTGAAGGGACACGATCATGAAAAGCTGCAAGATGTTGAAAAACATAGTGCAGGAAATGGTTGATGCAGGGGATATAACCCTCGATAATCCTAATGCCCCTGCTAACTGAAATTTGAAAATCTTCAACAAACCATTCCCAAACCACTCATCTAATGGTAACATAAACCAAGATATCTTAGCGAGGAGAGTGTTCATGAAATCCATGCGGTCTTTGACTCCCGACCAAAAGCTCTATCGAGGAAATTCTGAATCGAGCCTCTTCACTAACTTCAGGGATCGAACCCCCTCCACCCCCATCAAGACAAAATGATAACCTTACCATTCCTTTACCCATAAAGGAATTAACCACCCAGAGTTCTCTTCTCACAGATGAGCCTTCTTACACCACATCCCTGAAATTGTGGCGGATGTTATCTAACTTATCTATTTCCCAAACATCTCCTTCTACCACTCTTCTTTGTCAAGAGGAAGGCTCGTCACTTTTACTGTCATCCTTAGAAGAGACACCTCTCGAACCAACATCACCAAATTCTTTAATCATGATGGATCCTCTCAAACATGCCCTCCTACCTATTAGTTCTTCATCGCCTAAATCTTTTCAGTGACCGGTTGACCTCTTAACGCCCATTAATACAGTGCCTCATTTACCCCCTGTATCACACCCACAGTGGACCGGAATCACAACCCACCTCTCTTCCATACAAAAGTTCCTATTCACACGTGAAGATTGTCATCCCTCAGAAGATAGACGAGTCCTATGGGAGCGTTTGAGTACACCATGCTCTACTCAAATGCAGATGACCGATCCAGACACCTCTACCATATACCCGAAGTGTTTACAAAAGCTCAAAATGCCTATGTCCTCATCCTCACCCCCCTCATCTCTACCGGATACCTCATCCACCTCTATTAACCTAACCAAACCTCCCCCTATGCTTGGGACTTCACAATACCCATCTTAACACACCCACCTAAACACTTAGATTTATCCAAAAATAAAGCCGTCCATCCACCTAGGAGACAAACCCAATCTCCTCAAGTCCAATCTATGCCTCTGTCACAACTAAAACCCTCGCCATCACACCTACCTTCTATATTGGGACCTCACCCCTCCACCTTGCCTCAATACATCATACCTCCTGCGTTTTCTTTAAAACGACCTGCGCCTTCTACACCCATACAGAGATCCATGGGTGTATCAACACCATCACCCCAAGTATCCTGTCCACCTATCAACCCTAAACAAACTCCATCATCAAAGGATTTGTTTCTTTGTCACTCCTCTTTCTCCGTGGTTGTTTTTACTGCTTACCACGTCATCGTGGCCTCATCATCTAAACTAAACATAACTTCTGCGCCGAAGAAGCCACGTTTAGTTAAATCAATTATCAAAACCCCTTGTCTAAGCCACCACCCGTATGAACCAACCATACCCAAACATTACCAAAACCCACCCAATCAATAGCCTCATCTTCCTCTGACTTTGACCGCTCAAAGGATCTTACGCCAAGATCCTTGATATGTTGGTGGAGAATGCGACCATTTCCCTACCCCCACTTAGACCCTATGATCCATCTAAACCTCGACCTATAGGTTATGATGAGTCTAAAATCTGTGCTTACCACACACACCAGGACATGATGTAGAGGGATGCAAAGCTTTGAAAGCCATCCTTCGTCAGTCACCTCTCTCGGATAGAAAGGTTAAGAAAGACAACTTACGAAGGGAGAAACCTTTAGCTTCAATCCCCTCTCCTATACCACCTGTCCTCACCTCACCAAGAAATATCATTATTGCAACCCCACCTCTCGAAGACAATGACTGGTCCCTACCATCTTCCTCCTCTCGTGTTCACGAGATCAACATGATTAGCATTGCTACTCGAGGGCATAAAACCAATGGGAAAGCTAAAGAAAGCACACCTGCGGCCTCTCTTTCTCCATCCGCCATCCCGATCGCACCACCACCTAAAGTGGTTATTCGTGGACCTACCTACCCCGTCTCTGATGGAGTGGCCCACCGTACCATGATCAAACTTGACTTCACGATCACTGTAAAAATGACATTGTATGATCTCATTCAAACCTCTGAATCTCATCGACAAGCTCTCATTGAAATCCTTGAGGATAGAGGTCTACCTAATGAAACCTTGCCCGTTGCCTCCATTTTAACACCCGATCACGTTGCTTCTCTCACCAAACAACCTATCCCCAACCACTTACGTCTCATCATGAGACAAGCCATTCTTTGTCGGTTTCTCGAAGATGAAATTGTTGACTTTGGTGCGAGAAGATCGACCCCCGCTCTTTTCATCTCGGCTTACGTCGGGACATCCGAGTACGTCGTGTTATGATTGGGGGGTGCTAGCCTAAATATCATCTCTTCAAAGCCTTCGACAAATGAATATCCCTTCTACATTTGCATGTGTGCCAACCCCACCATGTTGCGTTCATTCAATGATCTTTATTACTTCTACCTTAGGCACCGTGATCCTTAACATTCGTGTAGGGCCACGTACCTTACCGAACTCTTCTATGTCCTTGAGGGAGAATTCAATACAACATGTTGTTAGGCCGCCCTTGGATCGGGCTATGGGATGCGTTCCCTCCACCTTACATAGATGCATAAAATTTGAGTATGAGGGGAAGTCCTACACCGTAAAAGCTGACGCTCCCCCCTTCAAAACCTGCAATATGTTATATCACCCTAATGATGTGCTTGTACCAGTCAGACACCCACATCCCATTCATTCATCCACCCAACCATCCACTTGACCACACCTCACCATCCATCCTCAACCACCTACACCTTGACCAATGATGAGAGCCGCCATGCCGCAAATACCACTTCCTTTCCCGCGGACAACATCCCCACCTCAGATCCCTTAGTAGATGTTTTTCAATGCCTTACGCTGGGGGAGTATCACCTATATAATGTTAGCACTTTCCATACCCCACAGGAGTACGGACAGTTACATGCGCATCCTACCTACGACCGTCGTGTGGGGGAAGTAATCTCCTACGGACCACCTAATTGCCGCACCAACCTAACATATGGGGGTGTCGATACATCCTCTGTCACCCCTGAACCTCCCCTTGGTGTGGTTCCCTTCCAATCTGATTTTCAATATCTAACTAATCGTCGCTTCGCCCTCACCTTCTTGACGTCGTTGTGCTTGGAAGGGCTTCGGTTTCGGTCTTTATGAACAAGGCCGACATACGATCATTCCTGTAACTACACGCAAACACAAAGATCGTCGTGGTCTTGGATTCTCTGAACCACCTACACCAAAGACACCACATATCCATTGTATCCAGGAAGATGACGAAGTCACTCCTTCCGAACCATCATCACCCATTTTGCCATCGTCACCCACAGAGTCGATAGACCCTGAATCCATCCCTCCTAACTTTTTTTTTTTCATAAACGCTATCTTCACTGGGTCCTCTCACTTATCAGCGTGATAATGAAGACCCATCTTCTCTTCCATACGTATCCGGACATGATCGAAGAGGACTCGCCTTGATTAATGTTGTTGAGTGCGGGATGGCGACTCCATCTCACTTACCTTGAGTGCGGATGACTCTTATATTGACGCGCCTTACCATCGAAACTCAAACCATGTTGAATGAGTCGACTATAGAAATCAACATCCACAGAGAGGATGATCCTCACATTGTGAAGATCGGACAATCTCTTAACGCATCGAGAACAAAGCTGCCTTCACTACCTTCCTCCGTTGCCCATGACCAAGCTTTCGCTTGGTCCTACTGTTGACATGCGAGGAATTGATCACTGACATTCTTTGTCCATAACATTACCACTGAAACCCGATTCCAAACCAGTTAAATAGAAAGCTGAGAAAAATGCATCCACGCATTGCCCTCTTGGTGAAAAGAAGAGCTTCGATGACTCCTTTCTGTTTCCTTCATCTTACCTATTGACTATCCTCAATGGATTTCTAACATCGTACCTATTACTAAAGCAACGGGGGGACTTCGGATATGTATGGATTTCCGGGACCTTAACCTCGCTTGCCCAAAGGATGACTTCCCCCTACCAAGTATTGATCAACTTGTTGATCTCACTGCGGGCCATGAGATGCTTTCTCTCATGGATGGCTTCTCGGGATACAATCAAATTTTGGTAGCCCCGGCCGATCAACATAAAACCACCTTCATAACTCCTTGGGGAACCTTTTGCTATCGTGTCATGCCGTTTGGCCTTAAGAATGCTGGTGCGACCTATCAGTGGGCTATGACTTACATTTTTCATGACATTATGCACACTATCCTTGAGGATTATGTCGATGATCTTCTTGGAAAATCTAAACATCGCAGTGAACATCTCGATGTTTTAACCATTATTTTCGATCACTGTTACAATACTGTGTTCGTCTTCAACCAAAGAAATGTGTCTTTGGTGTCCTTTCAGGAAAACTCCTTGGTTTTATTGTCTCTTTGCGTGGCATCGAGGTCGATCAGCTAAGTCAAAGCTATCCTAGAAATGCCCCCACCCACTAACCTCAAACAATTGCGTAGTTTTGGGGAAAACTCAATCTATCGGCGTTTCATCTCATGACTCTCGGATCGATGTCAACCTTTCCATCATCTCCTTAAAAAGGACATTGTCTTTGATGGGTGAAGAGTGCCACCAAGCCTTTGAGGCTCTTAAAGCCTATCTCTTTGAGCCACCCGTGCTTATCCCACCTCGGGACGATCGCCCTTTCTACCTTTACCTTTTTCCACCACCGACCATCTTTGTAGGAGCCATGCTCACACATCGTGACTCCGAGCATCGAGAACAAGCCGTTTATTACATAAGTCGTACTCTGGTGGATTACGAGACTAGGTATACACATGTAGAAAAGTTGTGCCTAGCCCTATCATTCGTGGCCACCAAACTCTGACACTACCTCCTGAATCACAAAACTTTTGTCATCACCAACGCGGACCCCATTCATTATATGTATGCCAAACCTCATCTAAACCAATGCATCGCCGATGGCTTATGCTCCTCGTTGACCTCGACCTTGAGTTTGTACACCAGAAATCAATCAAAGGACAAACTATCGCAGACCAACTCGCGGAAGCCCCTTTACCTGGGGAGCAATTTACTAATTTTACTTTCCCTGACGAACTCATTGCCACTCTTTCACTCGGTGAGGAGTCGTATCGATGACCCTCTTCTTGATGGATCAAATGCCGGGTGCGGCGGAGGGCCGGCGTTGTTCTCATTCCTGGATCTTTGAACCTATGCCTCTTTCATTCCGGCTCGATTTCCCCTGCACTAATAATACAGTGGAATACGAGGCCCTTGTTTTGGGTCTCCAGGTTGCGTTACACTTAGGTGTAAAATCTATTAACATTTTTGGTGACTCTCAACTGGTTGTCAATCAAGTTATGGGCATCTACCAATGTAAAAATGAGGAACTTCAAAAGTACAAACATTACGTGGATTCACTTTTGACCTTATTTACTCATTATTCTATCCAAACCATTCCCCGCTCTACTAATAAATTTGTGGATACTATGGCTTGCTTAGCCTCACAAATTCCTGCCTCACCAACCCTGACTCTGACATATTTGTCTTGGTCCAACAACTCTTTGCCCCATCTTACTCAGCCCCGGATGTTTGTATGATAAATAATGTGTCTGCTAATTCGCAGGATACCTAGTATCACCAATTTCACGACTACCTTACAACCTCTGTTCTCCCACCTGACCTTACTAGTAATGGAAAACGTGCTTTTCTTAAAAGTGTTTCTCGTTATGTCGTCATGGGGGGACTCCTCTATAAACGTGGCTTTGATGGCATCCTCCTTCGATGTCTAACCGGCGCGGAGGTTACCTATACCATCCAACAAGTCCATGACGGTATTTGTGGTGGACATTTTAGTGGCCTTGCCGTGGCCAAACGGATCCTTCGCCTAGGCTATTATTGGCCTACTCTTAATAATGACTACTACGAATATGTTAAGCGTTGTGTTATGTGTCAACAACATGCCAACCTTCAACATACTCCTAGCCATCACTCTGGGGTCACGAGATCTTTGGCCTTTCTCACTGATGGGGTTTAGACCTTATTGGTGAGATTCACCCGCCCTCTTGCAGCGTCACCGTTGGATAATCACAGCAACGAATATTACACTAAATGGGTGGAGGCCATTCCACTCATTTCAACCAAAAAAAGAAAAAATTGTAGAATTCATTAACCATCACATTATCATCGTTTTGGTGTTCCTCATCATGCACGATAACGAGATAATGGAAAATCTTTCAAAAATAAGTTATTCAAGACCTTTGTGACAACTTTGGTATCAAACTTAGCTTCTCATCACCTTATTATCCACAAGAAAATGGTCAAGCCGAATCTTCTAACAAAACCCTGACCAAAATTCTCATGAAAGTCGTTAACGATTCTGGAAAAAATTGGCTGATCACATCCCCTTTGCCCTTTGGGCTTATCGTACCAGCATTCGTACCTCCACTAATGCCACCCCATTTTCTTTGGTATATGGTACAGAAATTTGTCTTGCCTCTCGAAATACAAATACCCTCCCTAAGAATATCTCTTCAGGATATTCTCACCAATGATGATTTCCGCCAAGAGCGGTTAGCCCAATTGGAGCTTCTTGACGAGCGTCGTCTTACAGCTCTTGACCACCTTCAAATCTATCAAAAGCGCATCAAGCGTGCTTATGATAAGTGACTTCATGAGCGTACCTTTAAGGTTGGTGATCTTGTCCTCAAAGAGAATCAACATGTAACCAAACTAGAAAAGAGCAAAGCGTGGAAAATTTGCTCCAAATTGGATTGGGCCTTACATTATCACTCACACTTATGGATCAGGCACTTATCGTTTAGCTTCAGCTTAATGGTAAACCTGAGCCTGAACCCCTTAATGCCTTGCATCTTGGCCATTCTATTGTTGAATTTAGTGTTATATCACTTCTTATCTACCTTGCGCTCGTCCCTTGAGCTCGTTTACCACCTCATACACTTTGTTTCATGCATCTCAAAATAGAATCAAGCTCACGTGGTTTGGTCATCACCTCCTCTTAAAGATGCCTTCCCCTTTTTAGTCTGGTCCATGACTTAAAAGTATCAAAATAACATGTTCTCAATTATACACTTATGGGATATTCTTGAGTCAAACTTCCTACAAAACTAGATGCTTCATGCCAAACGGACATCTAGACCTCTAAGTTATACATAGACTGCTCCCTCGAAGGACAGCTATGTGCAAAGCCACTTCTGCTATTATAAATAGACTGCTCCCCCGAAGGACAGCTATACACAAAAGCCGCATCTGCTACTATAAATAGACTGCTCCCTTGAAGGACAGCTATACAAAGTCAGCCTTTATCAGAAGCTTCTCGCATTGATCAGCTTCGTGAAGACCTCAAGAACAACAAAATACATATCCCATGTAGACTTCCCGCATCGATCAGTCTATATCCAGAAAAATAAAAAACAGTATTCAAAAGCACTTTTGAGTCATGGACTTGTCTATTTAGGTTTGGTTCTCTTTTGTCAGCATAATCACCTTATAACAAATTCTCTGCCAGCTCTACCAGCCACCTCACCTCACCATTCGTCAAAGCAACAAAACTCAAGGGACGTGACGTATATCGATATATTGTGATTATACAACTCTTTTCACCTATCGACTTCTCGCATATGCAAGGTACCTAGGGATTCAAGCTCATCCTACGTTAATATGTGGTTTGTTTAGCTCTTCTCAACTACGGGACACTTTTGCCTCTTTTTACTCGAATCTAGGATTATGTGTTGACCTTAATTAGGACACGGTTCCCTACTACTTGGGTAAGTGAACTTTCGCTTCACCTATACCTACACCAACAACGTCAATCCCTTACCAACACCAACAACATTACCCTACCAATATCAATATTTTTACCAACCAACAAATTGCCTAACCCATGACCAAATTGCTGAATTCACCTCTCCCCACTGGTCTAAGGGAGAACTACATCGGTCTGAGGCCCCTCCTTGCTTTGTGCAATGGGCTATGTAGGTAGCACTTAGGAGACATGGGGTCTCCCAAGGTTAGCTCGACCATCCCCTACCATAACCTATCATGTGTTGTAAATATAAATATTTTTGTGTATTTCTATTTGATCACATTCATCTTTATCCTTTTTCAAAACAAAACATTCAAAACACAACCATTCTTATTATTATCATAACTCAAATCAACATACATATTCAGTTTTATTTAGATGTTAAACAAATACATCTTCTCTATCATCGACGTGCAGGTCGGCATCCTTATTTATTCTTCTACCCCTATGAAATTCACTTAGACCCTTGCGCCTCATCCCAGAACTAGGTGATGATCGTGATCGTCGACGCCGCTCACCTGGCCTCTCCATCCTCAAAGGTGCCACTGCTATTGGTTCCTCCCACTGATCTACCAATCTCTCCTGTAACATATGAATACGCCCTCTCGCGTGGAGGAATCTTGCCTCTAGTCTCTCCACTCGTGACTCTGAAGACCTCTAACAATCCGTTGTCTCATTCACCTGCGTTTGAAGCTGGTAAACTAAACCCTACAGGTGATCTCTCTCTGCTGTAATCACAGCTATGTCCGGATGATTGGCCCTCTCACGTAAACCGCGCAGCTCTGCTACCCACCATAATCTATAAGCCTCTGTCGCTCCTGCATCCATTACCCTGCGATCAGCTGCTATCTCTTCTGGTCCTTCTGGAGGTGTCGGCCGGGGAGGTGAGAATGATGCCTCGGTGTCGATCCTCATGTATGGTCTATAAGCCATGGGTATATCCTGAACAAATCCAAATTGTCACCGCACGCGATCTAGAGGAATCCTCTCGTACTCACCTGGCCTGTGCCCCGTGATCCACCTCAATCACTCTACACCCCTCAAATCCTCAGCTATGTTTTCTGTCACCATATAGTTTCCGTAAGGCCTCCAACGGATATCCATGCAATCATCACCATCTCCCACACCTACCTATAATACTCGATGTCATCTGTCACGGCCTGGGATCTCGCCTCTTGTTCGGTCTGGACCCATCGTCTGAATCCCAACCTCTGCACTCCTGTCTCTCTTTCCTGGATTGGTCGGCCTATTGGTCACACACACACAATGTGCTCATAGGCCCAACAATGTAATAAGTATGCACAATCTAGTGTCATCCTGTGATTTCACTGCAGGCCCATAAACCCCTGTATAGCTCCGCCAGATATGCGGGTGCCCATGTGAAAGTCACGCTCCTTTCTATCATTTCCCAAATAATACACATCAATGCTTTTGGAAATCTTCCCCCATCCACCCTCGGTAATGCATAATACCCCACCGCTATCATTAATACCACTTTGCTGACCTTGTTGCCTCAGGGTGTGCTGCATACATTATACCATAAGTGAATGTCAAACCTCATTTGTGTCAAATCTCGTGCGGCTGAACCAAATCTTTGTTGTTATCGCTCCCCCTTGCGCGCTAGGCCCACTGATACTTTGGTCTTCTGTAATTGGGAGCCTCAAAATTCTAAACACATCTTCAGCGTCTTTGTCATCTCCCTGTTGGCGTAGATAGAAGGTATTCTTTTTTGGATTCCATCTCTCGATCAATCGCCTGCTGACATAGCATGATTGCGTGTGATTCGTGAATAATAGCGGATTCCACTTAACCCCACATGGTTTATCAATGCCCATTCAGTGGTGTTACATCCTCTCGGACTCGTGACAAAAGTGGCACACTATCATTCATCCTCATTACTGCCTCTGCTGCGTACATCAAAAACAAACACACATGACCATTGATAAATCAAATCCCCAAGTGTTTTTCTCACATTACGGAATTTCATACGATGCGATATCGGTTATAGATAAGCGATACCGGTTTACCTAAGCGATACGGTTATCTCTAAAAGCGATATCGGTCCTTTATCGATCTATCTGACTACTTGCAAACACAACTTATGATAATTATTTGCTCGTTTACCCCTCTCTGTACCTACAAACATACCCGAAATCCCTGCTTACTTACCCCATAACACTCACCCCATCCCAAACCCTTGCCTATCACCTTTTCTTTTTTATCTCTACCCACTTACCTTCTCTCATCCTATCCATAAAACATGCAAGAATTGAATTACAACCAAAAATTTTACCTCTTGGGATGCAGCAGCTTGAGGTGGAACCTGTCTTCCCTCTCGTCTCTGCCCCTTTGGATGCTTCTCCTTGTTCAGCCATGTTCACCACCCTCTTCAATATAACTTGCCTTTCTGCCTTCTTAATCTCAGCCCACAATCACTTTACCTGTCTCTTTCCTCCTTATCACTCAATTCTCCCATGCAATTACCTGTATCAGTCATCAAACAACGTCGCATTCTCGTATTTAACTTGTTGCATGACTCTAAAAATAAGAACTTAAGTTGCCTCCCAAGCTTTTCTATTTTTAGAAAAGCTCATTTTTAGCATAACCGATATCGGTTACCTAACGGTATCGGTCATATATCTACCGACATCGGTTAGCTAACCGATATCGGTCACATGTCTCCTTTTGCTTAAACCTAGGCCTTTTCTTTAGTTTTTGCAAATTTTTGGTGGCGCCCGCCTCTTTTCCCTGCATAATGACATCGTTATCAATATTTGTCATCAGAATCCCATCAACACATATACATATCATCAAAATTTCATCAACATCATCTATATACATTAAATTTCAAAAACCATTGACAAAACACATGAGACATTTGAATATATACATCAAACCAATTATTATACACACCATGTGGATCAAACTCATCATCTATATACATTAAATTTCAAAAACCATTGACAAAACACATGAGACATTTTAATATATACATCAACCCAATCATTATACACACCATGTGGATCAAAATCATCATCTATATATATCAATGTCAAAATATACAACTTGCCCTGCATGGGGCCTCTGTGATCTAAAAAATACAAAACCGGCATGCAGGCCGTTGTCTCTGTCAAAATCTCGACTCGGCTCGCAGGCCGGTCTCTCATATCAAAAATATACTCGGCTCGCAGGCCGGTATCAACTATACAAAATGTACTCGGCTCGCAGGCTGGTATATACAACAAAAATGAATAAATAAATCATATGTGGGCACATGCAGGCCTCTATATACATACCCGGTTCATAGACCGGTGTCTATATCCAATATCAAAAACCCATCTCCGCTCCCAGGATGTCTCAGCTCTCTCCACCACCCTCGGCCCCTCCCCCTGCTGGTCTCTGCTGCTGGCTCTCGCCTCCTCCCTATCACCGACCCACCGGCTGTGGCTGCGGCCCCTGGGATCTCTGGCTCAGGATGTCTCGGCTCTGTGCGCCGCATATGGCTGATAGTCGGCCCGGTACCATCGAGCACGTCCTGATAGTACCGGGCCTCCGCTCTCACCTCCATATAGCGGGCCCGTGCCACCATGGCTGCTGGGGCTGGTCCCCGACTCCTAATAGTAGTGGCCCCTGCCCTGCCGGTACACCCTGTGCTGTGGCGGTACTGCATGTACTGTGCTGTGTGGCGGTGTGCTGTGTGGTGTGCTGTGGTGCTGTGTCTGTGCTGTGCTGAGTTATGGCTATGCTGCTGTGCTGGGCTAATTTGCCTGTAGCACCCAATCGTATGCTGTGCTGTGCGTGTAAAGTTGCTACCCCTGTAATAGCTGCACTTTGTCTAAGAGCCGGTCCCTCTCCTTATATCAGTCGCCAAATCTGGTTGTGGGTTGTGCTCTGTGCTCTCACTCTCGACACTGCCCACCCAAACCAAAAAGGCACTGTCACTCCGGCATCATCCCTTTGTATCATCGGCCGGTCTCTGCTTACCCAATCGGGTCGGCGGCTGCGGTGCGGCGGTGGGGCCTCTACATCATCCCTCGGTATTGTGGGAAGGGAGGTGGCTCATCCTGTCGCAAGCCCAACTACCATCGTACCCTCTACAGGGTATCTCTCTCATACTCCCGGGCCTCGTCCATTTATCAGAAACTATCTTTGGATCCAGCGCATACGTGCTCGGGCTCCTCCTCGGGGTGATGGCCTCTGTAGGGCCTCCATATAATGTCAGTGCGGTCGAGCCCTCAACATATGATGGTAGTAGGCCACATCTCGTCTGCGAGCACCGCTCGTGGCTGGCCCACGACCCCTGACCACCTCGAAATCCATATCTATATATACTATCTGTGGCCACAGCTCTTTGGGGCAGCCCCTCTGGTCGTTATATATATAGATGATATGCTCATACGCCCGCGTAGTGTAACAAAAATGTCGAGCAAATACCAAATCACCTCATACGGCGATAACCCCCATGACTCTCTGTATAGGCTGCACTTTTGAGATACATTGGTGCCCAGGCATAGCATGTATGCTCCTCTACCATCTCGTGTAAAACTCCCATCAAAGCCCATGGGAAGCGGCCTCCCTCTGAGTCAGGGAGGGCGAAGCAGGTGATACCAATCATCATCAACACGGCAAGCCGTGTCTCCTGTCGGTGTGCGCGATACATGTCGCCATAGGCAATGCTCGTCGCTGTGATAGGTAATCAATGGGGCTGCATCCCCGAATACATGCAGGATGTTGTCCATCGTTGTCTCCGCATCCACCTGGAACACTGCCTCACCTACGATCGGTAGTCTCAGGATGCGATACACATCCTCTAATGTAATCGTCATCTCTCCAGTAGGGAGATGGAAGACATTGGTTTCCGGATCCCATCTCTCGATGAGGGCAACCATCAGGCTGTGGTCCCTATCCATAGCCCTATACCTGCTTGGACTCCGCCGAGTCCAACCTCTCGCATGATGGCCCCTCTGCGTTGCGGACACATGTGGCCGCATCCGCCTCAATAGGGGGCATCCGATCCCGCATCGTGAGCTGCTGGCGTGCCTACAAAAACAACCCACTTCATCAGGCCTACCCTTTACAATAACAACTACCTTAACTCTCTATACCCACTTACCCACCTGACCTGACCCGACTCTCTGACACACATCTACACCCACCTATCTTACCCTATACATCTACGATATCCCCTTTACTTATCTCACACCCTACCAACCACCCCGATCTACTCTAGCCATCTAATTATACCCCTGCCAATTTAGCACCTCCTACTTCATACCCAACACCTAATCTATCCTACCTGAACCAGCCCCCAATGACCCCATTTCCCCCACCCCGATCACGTTTCCTATCAACTCTACCCCCTCCCCCTTCACCCCAAAACAAACAAACAAAACAACACGACAAAATTCTAACAACAAACAAAAACCACAACTCCTACCCATGTTGACCGGTACCGGTCACCCTCGACCGCCATCGGTCCCCCAAGTAAATTATATGTATGTGTGGTCGACCTATGACCGTGGCCGGTCCATGCAGTAACCAAACAATGTATACAAACTATTTTTGTGACCGATGTCGGTCGCCTAGTGACCGACATCGGTCACTGTCCAATTGCGGGGCCGAACCCAAAACGGCCCGCAAAACACCTTTTTACCTATTTCTCCCTATTTACCCACAAGAAAACCCTAAAAACCTACCCACCCTACTGTTTTGACCTAACTAGCCTACCTACCCACTCCATTTTACAAATTACTTCCATTCATTCATTATTTTATTAAAATTAAGATTCCTACCCAAAACCCACATCTAAGTTAAACTCATTAAATTCACATAGGTAGGAGTTCAGAGCCTACCGGTACGACTACACGTCGTCGTGGTGGGATAGGTGGCGGTGGTCCAGCTGGTCCAGCACCTCCTGCTCCTCCTGGCTGTGCCATGGCTCCAAATCTCCTCAGCTGGGTCCTCAACCAATCAAACTCTGCCTCCTGCTCGCTGGGGTCTACCAATCACTCACTCCTCCACTTAACTGGTGCCAACTCAGCCCACAAACTCAACAAACTCACTTCACACCTCAGACAGCTAAAATTGGGTGCTCAAATTCACAAAGTGACAATGACATGCCGTATTTTTCTTTTTATAGGTTTTGACCTATAACCGATACCGGTTATTTCGCCCTAGAATACCGGTATCGGTCTTCTAACCGATATCGGTCACACATAACCGATATCGGTTACCAACTTCCTTCCCCTAACTCCCGCCCTTATCCACCAATCTCCACTTTTTCCCGCATCACCTACCCCTGGCTTTGCTGACTAGCCTTATTTTGACTTGATCGGCCGACCCCGGCCCGCATGACCAACCATTTGGCCCGACCCAGGCATGACCGACCACCCGAGGGCGACCGACCATTTGGCCCGACCAGGCTGACCGACCAACCATTTGGCCCGACCCGAGGCCGACCATTTGGCGACCCCTGACCATTTGGCCCGACCCCGAGGCGCGACCCAACCATTTGGCCCGACCCCGGCGCATGATGCGACCATTTGGCGGCCGACCCAGGCTGACCGACCCGACCCGGCGCCGCCGACTGACCAGGCCCGATCGAGCGCGACGACCAGACCCGGCCCGACCCAAGGCCTGACCAACCAATAGGCCGGACCCAGGCCCACCCCAATCGGGCGACCCGAGGCCACCCAACCAATCAGGCCCGACCCAAGGCCCTCACAATCAATCGGCCCGACCCAAGGCCGCACCAATTAAGTACCTCACCCAAAACCCACAAATTACAATTTTATCCACCCATCATGTAACTTTTTGTTCAATCAGGCTCACCTGTTCGTGTTTTAGCATGATTAGGATACTTGACTTGATCAGTCGACCAACTTTGCCTAGACCGAGACCGTGACGTTTATCTCAACCAAACCAACCATTTGGTATTGCCGAACATGCCTAAACGTTCCTGTACCTTACCCGTTATATCCCCTGGAGCTACTTCCTATGCCTTGGATACCAGGATTATATCAACCTTGTTTGGATAAACTATCGACCTTTGCCTATGTATTACTTGTTTGCTCTTCAAATCATGTACCCTGGTCGCACTACTGCATTTCAACGTGCGTCTGCTTCCTTGAACTTACCCCACCATCTTACCATCATCTCAACACCATTCACCCTTTATCAACCCTATCCCTGATTTCACGTCACCTCAATCTGTGATAGATTTGAGGGGGATTACCTATACCCTTAACTGGGGCAATCACTTCTTATTAATTGTCAGTGCAGACTTTCTGAGACAAGCTACACGACAACAAGGGGCTAATGTAGACACCAAATTTGTGTCTTACGACACCCTGTGCCCCGCATCTCATTTCGCAACCTAACCTCACCACCTAAACCTTGCACAATTATTTATTAATTACCTTATAATTAATAAATCCACATCTCAAACTGCCACCTCATTTCGCCACCTCATCATGACCTAGCCCTAACCCTAAACTAACCTAATTAAGACCTATAACTTGGTCTACATCCACACCCATGACTAATTACTCCTCACCCACACCAAAACCAACCTAATAATGACTTGACCAAGCCCACTGACTAATCCCTCGGGAGAAAAGGAGGGAAAGTTGGCTATTTTACTAAAAATAGCCCACTTTGACTTAACCGACATCGGTTCCTACTCGACCGCCGTCGGTTACGTAACCGCCATCGGTTCCCTGTAAATGACCTCCCCCAACCAAAAACAAAGGATCGGAATTCATTTGAAGGATCTAAAATTCACTTGGAGAGAGAGAGACAAGTGAAGAAAAGAGAAGAGTTTGCAGAGAAGGACATCGAGCCCAAGACTACAACTGAGTAACCAGAGCCCAGTGACACTCATCCAAGCATTGGGAGAGAAGATAGCTCACTTTTGATTGTCGGATCATCCCACCTGAGCCTTGCCTTCGTCATCACAGTCCTTGGACCTGTATCTTCATCAGGAACTAGTAAGTAGTGTCTTGTACATTTTTAAATAACATTTCTTGAACTTCTGAATCATAGTAATTACAAGTTCACTCATAGATCTACTACCGGTAGCCCCTGCATCTAACTATCATTCCTCTACCCTTACATTGCCCCAAGAACAGCCCCCACACTCTCTGAGTCTTATCCATCACCCCATTGCCTATCCCTAATCATTTCCTCGACCTTATAAAAACACCATAGCCACCTTATAGCCAACCTTTATTAAAAGCCCTAAATCATTTGCCCCTACCGATATCTAGGCTTTTATCGAGGTAACTAAAGTGTAATTTATATTTCTTTGTTAGAATTTGATTCGTATTAAGAGGGGAGGCGTCGAAGTCCATTTCTTGTGACTCAAACCAAAACCAGCCTTTCCTCTAGTGCTTTTAACGAGGTAATTAAATTGTAATTTTCTGATAATTTCTTTGTTAGAATTTGTGTTAATTCGTATTAAGAGAGGATGACCACCTTGAAAGGAAGTCCAATATTTCTGGGCCCAAGGTAGTTCCCTCATTTATTGTCTAACTAAAGTCAACTAAAACCCCTTTATCCGAAACTCAGATTGTTAGAAACATGAAAAATACACAAGCTGCTGAGGGCAGCATGGAAAATGAAAAATTTATCTCTCAGGAGAACAACATGGCTGTTCCAAATGGGACATATGCAACTAAGGAAAATACTCCTCCTTTGTCTTCTTCTCCAACTGCGAAGACTCCATCAGGGTGGGTAACGGCCAACAAAAAGAAAAAATCTACCACTCTGAAGGGTAACGCTTCTGCTGGGTAACGCTTTTGCTGTTTCTCGGCGGTTGGTTTACTGTTTTTCTGCTGTTGTTTTGCTGTTATGTCTCGTCTGTGTAGCTGTTTCTGAGCTACGTTGAGCTTCACTGTAATACTTGGATTTTGATCCATTAACTCTGTTTCTCACTCCTATTCCGGCTCTCAGGCCTCTTTTGTATTCAAGGGTATAGTCCCTTTCAAAAAACTATTTGCCAATATTAAAAACATTATGTGTGAAACAAATATCTAAGAAAATAATTTCTCAAACACGATCTAGACGACCATTTAGAAAATATTTTACCAATATTAAGGTGGGAATTGGAAATTTAAACCTAGTTATCTTGAAGATGATTGCAGAAATTTTAGGGTTTCACATATCTATGAACAGACTTCAAGCTTCCTCTCTCTATCTAATTAAAAGCTTCCAAATCAACCCTGCACATGCATAATCACAAGCTTCAATACCATGTTATATTTACTAGGGAAATATAATTGATGATTATAATTCCACCATTAAAAATTTGAAGACTATAGATTATGATGTGTAGTTAAATAAGACACAAAATTAGCTTAAATAAATAGCAAGTGCATAGCTTAACAAGTAAGAGCTGATAACAAATAGAAATAGAGCATAGAGATGGTAACACCATATTTAAGTGGGGAAAAATAGAAGGTTAAAAACCCCACTAAATAAAGCATTGTTTGTTATTAAGAATTTATGATACAACTTTTACCCAACACTTCCACTTCAAGATTTTGGTCTCGTAATGATTCTTTGAGATATTTCTCATAGTCATTCAATATAATGATCATAAAATAATGTTCTGTTTGATATATCTATCTAGATATCAATCTAGTACTAATCTATTTGTTACTCATAGCCAATATCGAGAGGGATCGCCTAATCAATAGGGGTGGTGAATTAGTCAAGCCGCTTCACTCTTAAATATATGTGATATTTTTGAATATCTTCATAATAAAATAATGTTGGGGCATCTGCGGTGGTAGATAACCCACTTGAAATTATCACCCCAACATCATGTTATTTTTCTTCTTTTCAACCTTTAAGCCTATCTCCTTATTAATAGGTTTTTCATTTTGAATTCTTATCTCATATGTAGTTAGGGTTCCATACAACTCATCCATTTTTAAGAGATTCAAATCCTTGTCTTCTTCAATAACATACACTTTAGAATGAAACCTAGGTGATAAATATCTCAAAACCTTTTGAAAAACAACTTCTTCATTCACATCTTCACCTAATCCTTTCATGGTGTTGACAACCTTATCAACCCTAAGTAAATATGCAATAATAGACTCATCATCATTCATTTTTAGTCCTTCAAACTGATTTTTGAAAGTTTGAAGCTTAGAAATTATTACCTTGGAGTATCCTTCATATAAGACTTGAAGTTTCTCCCATATTACTTTTGTTGATTTACAATGCATTAGATTTATAAGATCAGATGCACCTAGACCACACATGATAACATTCATAGACTTTGAATTATCACTACATAGCTTTTTTCTCGCATTACTTGTTGAAGGAGTAGTAGGAGAAGTATAACTATTTTCCAAAACTTGTCAAATATCAAACCCTAGAGACATGATATGATTCCTCATCCTCATAATCCAAAATCATAGTTCACTCCATCAAACAATGGTGCCTTGATAGTAGAAAAAACTTTCTCGACTCTCAATTTGTTTCTTCAAGGATCTCCTTTCAAGTGATCAAAATTCTCCAAAAGGACTTGATCTAATAAAAAATTTAGAAGCACAATGGACTGAGTGTGGGGGTCAATCAGTCCTTCAAAACCCTTATATAATTTCAAATTAACTTTCATACACCATTAACATTCAACCATGCATTAATGTGATCATAAAAATAAGCAACAACCATACACCATAGCATAAATAAGGAGTACACAAGAACACAAGATGTAAGTGGAAAAACCTCAAGGGGAAGAAAAAGAATTGAAAAATTTACTAGTATTACACACAAAAAATAATTAAGGGAATATTACACATCATAAGTGAATTCTTTAGTGACCACTAACCCCATAAGGATCACCAACCCCTAAACCCTCGATGATATTGCTCACAACAAGAGACTTGAATGAATATGACTCATCACACAATATTTTTATGAAACTATCATTGAATATATGTTGTAATAACTTAGCTTATGGTGATCAAAAAAATTCAGTTCCAAACTCCTTAAAATATTTATTCAAACCCTTGTTCATTTATCTCACTTTATCTCTTACTTTCTTTACTTGTCTTATATTCTAACCCTTGAACACACACTCTCGAATATTCCTTAGCCCCTTGAAAAATTTATCAACTTGTAATCAATGCCTTCATAATCAAGTTACGAAACATAAACATGGGTCACACTTTTTCCCTCTCACTTGACTAATTCAGATTTGAACTCAAACCCTTTTTTATACCCTTCTCAATTCAAAAAAATAAATAAATTCAGTATACCTCCTTTTTTTTAATATTAAAACTTAAAAATATTCCAAAAATTCATAAAAACATTCATATTGGGCCCATGTAGGTCAGCCATGCCCAAAAACACCAAACTATCTCAAAACAAGCTCAAAACCCCATCACCTAGATGAGCTAAAACCAAAAATTTCAAAACCATGATTAGTAAAGCTCAAAAATTCATCATACATGTGTAATATGGCAAAAACGTCATCTATTTTCATTAATTATCTTGCACAAATCAAATTTATCATAACTAACTCAAGAAGGCTCATATCCTTCTCAAAATAGTTGTTTCCAGGACCTTGTCTTCACCTTTGGGAATCAAGACCACACAAGAACAAAAAAATATGGAATGTAACCAATAAATTGAATAATCAAGACCTTTAGATCACATATATACATGTTAGAGCTCATGAAACATCCATATGTGCAAGTCACACAAACTTTCCTCTTCACCTAATGAAAGCGCCTAGAAAGTAGTTTTACAAACTCAACTAGTTTGCACTCTTTCTGCCACTTCTAATACCTCCAAATTCCTTCACTAGTAAAAAAATTAATCACTATTCAATATACATTTTATATCAAGCATAAAACCATTCACTTGATGCATCTTCTACCCTCATCTTTTAGTAAAATCAATCATGTCCCGAGAAACAAGAAACATTCTTCTCTACAAATCAAGATGGATGACCTATCAAATATCATCATCATGATACAAAATATAAACTATTGAAAATATATATAAATCCTCTTTCCATAACATATAAAATTTCCTTACAAATCCAAGTGGAATCCCTTTTAACCAAGTCCATCTCTAAATCTTTGCTAGAAATTTCCCCAAAACTACCTTATGACTAGTCTTCATAAATAGGGAAAAAATTTCCATTTATAAGCACCACCATGATCTGAAACCATCATGTAAATCAATTACAAGTCCCATACTAAAAAAATTCAATTTATTTTGTAACTCCTTTGGACAACCTTTCCCCAAATTGGACTTCTTTAGAAACTTACATTTTTAGGTGGGGTCCACTCATCACCACATGCTATATAATACCTTTTATAGAAATATGGAGGATTCAAATACATAATAAAATAATCATACTATCACAAGAAATCGATTCTGGGTACTTAGGAAGAAAATATCTCCTACCAATTTTGAGCTAGGGTTTCAAGCTCATAAAATATTATTTACCTTCTTAACATTCATTCATAAAAACATGACAATGAAATTACCTCATTATTTTTCAAAACCATATTTAATTGATGAAAAATCATCCTTGAAAGCCACAAGGTCCCATGTAAAGCACACACATCATGGTGAGCATCGGAAGGTGCAATTCGAGCTAGAAAATGTTCTTTCTTGGACCCTATTTAAGATAAAACAACATAACTTAAAAAATATTAATCAAAATTACTCCAATTTCATCTCACACCTCTATTAAACCCATTTTCATCATCTCTAATCATTATCATATATCAAATAGGTATCCATATTTTCATCCCATCTCATTTTCATGACTAGCCCTTGGGGTTTTACATGGTTTAGGCTAGGGTCAACTTAAATAACATTGTAAATCATCATGAAACCACTCCAAAAGGTCCTAAAACCTTAATACATCATGAACAACTCACATACATGCGCCCATGAGCTCACATGGATCTATAACTCATCCTCGGCCTCTAAACACTTAGACTAGGTCTAGATGAACACCTTTAATTGGGTCTTCAACCTACACTTACACCATGAAACTAAGTTGAGTTCATAAAACTCCCAAGCATGATCTTTATACATCTACCATAATCCTCAACTCACCAAGCAACTCAAATCACCATGCTTCATCACCTAGGCTAGCTATGTCACTTGAATAAGCATGCTAGACCAAGCCAATCTCACTGAAACAAATCATGCCATCATGTCAACACCTAAAAACCATGTCATAATCCTAATAAGCATTTTCTGACACTACTCCATCATCCTCTTTGTTATTAATTTTCTTTTACATAAATTAAAACACCTAGAACTAAAACATTCCAACACATGACCTTATGTTTCTTACCACTAAAGTATAGATAAAATATTATGTACTCTACATGGTATTGATATAATGTGATGTGATTTCAATTCTAAATGAATTCCCTTTGTTCTTTAGAACTTTGGAAATGCTTCATATTGACTTTCTTTTTATATGACTTGGCTCTAGGACCTTTAGAGGCTTGTGGATAGGGAGTTTAGACACTTAAACTTGGTTTGAGTACTTAAAACCAATGTGGTGGCTGATTTTAAGGATGTGCTACTACTTTAGTAATATGTAGGAAAATATTGAGTGCTTTAGAAATGTATTTTTCAATATAAACTCTTAATAATTATAGAGAAGTTTTTAAACCTATAAGAATTTCTTATATAGGATTTCATAGGTTATATCTCACATTAAGTCCAACATATAAGATACTAAATAACCCATTAAATATATTAAAATTGAGAACATATCCATTAGATAGTATGAAATAAGATTCTTTGGATTGACCTAGACTATAGTATGACTTGGTTCTAGACCGTATAATTTCACATAGGAAGTTTATGATGCTCAAGTAATATTCCATGTGAGATGCATATGAGTGATATACTACCTTGGATAAATATTACTCAATGATTGAATGATGGATTAGTGTGTGTAGTTAAGATATTCAAATAAGAGAGAGGAGTATTTTCCAATTAGGATTAGAATGAGTCTCCAAGTAATAGTATAGAAAGAAATCCAAACTTTTTATTTCTAATGGAAAATTTACCAAATTTATGGGTCTTTATTTCTCCCCATTTTAGTGTGAAATAAAAATTTCATACTCAAAGGAAAAGATACATGAGTTTGTATACACACTTTATTATTTCTTGTGTGTATTCATTCTTGCATTGGTGTTTGAATGATTCATTATGAAACATACAACATAGAGTGTAGTTAAAGTTGGTAAAACAAATTGAATTATAAATCAAATGTGAGTAGTATATATGTAACTTTAATTATTAATTTTGAATAACAAAGTAAATAAACAAAGAATAGGAGTACACACTGTTCACTTTTCCAAGGAGGAGCTCCCATTTTTACTTGGATATTATAATTTTTTTGAGCTACTAAGGATTAGGTGTAATCAATCACTAATTTCACTAAATTATAATTTGAAGTAGGAAATTAGTTGAGTACAATTTAAAGCATAATTTTTGGGACATTTATACCAAAAAAACCACAAAAGAAAGGAAGAATATACTATAGAGTATCTAATCACTCTAATATATACCTAGAGTGAGGAATGGAGATATCCTATAGACTATCTATCCACTTTGACATCTTGCCATCACATGGACCATACCACTATAGCAAAATATAGGACCAAGTGTAAAATATTACAAAATCAAAAGGGAATGAAGTGTGTCTCATGTTTCCACCATTTTTTTAATTACTTAATACAATATATAAAAATTATGAATAATGAAAATGAGAAGGATTTGTGCTCCCCATGCCCCGTATTTATATCTATGTCGAATCATGTGGTTTCTAAGAAGTAATGAAATATTCATTCCCATACATTATGTATTGTAATGTAGAAAAAATGTCTTTGAAATGTGTCATTTATCTATGAATTTGTACTAGAAACCTTGACATATCTATAAAAGTATAATAAATTACTTTAACTCTTCCCATATCATTGAAATAATCTATTATGGACCATAATGTATGATGGTTTTGTCCCTGGTAGATGGTTTTGTATCTGTAATAACTCTATTCATGTTCTCTAATATATATATATATATATATATATATATATATATATCATCACTATGCACATTATATACCCTACTTGAATGCCCCCTTTTTTTGAAGTGCATGAGATGTGAAAATAGAATGTGTAGATAAAAATAAATTATTAGTACCCATGTTATATATATCTTATAGTATGCATTGGATCACATGGAGGGATGCATTGATGGCCACAATTAGAACTTGTTTTTGTAAGAGGTTCACGTGGTGGAAACCATGGTAGGAAAATATAACAAGTAACCAATAATAAGAAATAGTCATGTATAATAGTAAACAAGTGTAGAGGAAAATTAATTATAGTGTTATTTAACATACATGTACACAATAATTGCTATGTAAAATATTCATATCGAATACACATAGTTGTAAATATGGGACATAAAGTTTCACAATACAAGCATGACGAAGGCCATAGTCTACATACATAGAATACAATATATAATTAATCACACATATAAGTACATTAACAATGTCATATACATCACAAAATAATAGATCCATAAAAGGGTCACTAATGTGTCACAATACATAGTGAAGGTGATATGTCACATATATAGAGGCACAAATAAAAGTAGTCAAACAAGTGAAAAAAATTAAATAGTATTTCATGGCGAACATTATATTTTGAAAAGATGTGATGAATTGAAAAAAAAAGGATGGAGGAAGTAAATTAGATAAATCCATTGGAAAATTTTGGGTGACTGGAGAACAGGATTCACAAGAGTTTGATATGGAGTTGGAAATGATTGAAAGGAAAAGGGAATGTCCAGGGTGAATGGGTTTGGCCCTACATGGGATAGATAGATGGATCCACAAAAATCTATAGTATTGGATATCTTTGGTCAAAATATTTTTCCCATATTTTAAAGTATATGGGGAATCAAGGATATTTTTAGTATCAATAAATCCAATTTATTTTAGATCTAGAGGAAATGCATACAATGTTGTAGTTCTTTTTATAGAATTTTAATAAAAGATGAATAGTTTGATGGATTTCAATTTCATTAGGGATTTTACCTGTGGAGAATAAAAAGGAAATGAATATTTTTATGGATCTATATGGAAACTTTTTACAATTAAATAATCTTGCGAACTTACTTATTCGATGGTAAAGAAAACCCAATCGAGATCCTATTTTTTCTTTTGGAAAGAATAAAAATTGTTAAGAGAGGTTTCTAGAGTAGTGCAATTTGTAAATCAAGATGATAATAAGGAAAATGTAAAATGAGAAAGTGTAGCTACAAAATATAATTTTGTGGTGCTGAACCCCACAACCTCCCATGTTTCATATGTAAAGGGACCCCAAATGGATTGTAAATTTGAAGAAGCTTTAACTAATCATACTAGTGAATTGGTTAGTAGGTATTTAGATGGAACCTAATATATTTATCCTCTTTTACCTAGGGATGTGGGTAGGTATGTTTCAACATCACATATTAGACTAATGATGATCCCTCAAAATATGTTTGATGAATAATGTAGGAATTTAGAGAACCTAGTGATCTAAGGGAAAATCTCCACGATGTTATGGAAAGGGTGGTTCTATGAGTACATGTAGTAGAATAATTGGAAATGGTTCCATATAAATAATCTTATATACTTGGAAAAAGTTACTTTATGGTAAAATTCTAGACTTCAAAAAAGAAAGAGATAGGGTCTTAACTTAGAACTCGGTTTTTGAGTAAAGAAAGATCTATAAACAACTATGATAACATAATTTTATGAATCTAATTTTTTTTTGGAGGGAGAGATTTATGTTGGATAAAAATATATTATTTACCTTTATAATGATGGAGGTAGGTGACATTTCAAAGGATTGGTGAAGCTATGGGATGTTTTTTCAACCATATCCCATATCCTCTAGGGTTGATGCTTCATTTATGCATATGAAAGTTAGAGGCGAGATAGTAGAAAATATCCCCATCAAGATACAATTATGAATATTAGTTTGAAAGAAGTGGTTAAACCAATTATATTTTAATATTGGAGAAAGAAACGTATTATTAGGTGAGAACCAAAAACACGTTGGTGACATAATTTCACATGGCTTGTTTCTATCCACTCATTTTCCTAACCGGGCTAGAAAGGGTCTTTCATAAAAAACAAGTGTGGAAAATGAGTCAACGAATTCCATATACAAAATACACTTTGCGAGGGGAAAATTTTTGATAGATGTTGTTTCGGGAAAAAAAAAAAAGGTAAAGGCTTTTGGTTTACATCATTGCTAGTCAAACATAGAAGGGGCTCTGAAAATACAAGTTTCCTAGAGGAGGAAAGAAGAAAAAGGTGAAATGTGTTGAGAAGGTATCACCTAAAGGATTATGCTTATGAGAGGAAGAACAAAATAGATGGAATATTTTCACTCATCTAAGACATGAGAAAGTAATATTAATCCCCAATATTTTTCAAAAGTAGCTATGGAAAGGGATTAATCTCACCACAATAGGTTGGCTATAGAAGAAGATAAATATTTGAAGAAAGAAGCAAAAATTCCTCCAAAACCCCTTGGGATAATTAAAAACATTCAAATTTTTGAAGAGAAAGTATTCATGGGGAATATGGATCGTGTACATAGGTTTGATATTTACAAATAATTCTTACAAATTCTATCTCCTAGACTAAAGTAGAAAAAATTGTCACATGTTATCTCCAAATGGAAAAAAAGAGGAAAAAGTCAATGGAGGAAAAATTGGTTGAAGAATTCTTGGAGGCAGTAAAAAATTATGTGTTAAAGGATATTAGTATAAATTTTCTCTACCACTAGAAGGAAAATGTTTATATGATGGGTTGTTCCGCCTTACTCCAACCCAAATTTTGAGAAAAGGAAGTTGGTTTTGCAACCAACAATGGGAAAGAAAATAAGAGCTATGAAAATGCTAACCTTTTGAATTTTAGAAGAGCATGGAAAGTAGTATATTTTTAGAGGGAAATGTTTTAGTGGGATTCAAAAAGTGATACAAAATAATATTTATAGAATGAGCATTTTTAGTGCTCAAAGGGGTTAAAAATAAAATACGATGGTTACAAAGAAAAAAATATTGGATAAGCAAGAAGTTTTAGGTAGGATGATGACCATTAAGAATTAAAAAGAGGGAGATATAGGGTCGAAGAATTTGTAAATGTTGAAGGGTGACACATTGGTCAAAAATTGTAGAAGAATGAAACATTGATAGGAAAGGAAATGGAGTTTTTTAATCTTTTCTATTTGTGTCAATGTTTTTGAGAAATGCTTTAAATCTTGTCATAAATATAGATTGTGGTTGTTATTAGAGAAAGGATTGAAGAGGCACTAGGAATTTATATTATAGGATTGTAAATAATTGGTTCTTAATTGAAAAATTATTTTTGGTGCTCTTTATGAAGTCGTGTTGTTTGGTCACAGAAGATAGAGTTATGGTAGGGCTATTTGGGTTGCATATGACTATAGAAGAACTAATGTTGGGATGCAGAATACCTTATTTTTCCATGATAAATATGTTTTTATTATGGATCTAAATTCGAATAGGTTTCTACCATAAAATAGTTAGGAGTTGAGGTTTGTATGTGAAAGACTTGTTCTTCTATAAAAAATATTGTTTGATGTGGATGATATGTATATTGTTGTTTTTAGGGATTAGAGATTTTTGGGTTTTTTTGTTACCCTAAAAATTAACATGAATATTGGAATTATTATATTATTTATGTTTAATGAAATGTGAGTGATTTCTTAACCCTATTTTACCGATAAAAATGTATTTCATAGGCACATAGAATAATATAAGCTAACATTGTAAAAAAACATGTGTTAGCGATAAAAAGTATCACATAAGAACGTATAATAAGATAAGTTAACATTGTAACAAAACACGTGTTAGTCATGTTAGTTTGAAAAATAACATATACACAATATAAATAATTGAGCATAAAGTAACTATACTATTTTTTTCACTTGAATAGTGTAGGATATTCCCCAGTAAGATTAGGTCAGTTGGGAAAGGTGTAGGCTTGAAATTTCTATCATTCATCAATTTATGTATGTCCTACATCAAGCTCAACATACCTCATGAATGAATATGTGTAAAGAGTGTATAGAAATATATGCCATCTATCAAACTACATGGAAAATATATGTAAAGTAATAATTTTAGCAAATCAAGTCACATGTAGTTCATGATTGTTGATTTTTTTATTTTTCTCTTTTTTCTAGTGTTTATGTGAAATTTGATTGTTTTTTTTTTTTTGTTTTTTTAGCTACATAAAAGGGGAAGGGAAACACAAGATATACTTTATGAGAGACTCATTAGTAGGTGGGGAAGACCCATCAATAAAAGTAGGCTTATACCACATATAAACTATATGTGTAGTGGCGTAGTAATACGCACCTAAAGGGAAAGGGTAGATCCATAATAAAAAGGAGGAAATAGGAGACCTAGGTGGAATCCCATGAGGGGTAGATTCACTAGAGGTAAGATGTATAATAATATACCTAGGAGGATTCATAAAAGGTATAGACGCACTAGGGTTATCATGTGTAGTAGGATACCTAGGTCATGCAAGGAATTGAACCATTATGGCTAGCATGTGTAGGTGTGGAAATCACCACTTTCTTAATAAGGATTTTAATTATTAGGAATTTATATGGAATAAAATTGACCTTAACAAATTTCTAATTGTAGATAAACCGACACATTGGTGTAAGATAAATGGTATAGCCTTAAGATCATGAAATTAAGGGAAACTTACGTATATATCACATAAGCAAAGGAAGTGATAATTAAAAATTAACCACCATTTTAATAGAACCCACCATAATTTAATTGAAAGGATTCAAGGCTTCGACCAAGACATTTCTATCAGATTCACCCAGGGATGGAAGAATAGGATTGTCAAATACAGTAACATGGAGATGGAAATCACGGAAGATCTCATTGCCTAGATAACGGACCTCAGCCTGGAAGGCACCAAATTCTTCAATAAGAAGGTGGACAGGGAGGTGGAGACCAAGAAATTTCTGGACGAGGGGGAGAATCTTGAATTCGTGACTACTGGCATCAAGGTGGCATTGATTCCTGAGCCTTTTGCTGAGCTTGCCAGGATGGTGGTTAGGTATGTAACTCTTGAAGGAAGATTTGTGACTATACCTCAAAAACATCTGATATTTCTAAATCACTTTCGTAGAAATATCATCATCATCTTTCCTCACTATTTGATAAACTCGCTAGAGAAATCAATTAGGGAAGTTTAGAGCCACTCTAGGGCTATCCCTTTGCACCAGGGACTTATCCTCCTGATCCATCGCCACTATTCTAGCTGCCCCCATGAATCCTACCCCACCTCCTTCCTCCATACCTCCACCTGCTCGCACCGCTTCCACTCCCCCCTGCTGAAAAGAAAGATTGAAGCTGATGCTTCCAAGTAAGAAAAGCAAGAGCATCAAAGCTAAAATCCCTGCTTCCCAACGGGTCCTAAGGAGCCACAAAGACCTGGAACTTGCTGAAAACCTCCTGCATATTAGTAAACCGGTGGAGGAGCCCAAGGAGGAGGAATTGATGGACAGAGTGGACAGATTAGAAAAGGAGATACAAGAGCTCAAAGGGACTATAAAAAATATGGAAAGAGCTAAGGGAAAAGGGATTCTTCAAAGTGATGAGGAAGAGGGGGTTATTGCTGAAGTCTTCAAGAAGTTACATCCTTAGATGGCAGAATGGGGAATGCTAAAAGTCGCAATGACTGCATATTGTCTGCCCTCAAAAGCATTTATAATTTCATTGAACAACATGTTCATAGTGTCTGCAGTTTAAGTGGGGTTAATGAGGACATTTGGGGCCCTAAAGAGAAAAGGGATATTGCAATTGCTCAGGTGGATATGCAAGACTCCTATCGAGTGCCACTGTCATTGCCTTCTTCTTCATGTGCCGCAGCTATCAAGACCAAGATTGACAGGGGCTATCAAGTAATGAGGTTCTTTGTGATGCTATTTTTAGGCTGCTGAAGTTGTTGTTATACGCGGTTTAGGCTTTTTGGTGGAGCTCTATATGTTGTTTCTCTTTTGGTTACTTTTTGATCTTTTCTGCTTCTTTTTGGATCATTGTATGTTTGGATCCTTTTATCACTTATATTGTCATATTTGGCTATTGAGCGCTCTTTGGTTGGCAGTTTTGCCCTTCTTTGGGCTATTTTTCTCAACTTTACTTTCTAGCTTTTGAGCCCTTTTGTATACAGGGTATAGTCCCTTCAAAACTATTTGCCCTTAATAAAAAAAAAAGAACCCACCATAAGAGGTATAATAATATGTCTAAGATATGCATTAGTATTAAATGTCACATGTTTTTGGTATGAAAAAGATAAGAAAGTAAATTAAATGTGCACATATTGAATCTAGCACCACTATCAATTATAACACTATGAGAATGACATTTTCAATAAAATCACGAGCCATATTAGTATCATCAAATGTAATAACAGGCCTAGGATATTTCATATTTTTAATAGTACTAATTAAAGAGTCCAATGGATGATATTAAGGAGGAGGAAGCTGAAATTTATAAGTATTGTGCACTTCCACATTGGATTTGGCATTATCATGATCAAGAAGTGGATATTTGAATATATTAAGCTTATAATTTTAATTATTAAGATTAGATTGTTTAAAGTGTGAGTCCCATTTAATAATATTTAAATCAATAAGATCTTATATAACATTACAAATCTTGATACATGAATTATTAAAATGGACAACACATCTAACATCTATGATAATCACAACAGGATTGGTGTCATTTTTTTGTCATGAAACTTGTTGTAGTACTTATAAAATTGGAGGAGATATTCAATGTTGCACTCTAGTATTTGTGTAAGAACCAATTGGGGTGACCAAGGAAATCATGTGAATTTACATTAAGGGATTGTAAATGAATTTTTATTAGGTTAAGATACATAATTAATAATAACCTTAACATGAATTTTTTTATGATTAGATTTTACTTTAAATGAAATGTAGGTTTTCCTTGAAACTTAGGATTAAATGTGTTGGGTGCATTATCAACATATTTGAGCTTAGCCTCAATTTATTTTATTGTGTGACATATGGGATCAAATTACTAAAACATTTACAATATATTTTATTCTTGAAAAGGGGAAATAAGGTTTTGAGTGATTACATCTTGGAGCTCTCATTTTCAGCTAGGATATTACTCATTTTATAAGCATAGTCTTGTAGTGTAGAACATAACTTAATGGGACTTTTGGAGAATTTTTGCATCTAGAAAATTTGAACACATGAAAATTTTTATCAATATTAATGAAGAATTTTACAAGGAATTAATTATCCAAAGGGGTAAAGTTCCATACTGAATGAATATGAAGATCATAAAACCATTGTAATGAAAAATCCTTCAAGATTCTAAGATATATATTTGTAGGTAATATATCATTATATGCATAATAAAATAAAGTGGTATGAAAATAAAAAGAAGGTACTATTTAGGTTCACCTTTGACATCACAAATAGGAAGAAACAAAACTAATAGGAAAAGGATAAGAAACTTCTTTGGTTACAAGTGTATTGAGAAGTAATTAAGTATAATACCTAACAATAAAATAAGGATAGGAACCTTATTGTAATTGTAAGATTTGAGATTTAAACCTATGAACAATAGTTTCAAGATATTGTGTATTAGAAGAAAAGGAATTAGAACCAAAATGGGTATATATAGTGGATATGGGAATATTATTAGACATAAGAATAAACATAAAAACATTGTGCAAGGGGGAAGTGGTTTCCCAGTTGATATAGGAAGGCTGTAGAGGTAACAATAGTTGATATGGCCACGGTGGAATATATAGGGTGTTGCACCCCAAAAAGAGACATCTCAGTAGAATGTTCATCTCAAGAAAACATAGAGACAAATAAGAAATTGATATCATAATTAATATACTAGGGTTTATCATATGAAGTTGTGATTAAAATTAAGACAAAATTTTAACTTGATCAAGATCCACAACATTAGTTTCATCATTAAAAATAGGATGTATGGTTTCACCTTGTGTTTCAATGGGATTCAAAGGAACATCAAAGTTGTCATTATTAGGAATAGAATGAATACCCTACAAATAAAGATATAAATAATCTATAAGGACTTGATGCTTAAAAGACTAGCAGATAAATCTCAAATGCTCAATTAGATTATGATAAAGTTGATTAATACACTAAAAATATATAAAAGAAAAGTCTGAAAATAACTAACATAAAAGTTTAGGGAAGATAATTTTTGATAAAATAAATATATTTGATCAAGTGTTGGGTTCACTAAAGGTGTACACCCTAAATAAATAAGGGTTTGATATAAAGTGATATCCTTATTTTTTAAAAAGTATAAGATTGAAAAAGGTAGAATATTCTAAATTATTTAATAAAAATTAATCATACAAAGAAAAATATAACTCTTACTACAGTGTGCAATGATAAATTGATAGAAAAATTCCTATAAAACAAGGAGGGAAGAATAATTAGTTTAACATAGAGGTATAAATGTGATATCGGTGTGTGGACTAGTAAGGATCATAAATTCTTCATCTCTAGAACTATGCTCATAGATTGAACAAGTACATAATGGTACATGTTTTTATAGGTTGTAGTATAGTTTGGTCCTCTTCTGTAAGGTTTGAAACTAGTGGATACTACAATTAAGTAATTTATCATAGTTTTTGATAACATATAAATATGATTTATTTTTTATTTTTAGGACTGCAACTACGTGAAACCTTATAATAAAAACCTTAAATAGATAAAACCATAGAATAACTACACTATTTATTCATAAAAACAATTAGATATCAAAATATGAAATCTACGTGTGGGTGAAATTAGGCTTACCCACGGTGGTCAACTCGTTTAATAAATCTAGGCAATGTACTACATCTCCTTACACGAAATAGTAAACTCCATGCAATTCTCCTAGTGTGGGTGCAATTGTTTATGTAAATATAAGCTAATGCCTTATCATTCCTTATGTATCTTGACACAACAAGTAGTGGATTTAAATATCTAGATAAAGTATGATGTACCTTACATGGTAGTGATATAGTGTGATGTAATTCAAATGCTAATATTATTTGGATTGTCTCCAGAACTTTTGTAATAATTTGTGTTGAATTTATCTTGTTATGACCTAGCTATAGGACATTTGGAGGATTTTGGATGAGGAAACTATACTCTTGAGATAGTTTTAGTTCTTCAAACCTATGTGGTAATTTATTTTATGTATGTGTTACTAATTTAGGAATATTTAGGAGATTTTTGAGTGCTTTAGAAATGTAATTTGCAATAGATATTGTTAAGGATGCCATGTGAGTTCTTAAGTGTATTAAAATTTCATATATAGTCTTTTTAGTTTCACATTAAGGATGACCTATATGATATGAAACATTACAAAAGATATTAAAATTGAAAAAGACCTATTGGAGAGTAGGAAATCTGAGTATATGGGTTAGCCCATACTATAGTATGGATTAGTCCCGTATTGTATGGTTCCAGATAAGAAGTGCATGTTGATGAAGAAATATTATAAGTGAGATGTTTGCAAGTAATATGAAACTTTGGATAAATATAACTAAGTGAGAGAATGACAAAGAAGTGTGTGTAGTTAAGGAAGTCACATAAAAGAGAGAAGGATATTTCAATAAGGATTAGGATGTGTGTGTAAGTCATAATATATAAATAAATCCAAACCTACCATTGTCAAAGGATACGTTCCAAATTGATGTGTCTTCACTATTTTTTAAATACACCTTTTATTATCTCCTCATTTGGATCATGATTTATCTCTACTAATTTAGGATATAAATAACAAGATTCCCACGTAAATGATGGTGTAGTATGAACCATCATTTATCTATAATTTCCCAAATACATTTGACTTCTTCGACATCATTTATAAGCAAATTTTTAATTTATTCCTTTCCTTTTTCTGTTCGCTTATACAAAAACCCATGCAAGATTGATTCCATAAAATTTCTCAAAATTTTAATAAGTGCCTAAACACCATTATGATCTTCTTAGTCCCCTCCCAAAATGTGTCCATTAAGATATTTATTTCAATATATTTTAAATGGACTTCCTTAAATCTACACCCTTAGTCCTAGGTCATATTTCAAGATATGTAGCCGACATGTGGCTAACAATCTCCTAACATGTCATATAATTTTTATTTATTCTTTTGTATACTTAAAGGTTATCCTTGGTGCTTTGCATAACATAGTAGGCTATATACAATATTTAGTGAGTAGTATATAATCATCATATTAAGCACTTGAGTCTTATTATATGGTTTGGAGGTTTCCCCCTGAAGTAGCTCAGTCATTATAATTGTATACTATGATCATTTATCTATATTTTTGTGTTCCTTGGTGTTATATTACTACTACTATCTAGATCTATACAATTAATTTCATTACAATTGGTATCAAAGTGTCTATCTAGGAAAAATTTAGATCAAAACCCTAATTTTAATGGGTCACCTATATCTTTTAACAATTTATGAATTTATCTTCCATTTTTAGTGGTTTTGATAAATAATAATATCAAACTACCCACAAAATTTCAGTTGATTCTAATTTATTATTTTTAAGTTATTTCAATATTATGGTTTTCCATTAATTTTCTCTATGGGCCACCTCCTCTTCAAGAAGACTAGTTCTTACTCTTTTATAGAAATTTCATCTATAACCCTTCTCAAATTCAATAGCTGCATCTAGGAAGGTTTTAAAATGTGGATTAAAAAATACATTGAATGGAATGACCTCTGTATAAAGAAATCTATCTACATTATAATTTAGTCGTGGCTTCAACATTGACTTCAATGAACCTTGTGAATTTTCAACCACAATTCCAATTCTATTGGAAAGCGTGATGCAAAACAACTTAAACTATTCAAGGAGATGAATTTTATTGTAGATTTTGGATTTTAGCCTTATTTTATTTTGAAACCAATGATCCATCATGATTCACATAAATTTTATCTTGAACTTGATTTATGAAAATGTGCATTATGATTCCTTCAATTTTTCATTTGATATCTCACAAAACTTTACATTTAGATATCCTCCAAGATAATGGTACCAAACTATATTTATACTTCTGTGATATTACTATTGCATAAGGTGTTTATTTTTGTCATCTTTATGAGCGATATCTCTCATATTTAATTGACTGCTAGACCTATTGCTAAGTGCCATCACTACCTACTTCTCAACCTTTCATATATTATTTCAAACTTTCCACTATATGCTCACTATCCATTGCTATTATTACTTTATGATCTCAATATTGAAATTTAATAATACCTCTTACACTTGAAACTGATAACATTTTAATAATTTTAATATTTATATACTAAAACTTAAAAAACATTATCATTTACTTTAAAATTTATATTTTGTAAGTTTAATTTTACAATTTTTATAAATATAAATTAAAAAATTAAAAGGAAACATTAAATTCAAAGTACATTTTTAAATTTATATTGAAGTTGAAAATTAAGTAAAAAATAAAAATAAAAAACAAACACAAATTGAAAATTATCAACAATTAATATTTAATAAATAAATACTTAGCAATATAAACATCAAATATAAAACTTCATAACATAGGTAGGAAGGATTGATGCCAAATGGCGGATGAATAATTTAGATGTTCCTCCTCCAAATATTCCTTTTAATTTACATGTCAAATATTAAGAAATTTATGGATATTTAGTTTCTTACCGTCAACAACAAAGAAGCCCCAAATCCTATGTCGTAAAAAGAAAGGATATATACCTATGACAGAGAATACATAGTTTGAAATCATGAAATGTCCAATGTAAAAAGATATGTGAAACATTCCTATATTTAAATTCCTCTATTTAAAATGGCTATCTATATTTTCATTTTATTTTCTAGGATTTTTTTATCACCAAAAAACAACACCTTATGATTTGCATGAATGTATGGATGCACAATCGGTGTTTTTGGGTAACATGGGATCAGATCTCAAGTTGTGGGACTTTCTACTTACAGACAAAAAAAACCAAAGAAGGATGGTTCTTATACATATTCCTAATGATAAACTACTCATAAGGAAGGAAATGCAACTATCTAACCCTATTATAACATTCCAAGGGACTAGGGATGGAGAAAAGTGTATGAAAATGGAAAATCCTAAGCTAAAGAGAGGTGATAGCACCAAGAAGAGGGTGAAGATACTCTAATGAGGGAAAATGGAGAAGGAAAATGGAGAAGGGAAAGGATAGATAAATGTGACACAGAGACCCAAGGATTCATTCACCATGTATTCTCCATGAAACAAAAAATATGAACTGCAAGTGAGAAATACATACAAAAATGCAACAACAAGAATGGAGAGGCAATGAAATACACTAAAAATAAGCTAGGGTTGAGAGAAACACCCCAAAAGCAATATTTTATTTCTTTAAAAGTATGAATAGTCCATTACATGTGAAGGAGAAGGCATAAGAGAAATTTAGTAGACTAAATGAAGATTTATAAATCACAACTTCTTAGAAATAATTTTGACATAGTTTATTTACATTTTAGAACATCCCCCACAAATGAGAGATTTTACAATATATAGAAGATGAGAGAGAGAAGAGAGAAAATAGTATTTCCCTTTCCAACCACCAATAATATGCATTAATGCTCTAAAGATAGGTATGGGAAGCCTTACAATAGCATTTCCCCATGATACTTTACTTTTTGCGAGAAGAAATGGGCACCATACCTCATAAAATATGGTGGTTGAATAACGTGAAACTATGTTCATAAATAATGGAGATGTTTTCTTATTTTTCACCCTCCTACCCTCACCTAACTCAATATTTTTAGTTTAAATGGTGTAGTTCATGATGATATCTTTCCACAATGATACTAATTTTTCCAAATTTGAAGCATCTTGGTGAAATTTATGCCCATGTGGATCCATGGGGTGAGGAGGAACATGGGTTCTCCAGTTAATGAGCGAGCCTGCAATTAACCTAATTTTTCCTTTGATTTTTAGGAAGATTAGGTGTGCATCAAACTTGAGGAAGGAGGGAAGTTCTCCATCGTTTCCATTTGGCTCCACTTTCCCGTAAGGGTCATGGTTTTCATTTGAATTGGATATAGGGGTTGGGGTGGAACTAAGGAAATTTTGCACACTGGAATTTGGTTCTCACAACCCTTGGTTCTCCTACAACCCACCACCTCTGCAACACTCTTTACCACCTGCACCTTCCTTTGTCCATCATCTTGGCCCACCTTGTGGGGACCTAACTCCTCAACGTAATCTGTTCCTCCTTCCTCAAGTTCTTCCACACTATGCTCGCCCACACCCTACTTATCCACAACACCAGTGTACCATACCACCTTCATCATTATGGATTGAATGCTTCTATAGGGAACTAATTCATTCATGGAATTGTTCTTGTCACCCCTTTGGTTCTTGTAACTCCTCATTGATCCGCAACACATTGTTCACCTTGTGCCTTTTCTTTTCCATTAGTTGGGAGGCTCTGACAGGGAACCAAATCCTCTGAGGAACCTATTCTCGCATGTTCCACTTTCTTCCATTTGTTTCACACAACACTATATCCATTTTTATTTTAGCTCTAATACCCATGCAAAGAACCTAGAGCCTGGGGAACTAGTTCCCAATTTGACTTACCACCGCATTTTTGCAATACATTACTGGATGTCACTTTTTTCTATTTTTCTCAATGTTCTAATTTTTTTTGGCCAAGTATGGAGTTGAGGGGGTATACAAAGGAAAGGGGAAACCTTAAAACATTGTAATTTTTCATTTTATCAGTTTTATCCTTGTCCAAGTCCAAATAATCACAGTAAGTTATCAAAATACCTAAAAGGGGAATTTTGGATACTAATTTGGTGACTAAATGGGGATATTTTCCTTCCATATGAAGATACCAATGGCTTGAAGCATCCATTGGGCATGGAGTCATCTTGAAAACATGAAAACATATCCAACTTGAAGAACTTTCCTTTGAATCCACATGAAATACTACCTAGACTTGGAGGTGGTATGATCGAAGCTTGAATTGATCCTCTCATAATAAAATATTATTAATCTAGTTTTATGAAAGTTGAAAATTGTCTTAAGTTTATATTTACACCTTGTTTACCCTGCAAGTTATCAAAAATTGAGTAGCAGTGGCCCCAATCTCAAATAAATACCATTTTTATCATGTAATCGATGTGTTGGGGTTGAATGAATACACTTTGAAAACTGCCCAAAATATGATTTTATTTGCTCTGCATTTGATTTTGAAGGTCTTGTAACTGATCCTTAAAATTTGAAACTATTTCCAAGTCATACATTTCTATAATCCCCATGAAATATTGTAGAGGACCATGTCATCCAAAAGCAACAAAACACATGTGCAAAGCACTTAGGAAATAAAACCTATGCCACCAATAGGAAAATGTGCATAAAGTACTTAGAGGAATTGAAAAATAATCTAATATGTACAAGGGAGGGTCTTTCCTTCAATAAAAATGCTTGAGGTGGATCCCATTGACTAAGATCTATAATTCTTCTCCATCCAATTTTGATAACTGGAAAGAATTGTTTGACTTGCAACCTGAAATCATGTAGGGGCCACTCCATATTACATTAAAATTTGAGTTCTTTTCTAGTTTTTCCCTAGTTGAATCCCATTTTAGGACTAAGTCTCCTTCTTGGAAGCTCTTAGCTTTCAATTTTTTTGTCAAAACTCATCTTGATATGAGCTTGATCCTTTTCCATTGTTTACATTACTTGATTTCTCAACTCTTCTAGCTCCATGAGCTCTGCATACCTGACTTCCATGGCCTCAAACTCAGAAAATTCTAGATATTTGATCAAATCAAGGGATATTGATAGCCTTTCTTCAATTCTATAAACTAGTTTGTAGGGGAGTTATGAGTTGATCTTTTGATTATGATTTTATCAGTACTAAGACAAGGATGAATTTAAATTCGTGTGCCAAGTCCTCTAATTTTCATCCAAGGTTCTCCTTATGATTCTAATTTTCTTTTGTGGACTCAACCTAACCATTACATTGGGGAAATAGTTTGAAGAGTTTCTTAAGTGGATTCCATTTTTGACATTCCAATTAAATATATTTTTAGCAAGGAAAGATAGATAATTTCCGAAATGATTGTGGAAGGAACTCCAAAATTGGTCACAATGCCTTCGTAGAAGTCCAGAATGCTAGCCTCATTTACCTCCTTCAATTCAAATTCCTATGTCCACTTATTTAAATAGTTTGTGACTATGAGGATCCACTTGTGGCCCAAGTTTGAATGTAGATTGATTACTTTAATGAAATCTAATCCCCATTACATGAATGCATGATCTACTAAGATGTGATGGAGTGGAAGCAGTGCTAACCTTTATTTTTCTATGAAGAATTCACATTTCTTACATCTATTTACCCATGAATGATAATCAATGAAACATTTAGGCCAAGACTAACCAACTTTCATGATCTTGAGAGTCTTTATGATTGGATCAAAGTTACCTCCCACTTTTCTATCATGAAACCCATGGAACACTTTTTCTATTTGATATTTCTTAACACACCTCAAGAAAACACCATTCACATCCTTCCCAAATAGATTAAATTAATAATCACATAGGGAATAAAGTGAAGTCTGAAATACCTTATTTTATATTTATTGAAACCTTGGGGGAATTGACTTATTTGGAGAAATTGGACTATGTCTTTTGTCTAGCAAGGAATAGGAAAAACATCAACTATATTTTCTTGGTCATGTTGAAGCACCAAGATGGATTCTTCATTAGTGTGTTGGTCTAAAAATATTTGATCACATAGTCCTTTCCCCTTACTAACTTGGTCACCTTGATGTTAATGTCATATTTCATCACCTCGGTAATCCAACCAACTATTTTATCATTGAGATCCTTGTTTGAGAGTAATTATTTTACACCAACTTGTTAAACTAACAAATGGATCTGTTTTTGGATAATATATGTATAAATTTCTTCAAATATTTTATAACAACAAGGACATATTTTTAATCAATGGTTATCCCACTTCATAATTTCCAAGATTTTGGCTGAAAAATGCAACAGAGGTTCCAATCCCTCTTCATTCAGCTACATCAATAAGGATGATATTGTCTACGTAACACCAAAATTATACAAAGTGAAATCTTTTGAGAAAGTTAGGCTAATAAGAGTTGGGGCCTGTGCAATTTCTTATTTTATAGATTCAAAGTTGGCCTTTCATTTAGTGTTCCATTTGAATGCCATGCTATTTTGTAGCATCGGTGTCAATGGCTTGACAAGGTTAGAGAAACTTAGAAAAAACCTTTCGACAAAGTTGATTCTTCCCAATAAATAATGGAGTGTCTTCTTGTGACTAGGAAATGGCTATGCAAGAGTGTCACTAACTCTTTCTAGACAAATTATTAAACCTTCTTTAGAAATAATTTGGCCAATGAGTTTACCTTCATGAGCTAGGAAGACACATTTCTTAGGATTGAGAGAAACTCCAAACTTCCTACACCTTTCAAATACATGTCTTAGATGGAAGAGATGATCAACTGCATTCTTAGTTAACATTGTGATATCATCAAGGTACACAAGAAAAATTGTGTTGATTATTCCCTTAAATGCCATATCTATGGATCTTTGGAAATTTTCTCCTGCATTAGATAGACAAAATGGTATTTTTCTGTAGGCATAGGCTCCCCACTTTGTAGTAAATCCATTCTTGAAATAATATTCCTCCTTTACCATGATTTGATTGTACCCTGAGTATCCATCTAGGAGAGAAAATATTATTGAACCCATTACCATTTGTAATAATTGTTCCATTTAAGGAAGTGGGTAATGATCCTTTAAAGATGCCTTATTTAAATCTTTGAATTCAATACAAAATATGATTTTTTGTTCCTTTTCCACATCGGAACTAGATTAGTAACCCAAGATGAATGTTTAACGAGAAAAATTATGTTTTCCTTAATCAACTTTTTCAATTCCTTCTTCATCAAGGGCTCAATATGTGGATTAACAAGCCTCTATTTTTTTCTAATAGGCTTGGTATTTGAATCAAAATAAATGGCATGATGAGATAAATTAGGATAAAAACATATAAGGTACTTGTAGCTCTATGCAAATATAACATAAAATTCTTAGCAAAGTTGTACAAAAGAATATTTTTCTTTTGGGGTGTGTACCTTTACAATCTAAAGAATTTTCCTTCACTAACTCGATATTGGTTATGAACTTCAACCTTGATCGTTATTATGTTTTCATTTTATTTTCTAAAATGGTCATTTCCATTGAAAATGGATTCCAAGGTCACTAGGCCCTTGGGAAGCTTGTTTGATATGAGTTGAAAAATTTCATCTCCATATTACGTTTCCAACTTGTCTTGATTTTTGAAGAAAAATCATCCTATTCTTGAATGAAATTGATAATATATTGATCATTTTCAAACACCTGCAAATTGATGTCAGTATCTAGTATAGTAGGCGTCACTATCACCCTAGTATGAGGTTGAACTTTGTCTCTTTTCACATTCTCATGAACATAAAAGTTTTCCCCAATTGCATCCAATATGTCAGCAATTTCATCCTCCTTTCTTGTAATGGCATAAATGTTGAAAGATTAAAAATATTTTAAAATATCCCATACTATGTGCTGGTAAGATCTGAGCAAGTCACTCTTGGATGTATTTAATCCTTTGATTTGATTTATAATAAGCTCACTATTTATAAAAGTCTGCAAATTTTTTATGTTCCTTTTTTTTTTCCCATTGAAGATCGTGAATGTGGGACTCATACTCTACTATGTTGTTGGAGCATCTTAATTGAAATATGAAATATGAATAGTAATTTATACTTTTATGATACAAATTGACTACACCTCCTCCTGCACCTTGTCTACTTCATGATCCAGTACATTTTTTTTTACGAATATCATTCTCTTCTTAACTATTTCATATTAAAATGATAGAAAAGGTGAATTTTCATCATGTAAACAATAATTACCAAGGTCAGTTTCTTCAACCTACCAATATATATCAAATCTATAGAACCCATTTGACCACTTATCAAGTTGCAAGTCAGGAATTACTTCAATCAAAGTATCTAATTCTTGAGTACTTGGGAAATCCTCTTGATCAAAGATAGTACAATTGGAATTTATGGGGCTACACACATAAGGTTCTATATGATATGTAGTTAGTGGTTAACAATTAATAGTATATTTAATCCCATACCTAGTTTTAAAGTGCATATGAGACTAATCAGCTGATAAATACCCTCTAATTTTGGTAGTGAAGTCTCGGATTAAAATAGAGGGAATAATGGAGGCAAGTCAATTATGGAGACATCTTGAGGAACCAAGAAGTTAGGACATACGTGCAATGTGAGGATTAGACATATTATAACTCTAAAATTTCTTACTGATGTCCCATATAGTTTTACTACCCCTTTAGAAGAGCTTCATACTTGAGGTTTACCTGGTTTGCAATCTTCTTAGGCATGATTGAACTGATTGTTCTAGAATCAATCATATAATTATGCAAAAAATTGTTTCCTATGATAAAGGATATATAGAAGTGTAGAGGATTCATTTTCTTACTTGGTTTATCATCATTTTGTTGCATTGACTTGGTAATAAACTTTTCCTATTCCTTGGATGACTCACTTGGGATAGACAAGTTGGCCATAAGCGCTTGTAAGAGATATCTTTGTCCTAGAATTTTAAATTATTCCCACATAGATATGCTCACATTAGTATTCTTCATATATTCAAGTATTTTGAAAGGATATGTATTATCCTTCTCATGCACCTTACTTATAATAACATTTTCTTGCACTTGAGCTGATATAGAAGGTTCTTTAGGTTGATTTTAAACATTTGGAGTTACATTTGGGTTTCTAATTCCTTGGAGTGTCAAAGAAGGTTGGAAAGGACCCACATTTAATGATTTTCCCTCTTCCATAAATCTCTTCTTAGATCTAGTGTTTACAGACCACACCTTGAGGAAAGTTCTGATTTATCCCAAAATGTCTTCCACTTGCCAATTTACAAGTAAAGTGTCACTTGGTGGTGTCTCATGGGTGACAATTTCTTTGTTGATTTTTCTCTGCGAATATATCTTGAGAAATAAGGGAACCTTGCACCATAAAATATTGGTTTAGAATTCCATTGGGGCATGTTACTTGGTTGTGTGGAAAATGAAAAGGGAAACACCACTCATAATCTTGCACAAGGTTATTTTGAATAGGAACCAAAGCTTGAGATGAATAAGTACGTTGGGATTATATGGTTAAAATGGCCTAAAAGGAGGAAATTGATTATGATTTTGAGAAGAATTTTGGAATGAAGGATTGTTCGGATGAGAAGAGGACTCATTATATTGGTATGAAGGAAGATAAGGTATGAAATCTAAGGCTTTCTTCCTCTTAATTGATACTAACTCATTCCCAAATTTTTTCAATTGTTTCATTATTTCTTGCAACTTAGTTGAGGTACTTCAGTGAAGTAGTTTCTTGACTAGATATTTCATTTTTGGGGTTTGGAGAAGGGATAATTTAGGGTCTTGCTAAGAATTAGGTCTCTCAATCTTCGGGAATAGAGACATATGAGGTCTAGGAGCAAGTTTCTAAGCCTGAATAAGATTATTCTCATCCCTAATAGCAATTTCATAAGCACATGGTAATGTTATACCCCATTGATTGAATCATGACTGAAATATCTTTGTTAAAATATTTTATATAATAAATAAATGCATGTTGGGGTGTAGGCATTACCACTTTAGAAATTATATCAAATATCTATTGAAATATGATGTTAAAGTTTGTCATTTTCTCACTAGGGTCTCTCTTTGTTGTTGTCATCTGCTCTACCAAGGACATGTGGTTTGATTTGTCCTTGAAATGATTGCGAAGGATTCTCCAATTTAATACAAATTGTGAATTAAATCGTTGTCTCAATCTCTTGTAACATTGAAGAGATTTTCTTTTGAATGATGAAGCCAAGATTATGACAAGTAACCTCCTCTTTAGTAATAGTATGGAATGAGAAAACATTAGCAACATCTTGACTATGATCGATTTTGGTAGTATGATTTTCAATAGTGAATAAAGGTATACTCTTAAGTGAAATTGCTGGTATATTATATTGTGGATTGAGGGATTAGGGACTACCGCCATTAAAATTGAGAAAAAGCATATTTCTATGTGTTGTCATGATAACAATAGGTCTTAAAACTTTAGATGATTGCAAGAAAGGCCTATCAGGAGGAGTAGAAAGAATCTTGTTTATTGGAGATGGAAATCTTTGAGATGATCTTCCTATTCTTCTTCTCCTTGGTGAAAAATGGAAGTAATAAAAGGATCCTTCCTCTACTACTTTTGACCTTGTTTGAATTCTTCTCATGACATTGAGAACTAGAAGTGATGAAAATAGTTGATATATGTTCTTGCTACTGACCTCCAATAGCTGAAATTCACCAAGATACACACCAAAAATTAGTGAAATAACAATAAATTATCAGGTGTTCCATCGGACATGCCATAATTTTTATCACCAAAAAAATAACACCCTCTTATTTGTATGAATGTATGGATGAGAAATCAATGTTTTTGGGTAACATGGGATTGTCTCTCAAGTTGTGGGACTTGCTACTTAGAGAAAAACCTCTAGAGAAGGCTAGTTCCTCTACCTATTCCTAATGCTAAACTACTCCTAAGGAAGGAAATGTAACTATCTAACCCTATTCTAAACTTCCAAGGGACCAGGGAGGAGAAAAGTGTATGAAAAAGGAAAATCATAAACTAAAGAGAGGTGATAACACCGATAAGAGGGTGAGGATACTATAAAGAGGGAAAATAGAGAAGGGAGAGGCTAGATAGATATGACATGAACCGAGGATTCATTCACCATATATTCTCTATGAAACACAAAAATATGAACTTACGAGTGATAAATACATGCAAAAAATGCAACAGTAAGAATGAAGAGGTAAGTAAATACAATAAATATAAGATAGGGTTTAAAGAAATACCCAAAAAATATATTTTATTTCTTTCAAAGTATACACAATCCATTACACGTGAATTAGAAAGTATAAAAACAATTTCCAAGTGTAAATAAAGGTTTATAACTCATAGCTAATCAGAAAATATTTGGACAGAGTTTCTTTACATTTTAGAACATCCCCCACAAATGAGAGACTATTTACAATATATAGAAGATGAGAGATAGATAGAAGAGAGAAAATAGGATTTCCCTTTCCAACCACTAAAAATATGCACTAATGTTATGAATATAGGTATGAGAAGCCTTCCGATACCGTTTCCCCATGATACTTTACTTTTGGGAGAAGAAATGGACACCATACCTCATAAAATATGGTGGTTGAACAACCTAGAAGTATGTTCATAAATGTTGGAGATGTTTTCTTCTTTTCACCCACCTACCCTCACCTAACTCAATATTTTTAGTTTCTATGGTGTATTTCATGATGATATATTTACAATGGTACAAAGATTGCCAAATTTGGAGCATCTCGGGTGAAAGTTATGCCTATGCGGATCTAGGGGATCGAGGATGAACATGGGTTCTCTAGGAGAATGAAAAATATGCAATTAACCTATTTTTTTCTTTTATTTGTGGGTAGATCAGGTGTGTGGAGAACTTGAGGATGAGCAGAAGTGTTCCATTGTTTCCATTTAGCTCTACTTTCCCTACAAGACTCGTGGTTTTCATTTGAATTGGATATCCGGGGATGGGATGGAAATCATGAACTATTCCACTCCAGCCTTTCGTGCTCTACAGGTCCTTGGTTCTCTCACAACCCAATTCCTGCATAAAACTCTCCATCACTTTTCCTTCCTTTGTTCATTAGCTCGGCTTGCATTGCGGGAACCAACTCCTTAGTGGAAATTGTTCCTCCTTCCTCAAGTTTTCCCTCTCTTTGTTCCACTTTGCACCCCGCTTATCCACAATACCACATTCCATTCCACCTTCCTCATTGTGGATTGAAAAAATCCATAGGGAAATTATTGATTCTTGAAACTCATTTCTTGTCACCCCTTTCATTCCCAAGACTCCTCGTTGATCCACAATACATTTTTCACATTGTCCCTTTTCTTTTTACGTCGGTCGGGAGGCTTGTGTAGGTAACCAACTCCCTAACGAAACATGTTCCTTGTGTTCCACTTTCCTTTTATTTTTCATCAAAAACTATACCCCTTTGTATTGTGGCTACAAGAACCATGTGGAGAATGTAGAGCTGTGGGAACTAGTTCCACAGTTCCTCCCGCCACTGCATTTCCGCAATACACTGCAAAATGCCACTTTTTCCATTTTCTCAAAATATCTAAGTTTTTGGCCAAACATAGAGTTGAGGGGTATAAAAGGAAAGGGGTAACCTTAGAACATTTCAATTTTCAATTTTATCTATTTTATCCTTGTCTAAGTTCAAAAAATCACCGTAAGTTATCAAATAACCTAAAAGGGGGAATTTTGAATAACAGTTTCCAAATACAAGAAAATATGTTTAGTATCACGAATTTATTGTCTTTAATATTGTTTTAGTTTAGGGTTTGGGATGATTTTGGTTTAAAAATAATATTTTTAATGTTTTTATTATTATATAGAAATAGAAAAAAATGAAAATATTAAAATTTTATGCTAATAATTTTTTATTAGAGGTAAAAAAGGGTTGAGGGGACCCTACCCCATACAAAGTATTATCAGATCATTACAAAGAGGCCAAGGGATTACCATTGAAGCCCAACCAAAAACCTAAAGCATCAAAAAACAAACAACTAAGAGATACCAACATAAAGGAATGTTTCCAAATAGCAGATAAGCAGAAAAATAACAAACAACAGAAAGACATAAGAACTAACAGCAAAACAACTAAGAACTAACAACATAAAACCATTATCCCATTTTTCTTCATCATTATTTTATCAGGTCCCCCACTGTATTCATACAGCCATTCCATTCTTTAACAAGGGAGTCGATGGTAGATTTCCAATACTTGTAGTTAGGCTCAGGAATCTCCACTTTGGGGCCTTTTCCATATTTTTATTTTTCCTTTGCAAGTTCCATAGAATGAATCATCTCTGCTAATAGCTTGAGGTGGTGGATGGTGCTTTTAACATTGAGGAGATGGACATCATGAATCTGAAAAATGATTTCTTTCATCTTCAGCATATCCTTTTCCATCTCCAGGATTCTCTCATTAGCATTTTTGAGTTGTGCACTAAGAACCAAAGAAGATAACTTTTCCACTTTTTCAGTTAGTTCCCTCAGGTCCATGGAAACCATACTAATCTTATGTCTATTAATATCAGTATCAAGCCTGCAATTCTCAAATTCCCGCATGAAAGCATGAGACTTGACAACAGAGTCCTGGGCGGTAAACAATTTCATTTGGGTAGTTTTAAGAGCATGCAGGATTTCAATGGCCTCCTCCGAGTTCTTTGAACGCTTGCCTTCAAAATTTTCTAGATCTTTCTCACTTTCCATCTCATTGTTGTTTTCTCCTTCAGCAACATCTTTATCTATTAGGAAATATATCTTAGTGCTCCATTTGTATGTATGGGTGAATAATAATTACATGTGTAATTATTATTATGGTAAATTAGTGAAAGTACATTTACTATGTAAATGTAAATAGTAAATGTAAAATGTGGTTCGTATGTGGTAAGTTAGTAAGTTAGAATAATAAAACAATTAGTATTGTTTTATTATTATATTGGTGAGAAGTTGAAACCATACGGGTGTATGGTTATTTATGAAGACAAATGTTGTTGTGAGGATTGTTATTATACATCTCCTATTTAATGGAGTGTAATGAAATAGTGAATTAATTAAAATATAATATAGAGTTTTTGATTTCAATTATTGTCTGTGTAGCTATTTCATGGATTCTTTGTATTAGATCAGAGTAATTTCTACATTTGGTACCAGAGTAGGTTAAATCTGTCTCAAAGAAGATCTCGTAACTTTTTTTTTGAGATCTGGGTTTCTCTAAAAAAATTTATGTGGAACGATATATTATACAAAAAGCTACAGTAGAAATTTCTAGAAAAACCTAGTTCGTAGTTTTGGAGAAACATGCAATTTACTATACAGCACATTGATCACTGCTGTTTTTTTTGAAGAAATCAAAGAATCAAAGGTAATTCAAATCTACATTCAATTTTTTTGGATATTTAGATTCAGTAAAATGGATACACCATTAGATAAATTTAATGGGCTGAACTTCCATACATGGAGAGTAAAAATCCAGATGCAGTTAATGAATAAAAACCTATGGAGGATAGTAGATGGAAAAGAAAAAAACCTACAGATGTAAGTAAAATTGTAGAATGGGAAACTAGAGATGACAAAGCCAAAGCAATAATTGGACTTGGTCTTTCAGATTCTGAATTACATCATGTAGATTTAGAAAAATCTTCTACAGAAATATGGGATTTACTAAACAAAACTTTTGGGGCTAAAGTGAATAATGCAAAATTCTCTTTAAAGTTGCAATTATTCAAATTGAAAATGAATGAAGAAGTCACAATGTCAAGTCATATAAATGAATTGAGATCTCTTCTTAGACAACTAGCAGAAGTTAAAGCTCCTGTTGATGATGAAGATGCAAAATCCATATTATTAAACAGTTTTCCATCCAAGTACAATAATGTTGTCTTTACTCTAGGGAAAATGTCTTCTCAGTCATTAGAGGGCATGATTTCAGCTCTCCTAGCTGAAGAGAAAAGAACTAAAGAAGATATAGAAGAGGAAACTGCTTTATATGTTAAAAAGAAATACAAAAAATTCTCGAAAAAAAAGGATGAAATTGAATGTTTCTATTGCAAGAAAAAGGGTCATACTAAGTCTTTTTGTAGAGATCGAGCTAAAGACTTGCTCAATGGAAATCTTAAAAATGAAGCAAATATAGTCACTGAAGAAGGCTCAGACAATGAAGATGAACGAATAACAGATGAAATTGACTATAATTCTGAAGACTTTCTATACTAAGTGAAGTTCTTGGAGGAAGGAGGCACAGGAGGTTGGAGGTCATTCAACGACCTCTCGTCAGTCACCAACGACGGGGCCATATCAGCTATGGTGATTATTTTTTTATACAATGTGTGTTCCTATTGTTTATTTTTGTGTTTTTGGAAGAGTGTTTGGTTGCAGTGTTCCTATTTTGGTTTACAGAATAAAGGAAATTTCACATTGAGGGGGGAACATGATCTCAATGTTCCATTTCTAGTTTTCTATATTTCTGGTATTTTTATATATGAGCAGCAAATTTCAGCAGAATTTCCTATGTTATTCCTTGCAGTGAGATGTGATGAGGGCTAAGAATAATACTTGGCATATCATGATGTGGTTGTAGGTAAACCACTTGAAAACCTTCATTTTTGGTTTGTGGTACACCACTTGTAAAACCACCATTTTCGGTTGTTGGTAAACCCTATGCAAAACCATCACCCTTTTGGTTTGTGGTACACCACTTGTAAAACCACCATTTTTGGTTGTTGGTAAACCCTATGCAAAACCATCACCCTTTTGGTTTGTGGTAAAACAGTTGCAAAACCATCATTTTTGGTTTATGGTCAACCCTGTGAAAAACCATCTATTAAATTTATGATCATCCTATAAAATCATCAGATCATGAAAGTAAGTGTTAGTACAAAGGCAATTTTTCCCCATATTCGCACTAAGGGGGGGAATGTTAGGAAATATATCTTAGTGCTCCATTTGTATGTATGGGTGAATAATAATTACATGTGTAATTATTATTATGGTAAATTAGTGAAAGTACATTTACTATGTAAATGTAAATAGTAAATGTAAAATGTGGTTAGTATGTGGTAAGTTAGTAAGTTAGAATAATAAAACAATTAGTATTGTTTTATTATTATATTGGTGAGAGGTTGAAACCATACGGGTGTATGGTTGTATATGAAGACAAATGTTGTTGTGAGGATTGTTATTATACATCTCCTATATAATGGAGTGTAATGAAATAGTGAATTAATTAAAATATAATATAGAGTTGTTGATTTCAATTATTGTCTGTGTAGCTATTTCATGGATTCTTTGTATTAGATCAGAGTAATTTCTACATTATCTTTACTAGAAACTGAAAGGTCTGGGTTCCCTTCTTGGTTCTCACCCGAATCTAAGATAATCTCCACTTCCTCAACTATCTTAGGTGCCTCCTCAACCCTGCTTTGTTTCTTGACACCACCTTGACTCAGGTTGGATCTGGTTCTTTTAGCCACTGGTTTTCCAAATAGATCCTCACTAAAACTTTCCTCCTTGGGCTCCAAAATTCAGCAACAGAAGCCCCAAATTTATCATTTTTACCTAAAAGGGGAGTTCCCGCCTGAGAAGGGATTTGATGAGGCCTTGGTGCAAAGGTAAGGAGAAGGTACCTTTCTCGACCATGGAAATAGATTTCATGAGGGAAGTATACAAGAAGAAAGGGAAATTATAGGGCTTAGCATTATGGACATGGTTCAACATAGGGAAGTGATATCCATATATCACTTTGTAACGCCCTTCTAAGGTAATGTAGGACATAAAAAATGAGAAATTTCATCAAAAGGAGGAGGAAAATTTCCTGAGCATAACCATTATGGAGAGAGATAAGCACCCCTTACCTTGCATAAAGCATTCAATCTCTAGGTTGTAGTCTAACTTAGGTTTGTAGATGCATCTTCCTTCCAGAGCTAAACCGAAACTTTGGCAATAAGCTTGGGGGTAATGGTAAAGGAGAAGTTACCAACCTGAACATGGCCTTCTTTCCATGTTTTTACCACAACTTCACTCATCTTTTCATCGTATCCATCAAAGATATTGAAGAAGGGTAACATACCCACCTTTTCAAGCAAGATCTCAGCTTCTTTGGAAATCTCCTACCTCTTGCTAGGTTCAGTTCTCACTAAGTCACCCCCATGCTTCTAAACCTGTTCTTCTTCATTGTTCTGTGAATGGTTACCTTCCCCAATCTTATCATCCCACTTCCAGAAATCAAAAAGATCCAACCTACCCCTGCGAGGATTAGAAAGGATATTTTGCGAGTTCGAGAATCATGAGAAAGAGATGTCACGAGTCTGAAGAATTATTGCCTCCTCATTTATAGGAGTATTATTAGTTATACCTTCCCTTTTCATGATTTCAATAAATTTGTCTTGCATCTTATTAGGATCCTCAACCACCTTAAGACCCCTTGTGTTCACCCCCATATTGGCCATAAAATCAGCAAGAGTGTTTCCTTCGCGATACACATGATGGAAGGATATAACCTCAAAAGAGGATAATAAAAGCTTAGTTTTATTGATGAAGTCATCAATAGAAATAGAAGGTTGAGATTTTCCTTTCAAACATGATATGATATATAAAGAGTCCCCTTCCACTTCAAGGTGTTTTAATCCTTTCTCCTTGGCTAAATTCACCCCCCAAAACATTGCAGCTACCTCTGCAACATTGTTAGATTGAAAGCCCAGGTCGAAGAAGTAGGCAAGAAGAAATCTTCCTTGAGAATCCCAAAGGACACCTCCTCCCCTACTTTCCCAGGATTACCTTTCGTTGCCCATCAAAGTTGAGTTTAAAGAAACCTTCCCTAGGTGTATTCCACTTAATCCCCACATGAGGATTACTTCTTTTGGGTTTGGGGTCACCTATAATGTTCCAATTCTTAAAGAAGTGTTGTTCATTGTCAAGAATTTCCATTTCATTTTTCCTTAGGATAGAAAAATTATTTCTAACAGCCTGTAGGAGTTTTTATAGTCAACCTAGTGGGAAGTTTCTTGTTTTTGAAGATCCTTCTATTTCTTTCTTTCCATAATTCCCACTAGAGGTGACCCAAACTCATGACCCGAATATTTTTAGCCCTCGATTGAAGAATGGACAGTTCCATTGATTCTAGGCATCCTTGATCTCTTTAGGGATTACCCAGTAAACCGAGAAGCAACCTAGAATAGAAGATAGCATTATATGGGCAAAAGGACATTCCAGGAGTAGATGATTTATAGTTTCCATATTCACTTCACAAAGAACACATCTATTGGCCATCTGGAATCCTCTTTTAGCAAGATTATCAATAGTAAGAATTTTATTTATTACTGAAAGCCAACTGAAAACATTAACCTTAGGAGTTATGTTCTTGTTCCATATCTTACCAACATTTAAATCTTCTTCTCTAGTTTCTCCTTAAAAAAAAGGGAGTAGGAAGATTTGATAGAGAAATTACCACTTTGTTCTTTGTCCCAGAAAATTCTATCTTGGTCCTTGTTATTAAAAGATACATAATTTTTTAGAAAATCATTGAGCTTGCTCAAGTGTTCATTGAGTTCTGTCTGTCCAATTCCATGAGTTTCCATGTCTGAAAGTTGTCTTCATCAGCCATATAGTTATTGATTTTTCCCCATATTTATCTTCAAGATGACTAGAAATTTGGGGGAATTGGTCTTTAAGGACAAAATTCCCAGCCCATTTATCTTTCCAGAAGCTTATCTCATTTCCTTTTCCTATTTTCCACCTACTTCCCCTAGCCACAATTTCTTTTGCCAGTTAATAGCTTTCCATATGCATGAACCATTGAAGGATGCTTGTTTAAAAATCCATCTATTGTCATTAACATCCATCCAATATTTTTTCTTTAGAATTCTGGTCCAAACTCCATTTTCTTTAGTTAACCTCCACCCAATTTTTGCAAGAAGGGCTTTATTCATTTTAGTCCAGTCTCTAAGACCAAGTCCCCCTATCTTTTTGGGTTTACAAACTCTGTCCCAGGCCACCAATGGGATTTTTTTTTTCTTTCAGTGCCACTCCATAAGAAGCGTTTTAACTCTATTAAATTTAGTTAAAACCAAATATTACTTCTATTAAAAGAAACATGATAACTATGTTAATTATGTCTTATACTCCCCCTGTACATGACCAAATTACATTATCATACTTCCAAATGAGATACCCTTTGGCTTAGAGTTTATTATTTATTTTCCAATCTATCTTCTATTATTTTTTTAGTTGTGTATTATTTGGGTTTCATTACACCCTTTTCTATACTCGGGAAACTCACTATGTCAACACACTCGAGGAAAGTAGGTATATAGGTATGTATGCCTTATTATGCTCGTTAATGCTTTTATCACTTATGCATTTCTCATTCATTGTACACATTTTTATTTTGATGTTATATTTTATTTTCTCGAAGACCATCACTGTACATTGTTACACGATGATCTTGATTGAAGCATATGTATACATATTATTTTTAACTTTTACTTTTTTATTTGTAGGAATTATTGATGTTTTTACTTTCTATGAGTAGTGTCCCAAAGGAAATTACAAGAAGTGAGTGTAACTATAAATGGTTACATGCAACTATTAATAGTTGTATCTAGATAGTTAGGGTTGGGTATGATGATAGAGAACTTTTGAAACCATAGATTATTTTTATACCTTTATGGTCTTTTTGTAGCCTCCTATGAAATCATCATCTTTGTCCTTTTACGGTTGTCTCCACATCTACTATTAACACAATCATACCTTCATCATGTCACCTTTCAACAACTATGAGTCTTCCTCCACTACCCAAGACTTATTTTAGGTGCTACTTGATGAAGTGTTTACCAAATTGTGATATCATCCATAATTGATGTCGTATGATTTTGTTTTATAATAAGAGATAATATTGACCATTGTTGATGCCATCTATTTTTTATTTTCTAATAGTTGATGACATCAACCATGGTCAATATTTCCAGATAACAAAAATGTATCATCGATCATGACCCCTATATACACATGGAAATTGAGTTCTCTTATCATCACATCATCCTCATTTATATGGTCTATTGGACATCACTAATCTTCCCTTAATATTTTAAAGGAATTGAATTTAGTCTTACTTATCTCTTTGGATTCTACACTTGGAGCATTGGGTACTTAAGATTACCAGAAGCATAGGAGATAAACTTATTAAGGTCTCCTATCCTTTGGATTCTTCAACAAGAGGTTTTACTAGGTTTTATTATATTCACTTGAGATCCCCCCACATTAAATTTCTCATAAGTTTTTCCATCTTTGAGGGAATTTAATGCACCATTTTTGTCTACTAAAGTCTAGTAAGTATTGTATGCAAGATAAGTATAGAAAATGGTAATCTAAAGAACTTAATTCACACTTGAAATTTCCACTCCTAATTAGAATACTCCAAGAAATTGCTAATACATCATGATAGACCATCATACAAAGAAGAGAAAAACACTAAGAATTTGTAACACAAAAATCTCAAACCCATTCCTTGAAGTTTTTTTACATATATAAATGAAATGTGGATATCTTTGTGAATCAAGTCAAGCCATGAGTGGTTTATTAAAGAGGAAATCTTGGTAAAGTAAAAGATCTCTTCAAAATGGCCAAAACCATGTTTGAGTCTTCTCTTACTACTTCAACAAAGGAAGGATTTTCTCACTTTTTGTTAATCTCTTTTGTAATTATCTTAGCATGAGAAAGTAGGAGTAGGTGTTTCTTGGGTAAGATGTAATAGGTTTCCTTTATAGATTTCCTCTTTAGGAAATGTGTAGCGGCAGACAAATGTGGGATAATGGAAAAATGGGACTAGGAATGCTTAAGAAATATTAGGAGTATTTAATTAAGATTAAGATGGGTAAAAGGGATACTTAATTAATTAGTCAAGATGAACTAATATGCCAAAATTATCTTATAGAAGCTATTTAGAGGAACTTTAAAAGAAGATTAGTCAATTTTAGAGATGATTGAAAATGAGATTTAATTAATAAAGGTATATTAATTAAATGGAAGATGAGGAAAGGTTGATTAATTAATAATGAGTCGAAGGTGCGAGTCCTACATAAAGATAGAGATCATGTGTTTTCTAGGCTCGATATTGACCTAAACTTCAAATTTCTAGATTATATCATCAACGAAACCATTAACATGCATGTTGGATCCCTTATAGGTAATTTTTTTAGTTCCCACCTAACATATACACAATCGGGCATTGGGCCCAATGAAAATGGGCTCCAAAAGGCCAGATGGAGATCTCATTGATGACTAGGGTTTCTTTCGATAAAATTTTCCTTAAAATAGGATTGGTTAAAGTTTTATCTATGAAGACCTTAGATCCTTTACAATATTGGGCTTTATCTCAAAATCTAGTCTCTGGATTTGACCTAAAGCAGAAAATATAAAGGATATGGAAATATGAGCTAGATTACTTGAGCTACCCCTCAAGTACTTGAATGAGGAAGTCCTTACCACCATAACAAAATAAATAATTCTACGATCATTGGTTTGATGGGGACACCAAGGCTAGATCTAGGCTCAATGCTGACCAAATTCTACATTACTATGAGTGAAAACTAGAAGCTCCCTAGTTTTATAAACTTACATTCTTTTGTACGTGTTAGAAATAAAAAGGTTGAATTTGAAGACTTTAGAATGAAATGCAAGGATTTTTCCAAGATTAGGCACAAATCATGCATAAATGCTAAAGGGTGGAGCAACTGGCTAAATCAAGAAAATCATGAAAAAATGGTGAGAATTCAAGGGGAGGAAGAGAGGCATCTATAAAAAAATGACTTATATGGAAGACAAAAACTTCCTTTAAAGATCTGATAAATCATGGAGAGATGGTGACACCACTCAAATTGATCACCATAAAAAAAAATGGTGGATAATATATCTCTTGGGGACTATAATACAAATCCAAGATCAAGCCCAACCTACGAATAATTATGATTTGAAAGTATTTTAAACACATTTGATAGATTAAGAGACATTTGATCCTCTGCAACAAGAAGAGTATTGATCCATTTGCACCTCAATGAAGATACCACCAAAACCTCTGAAAAAGGATATAGTTTAACTAAAAATAGGTTCTAGGCGAAGGAGAAATAGATTAAGATAGAGAGGAAATCAAGGAAAATCGGAGGAATTAACCTCTACCTACACTCCATGAAAAGAGAAATGAGGAAATTCTCCCCTTACAAGTAGAGGATGATAATTAAAAGGAAGATAATGCTAATGTCATGCAAGATAAGGAGAATGTTGACCTTAAAAATAAATAAGTTCCCCCTAAACCTTTTTACTACTCACTCACTGGCATTATTACTAACAAAGGAAAGAACAAATAGGATCAGTGCTTGTTCCTCAAGATTCAAGACTCATAGAGAAACTACGAGATGTGGGAGCTAACATGAGCGAAAAGGAAGAACCACTTTGGGAGAATAAAGGAAAAGAAAAATAGAAAAATATGTGGCTCAAGGAACCCAACTTACCTTTGACATTTCCAAGGAAATATCTCTTCAAAATAAATGAAACATATATATTGGAATGTGAGAGGCACGAATGGAAATAAAAAAAAACAATTTAAAAAAAAATTCAAGAAAGAAAACCAACAGGCCTATGCCTATTAGCTACCTCAACTATTAGCTATTTAAGAAACTAAGCTTTAACATGATTTAATGAACAAGGTTCGATTTTTTGGAAACAATCGATTACCATGGAGTTAGCTCTTATGGGGCTTCGGGAGGGTTAGAAAATTTTTAAGACAAAAATATCTAATTAGAAAGGTCATCTATGAGTCCAAGATCCATTTGGTGATCCTCTTTTCATTGGTAAGTACTCATGATGATCTCTGGATTTTTTCAAATATCTATGCTCCTAACTGTATCAATAGTAGGAAAAATATTTGGGATGAAATCAAAACATTTAGAAGTACTTTTCATGAGTACAAATGGATAATTATGGGAGATTTCAATACGCATCTATGAAAATAAAGGTGGAAGACAATACTACAAAAGTTGTATGGATGATTTTTCCAATATCCTTAGTGATATAAACCTTATGGATATTGAACTGGAGGGAGCCAAGTTCACATGGAGCAATAGACACATGAAAGTTGATCTAATTAAGGTTAAACTGGATAGATCCCTCATTAATTGCTAACTAGATCCTCTCTCAAAACTTCAAAATTACAACTTTGCCTAAAATAGGATCAGATCATAATCCTATAGTTCTTCACTTCCTGGAGAAAGAGAAAGATGGCGCTACCCTTTTTACTTTGAAAAGATGTGGATGGATCATCCTGGTCTCTTTGAAAAGGATAATATAAGGGTGGGATATTCGAGGTTGTTGGATCATGCTATTATGTATGTGATGGTTCGAAAAAACTCAAGAATGTTAAGAAGAAAATAAAATTTTGGAATAAATTTTTTTTTCGCGCAACATATTCGAGAGAAAATAAAAATTGGGAGGATACGGATAATTTATAAAAAATTATCATGAGCGAATGGATGGACATAAATGATTACTATTTGGAAAAAAATTTGTTAGCTGAGTATCACACTATCACATCCCAAGAGGAGGTATTTTGGAGACAAAAGTCCAGGAGCATTGTGGCTCAAAGATGGGGACTGAAATATTAAGTACTTTCACTTGACCATGATTCACCACAAGAGTCATAATAGAATTTAAAAGAGATGGAGACTCCAAAATGAACCCTACTATAATTAAGGAGGAAGCGGTGAAGTTTTAAAAATTGTTACTCAATATGGTAGCACAACCAAGAAGGTGACATAAAATGAATGAAATTCATCAATAATATTCCTCCAATCTGATTGATTCAACCTCCTTTAGAAATATTTTTACAAAACCCACTATGGAGGAGATATAAAATAATGTATTTTCCATAAAGGGAGATAAATTTCCTAGACCTCATGCATTTCTAGCTAAACACATAAAAAATAGTGGGAAATCTGCAAATATGACCTCTTAAAGTGGTAAATAAATTCTTTAGAACTAGAAGGTTGCTTAAAGAAATAAATTCTACATTTATAGTTCTTGTTCCAAAAAAAAAGAGATATTGATTTCTAAGACTCTAGACCAATAATCTTAGCTAATGTTCTCTATAAATTCTTCACCAAAATTATCTCCACTAGAATTTGGCTCCTTCTCTTGAAATTTATCTCATAGTAGAAAGGAGGATTTATTCAAGGTAGAGTTATATAAGACAAGATCATTTTTGTACATGAAGCAATCCAATTTATGGAGAAGGAAAATAAAGATGGAATCCTTTTAAATATGGATATGAACAAGTTATTCAATAGAGTCTCACGGGGATTTATTAACAAGGTTCTTGAAAAATAGGTCTTAACAAATAAGTTCATAAAATTATCTCACGGCTGCATTTCCTCTCCTATGTTCTCGGTGCTTGTTAATGGATCTCATACTAGTTTTTAGAGTATGAGAGGACTTAGGAAAGGAGATACAATGTATGCTCTTCTTTTTATTCTAATGGATGAAATTATGAGTAGGAAAGTGAGCAATGCCATTGAAATAATAGATCTGCGAAAGGTTTGATCCTTCATCATCATGTATTTAAAAGATAATAATCAACATTTTGAAGATGTGAATTTATTTATTCTCATGGCCGGCTTGGTGGAAGAAAAAACACTGAAATAAATTCTCCTCTATTATAAAAAAGTGTCGGGGTAAGTGATTAATTTTGATAAGAGTTTCTCTATACTTCATCAAGACACCCAAAGCAAACCAAAAAAAAGATCTTTGATATTTGTAGACACCCAAAATTGGGTCCATGAACCCTTGGCCCTCATCGACTAACATACCCATTACCATGACTCCCTCCACATATTATTAATTTAACTACCAATATTAAGTTAATAATTCCATCACCCTCCACCTCACCATAGACCCATTCCAAGTCTATTTATTAACTAAGTCAAGAGTCCACCCTTTCCACTTAAGCAACTAAGCTAGGACTCATTAACATTCATTTCCTATTATCCTTCCTACAAATTTCCTACTTGATAAGCACCATCCAGACTCTAGTCGCATAAAAACCTTGACCCGACACGAAAAATGGAGAGAAATTCTATTTTTTGGAAAAATTGAACCTTTTCTCCTTAACCAACATCGGTTATTCCTCGGTTGGTGCCGGTCGCTTAACTTCTGTCCAGGTTTCTTTTAAATAAGAAAAATTCTAACCCTTTACTTGAGTTCCTTCATCTTTGATTTTGAGTTACGGCATTCTTAACTCGTCCGTGTGTTCAAAAAAAAAGATTCGATGGCCAACCATAGTACACGAGGCCCATATTATTCATTAGAAAATCATCATTCTTTCCGGAGCCTTAGATCGTTCTGCGAAACAATTTAAAGCCCTAGCAATACGTAGC